>OW026523.1:93324803-93924803 GCA_932274085.1 Protocalliphora azurea
GTATTTTCATAAAAAATTTTTTATTTTTTTTTTTTTCGAAGTACTTTGAATGGATCTAAACCAATGATCGGCATAAATAGAAAATATAAAATGTGCTTTCTTTTCTTTGGCTCTTTATTGCGAATATGTTTGTTGTACCTCATTGAACGCTAGCAAAAGCTTCAATAATATTTTGTTTTGTACTCTTTTTGTGATGACTTTTGCTGACGTTCGTGTTATGTATATGAAAATACCGAAAAGCAATCAGCCCCTGAGGGCTTTGGTTGCCGATCAAAAATAAGCAGTTCGCTTACATTTGCAGATTTTGATCTCTCTCTATCTCTCTCTTTACTGGCAAAGGACAAAGCAAATTTATAAAAGGTGATCCTACTTGAGCAATTAATTGTTTTATTTATGTTCTACTTCATATACAAAAAATATTACAAATGTCAAATTCCATATAAGGACTGCGCACGAAAAAAATCAGTACATACAGTTCAGTTTATAAAAGTGAAATCAGTCAATCTTTTTGAAATTTTATCTTTTTTAAAGACTGTTATATTCAAATGAAAAAATAATTTTTTATTTGTTTTAAATAAAATATTTATTATTTTCTGGAATACCCTAAATAAGCACTTTATTGTGTTTTCGGTTAATTTTTTGTTATAATGGTCCCATTTCTTTTTTAACTCTATTATATCTTTTACTCAGCTTCAAGTGTACTTTAAATATTATTTTACTATGATTCAATACATTTCAAATGGACTGAATTCTGAACAGTTTAGTGGAATGGCATCCTTTTGTACATAGCAGTACAATTTGTTTGATATCACTCAGTCACTTTTTGTTGTAAGAATGAGAATATATACTGGTGCATATTCCTATAAACGCATTTAAATTTTTTTGTTTTTTTTTTTGAGATATATTCGTTTCTCTTAATAAAAAAAAAAAAAATGTGTTGCTAGAATAACTGGAGATGTAACTTTACTTTTCTGTGTAAGAAATATTTGTTTCTTGCTTTTGTTGTTTTCTTTAATTTAGCAATCAAAACATATTGGTGATCATTTCAGTAGAATATTTCTATAAATGCAGTCGTTAAAAATTTGTCTAAAAAGTTATTGCATAAAAAATATTAAAAAATTTTAACAGTTAAGTAAGGTAAGATAACATCTCTGTTTACTGGAAGTATTTTTGTTTTAATTGGGAAATTTTATCAGCTTAAAGGAGGCTCAAAGGAACTTTTCTTCAAATTATATTTTTTTCGCGATCAATTCTGTTCTAACAGAGAAATTGGACGAAAAATGCAAGAAACCAAAATGTAAGCCAATGTTAAAACAGCATCATAAGGAAAATTGTTTAAAATTTGCGCTCATATACATGAAATGGACAGATGAATGGAATAAAGTAATATTTTCTGATGAAAAGTAAAATTCAATTTGGACGATCTCGATTCATATTCTTCCTATAGGCATGATTTGTGGTCGAAGAAAATTCGTATGTCGAAACGCAATTTCGGTGGAGGCAGTGTTATGGTTTGGGCAGCCTTTTCTGCTGCAGGAAAATTAAATATATGTTTTGTTCCAACTAAACTAAACAGTGCAATTTATAATGAACTGTTGGAAGATGCTCTTCTCTCATTTATGAATGAAAAAATGAATGAAGATTGCATACTTCAACAGGATAACGCTGCAATCCATGTCTAGGACCAATCTAAATCGAGGTTTAATGAACATAGTATTCCACTATTTGACTGGCCGGCTTACAGTCCGGCTTTAAATTCGATGGAGAATCTGTGGGGGTATCTTAATTATTTGTTAGCCCCATATTTGGTAAGTTGATTAAAAAAAATAAAAATGATGTGCGTTTATAGGAATATGCACAAGTGTAGATAAGGCCAAACAAATTAGAATTCATTGTTTATTTAATGATAGTAAGGAATCTTTTCTGACGGTACTCTTTTGCGTACATTCCTCTGTTAAAGGTGTCATTTGTTATAAATAAAGTATTGTCTTGTCAGACCAATAACTGCGCTTTTTTTACACGATATTTATCTGATACATTTCCCATAACATTAATAATATGAAGTTCGTGACCAGGATGCTGTAAAAAGTCCGCCAGTTCATACTTTTCATTACCTTTGTCCCAGTAATTGTGTGAAGCCCAAAATTTTTTCTAGCGTTTCTATTAGGAACTTATTTTTATTTCATGGGTCTTCAATCTAGTTTTTTTTAACTTTTCTGATAAAAGATATAGATCGATTTAAGGAATGAGTCACATTCCATAGATGTTGAGATTTTCTTTTTAAATTCATATTATTTGGACTGCGATCTTACAATCTGTAAATTAATTTTTTTCGGTTATCAGGGTTCCTTTCGGTAATCATGAACTCTTTGTTTTTTTTATGATTTTTTTTATGACTCCAAAAACTGAATTTCCCAACTCACCTACACTCCTAGCAATTATTTTATGTGGTCAATATATGTTTTTTAATATTTTTTTTTTCACGTACGATAAAAGTTATAAGCCTTATAGTGTGCACGGATTTGTTCGTGCTCAGTCCTTACATATAAATAAAAAATTAGTGAATTTGTTTAAACTTGTATAAATTTGCCTTGGTAAAGAGCTTTACAAATTCGACCCTTAACTATCTGCAAATCGTTCACATCCAACTTATGCTCTTCTCGAAAATACAATTACAAGACAATTTGGTAGACATGCCACAGACCGGCAGAAAACATGTAACACTCCTTCATCAAAGTGGTTGGTACATATAAAAGATGCACACATTGTTATGTTGGATGGTTGTTTTTTGTTGGCTTTTATAACGTGCTCTTCTTCATCAATGTTCAAGTTCAAGTTGAAGATTTTATATAAGTTCGTTGTGGCTTCAATTGCTGTTGATCTGTTGGTATTAAAAGCCCCCCAAATGAAGATTCACTGAATGTTGTAAATGATTTTCCTAATCACGTTTTTTCCATTTTAGTTTTTCTTTCTTTTTTTCTTTTTTATTTCATGGTCTTTTAACAATACAAAGTGTTGAGATTGTTTTCTGTAAATGTGTTTTCAGTTCACCAATGCCGGAGGGAGGAAAGCTAGTTGGCAAAACTTAGTTGCTTGAGGTTAAATACAACAATAGTCGTACATGTTTTACTTTAATTGCTTTAGTTTTAGCAAGATTCAATGGATTAATAGCTATTGAAGAGGAAATCTTTCTATTAATTGTTTAAAATTGTTTTTTTTTTTTTTTTTTTTTTTTGTAGAAGTTGTTTCTTTTACAGATACTTTTAAAGTTTTGTGATGCTTTTAAGTGGTTATAGAAAAGTTGGTTTTTTAGGAAATTGAAATAATAGAAATTGAACATCATTTTGTTTTAGTTGTTGTTATAAAAGAAAACTTTTTAATAAAACACAAGTACTTTTATATTTTTTTTTTTTATTATTTTTTTAAAGATTTTGGCAAACAAAACAACTAATCAATTTTATATTTTTCTTTAATTTTAGGTAAGTCTCTTGGAAATAATTGCATAAAAACTTTAAATTGTGTAATATTATTAAGGTAAAGTGGTCAAGATTTTTGTTAGTAAGTTTTTATATAAATAAATACTGACGTCTACTGAGAAATTAGAAAATAATGTAAAGAGTGCCTGGTTAAAAATTGTGAACCATATAAAGCATGACATATTAAACAATTTTTTTCTGCAAATTTAAATAATATCGCTCAGTTGCGTTAAGAGCGTCATAATAAAAAAAAACGTAGTTTCAATTAAAATGGCTTTGAATTTCTTAGTTCTGATCTTCTTTAAATAATTTCTATCCAAATCGGGTATTTAGGAAAATAAAGATTTTTTGGTTTCTAAATTTTTTCCAATAAAATGTATCTCACCCCAAAAGTAGCTAGGATTTTAGTAAATATATTGTCATATTAGTTAAAGTTGAGACCAGAGTATGTTCTGTAGGGTTCAGTTCAAAAATCAAATTTTTATGTTATGAACCTATTTTTGCAAATGATATCTATGAGTAAGATTTTTTCATAAAATTTATTATCTTAAGATTTTTTTTTTATTTATTTGCATCTTCTATAAGCAATTTTAAAACTAGACTAATATATTTGAATTATGTTTTTACGGTTGGCGTTTTATTAGGAAAAACATAACATAATTTCGTTTTTCCAAATACTTTTAATGACATGACATGATGACAAACCCGATAAAAAATCTGAATAAACTCGTATCATACAAATATCCCAGTTTAATTGAACTACTGTAGCAAAGGTTTCGCTCATTTTATCGCTTGCCAAATAATGAATTTATTAAGAAATTTTTTAATGTTTTTTCAGAACATTCTATCAACTGTCCGTTAAGCCTCCAATTTCTTTCCGTTACACAACATTTAGAAATAAGAAGGCTTGCACTTTTTAACGTCTCAACAATCTTATTACCTTTTCTTTTGCACGCTTTAAGTCAACCGTTAAATTTATATTAAATAGAAAACGCTTCATACATGGCGACCCAAAAGATCTATTATGCAGCCCCTAAAATATGTGTTTTGTCTTTAATTACACAATTTTAAATAATACGCGTTTGTAACGTACAGAACAAATCATCCAAAATTCACATTAAAGAATACCAATCGATTCAGGATCACTTTTTAGTCTACTTAACGATGTCCGTCCGTCTGGCTGGCTGTCCATGTAAACTTTGTGCACAAAGTATAGGTCCCAATTTTGAAGATAATTCAATGAAATTTGCACGTAGGACTATCATGACACAAGGACGAAGCCTACAGAAATTAGTTATGATCGGTCCATTATTTCACCTAACGTTTAACGATCGTAACTGCCTTAAATATAGCAATATTTTAATGTGATTCAGTGTAAGAAAGTTCTGTGTAAGTATCAATCAATCTTTGTGGTAAATTTTATGATCGGTCCATAATTGACCATAGCTCCCATATAAAAACCTCTTCCGAAAATCACTTTAACGTGCATAAATCACATATACATGTTATTATCAAGTATATATTCTACACAAATAAGTTTTATATAAGTAGAAATCGCAGTGACAAATTTTATGAGGATCACTCCATAATTTACAATAGCTCCCATATAAGCCCACTTTCGGGAATCACCCTAAAGTGCATAAATTCATATAAATGCTAGTAATAACGTAATATTCCGTATTTGTATATTTTATTTTACACTTAGTAAAAGTATCGGTCTACAATTGTCCACATGTCTAATATAAAACCCCTCAACAAATTTTGATAGCCATACACAATGTTGTGGGGTATCATATGGTCGGGCTTGACCGACTATATCTTTCTTTTCTATTGTTTTCTATTATTTCTGTCTGAAACTTTTCAAACTTTCAGTGTTTTACGCTAAATGTGAAAGCGACTTTAATAAAATTATTCGACACTAATGAAATTATTAATAACACCATCATTTTCATACATGAAAAATATCGATATATGCATGAAACTAGATATATATATATTTTTTTTTTTTTTTTGGTCCAGGACGTCAAATTTTCTCTTAAAAGGTCTTGAAAGTTTTGTCAGCCTGCAACTATCATTCTAACACGTGAAAAAATAATTATGTGAATAAAACTAGTAAAAATGTGTACCCAGGTTTTCTCCACGACATCAAATTTCCTCTCAAAAGGGTTTGAAAGTTTCGAAAAATACAAAATTTTTAAGAATATTATAAAATATTTGAAGTGGTATCGACCCAATACCACTGTAATATAATAATGTCTTTTATTTAAATATTGCAATATAAAAAGTAAAAAAAAATATCTTTTTGATATAAAGGATATTTTCTTAACATTTTGTTCTGCTACATTTAAATAAAAACTTTAGGTATATTGAAGGGATTGTTGCTTTTACATGACATTCATATATATATATATATATATATATATATATATATATATATATATTTAAGTTTTGTAGTTTTTTTTCGCAAATTTGAAGTGCGAGAAAATTTGATGTCCTGTAGAAAAGAAATTTTTTGGGAAATTGTTACATGGTGTAATCATATTTTTAAACATTTTAATAAAACAAATTTTGTATGGAAACTTGGTTTTATTAAACTTTTAGAAATTAAAAATTTGATTATGAATATTTCTTTTCATGGTGTAATCATGGTTTAAGACATTATAATAAAAAAAATTTTTATGGCAACTTGGTTTTATTAAACTTTTTGAAATTAAAAATTTGATTATGAATATCCCTTACGTGTTATTCAACAAACGTTAGCTTTAGATTTAATAGAAGCGTGATCGAGAATATCTATTGTGCTGCCCTTATATTTATCATGACAAGTTTCTATTGTAAGATCCCAAAATGAGATAATTATATAACACATTCTTAAACGTCTCCTCAGTTATCTCTCAAAATCTGTCTCAAGAGTCAATTGTTTCTAAACAAGTGAATGTTACTGCTACAATAAATCAAGCCCTTCATTCGCAACATGACTTATACCGAAGATCTCAGTACAATTTTATTCGATTGTATACCTCCATTGAGGTATGTCCATTGCATTCATCAGCCTCATCTCACGAGATAATTGAACCCTAAATACAGTTTGGTCAATAGAGATCATTAGGTTGAACCTAACATCATAAACGCTGTTATAGATGTGGTTGCAATTAAAAAGTTAATTAGAACAGTTTTATCATTGATAAATAATTTAATATACCATATTTTCTTGTGTACTTTAAAATATTTAAAGTTAGCTATGATTTACTAAATGTATATTAAGCAAATCAACGTCATTGAATACAACTTTAAAGAATTTTGTTTAAAAATGGTTAGTAAAGTTGTATTAAGCTGAAAAACTAAAAGTATTTTAATGCTGATAAAATTTTTTAAGAAATGGCTCTTGTTTCTTACCGATTATATTTTAAGAACATATGTTTTCATTTTAAGGGCATATTTTGCAACATATTTTTGGTAGCCGTGATTATGGCAATATGAAATATGCATTTAATTAGTATTGATAATATGTCGATACAAGTAGCTTTAGTTAATCTGAATTATAATCTTTAGATTTATAACCCATTAAGATTACACCACTTTTTAAATCAACAGTTATAAATGGGTTAAAACACTAAACATCTCTTTAATTTAATAATTAATTTAAATGCGACTTAATTTATGTCATAATATGAAATTAAACAAATGAACAAGTATCATATAAAAAATGCTGTTGTATTTTACTGGAATATGTATGTGTAATACCAACTACTTGTGCATGTTTTATTTCTTAATATGTTTAACATCATCAACAGCCATACATACCACCAGCAGAGTTGAGAGCAACAGCAACAGATTCGGCATCATCAACAACTAAATTATAAGAAACAGCAGCGGTTTACTTATGCATCTTTTTCTGACACTTTTTACTTTTTTTTTTTTTTTGTTAAGAGATGTTTTTTATATTATTTTCTTTATATTTTCAACGACGATACTTGTCATTTAAGTAGACGTAAATATTTTTTCATAAAAGTTTATGTTTTTTTTTTTTTTTTTTTATTATTCATAACAATATTTTGTTGGTGCCACAAAAAGCATCATATTTATATTATACTAGACTTTTACTTACTATCAACCATATATTTATAATGTTTATATGTTGTTGTTTATTTGAAGCATATTTCTTATAAAATTATATCTACTTTTAATATTCCTACTAAGTAAGTTAGTAAGTAAATGGTTGTTCATTCAAAACTTATAAATATAAAACGAAGACATGAAACAAATATAAAAAGCCAAATACATATAAAAAGAAGAAAAAACCCAGAAACCGCAGACATGGTTTAAATATTACGTAATTTTATTCATATAAAGGTGTTTTACTTTTTGGGATTTTAGTTTTTAGTTTCTTTTGTTAAATCTTTAAATGATAATGAAGTGAACTTGATTATGATTATGATGATGTTACAGATACGTGCGTCTAATTTTATTTTTTATTATACCCTACACCACCATAGGTGGTTGGGGTGTTATGCGTTTGTGTTGATGTTTGTAACGCATAGAAAAAGTTAACCAACATCATCTACCTCAGAGTATACCAAACGACATAGAATCACATTTTAAATCGATCGCATGATATCCGTCCGTTTGTCTCGCTGGATGACTGGCCGACTGTCCATGTAAACCTTGTGCACAAAGTACAGGACGCAATTTTAAAGATAATTCAAAGAAATTTGGTAAGTGGAACTTTTATGATACAAGGAGAAAGCTTATTGAAATTTGAAATACTCCAAAATGTCTTAAAAATAAGAAAATTTTAATGAAATTCACTGCAAAGAATTTACGTAAAATCTTTGTACTAAATTTTATGAAGATCGGTAAACAATTGACCCTAGCTCCCATATAAACCCCACTTCCGAAAATCACTTTAACGTGCCTAAATCCCATACGAATGTTAATATGAAGTTAATATTCGATACAAATAAGTTTTATATAAGTAGAAACAATATTGCCAAATTTTGTGAGAATCGGTCAATAATTTACCATAGCTCCCATATAAACCCACATCTAGGAATAGCCCTAAAGTGCATAAAATCACCTATATGTTAGTATCAGCGCATTATTCTGTATTTGTATATTTTATTTAACATAAGTCCCCTTCCTGAATTTTTATGCTTGTACACAATGGTGTAGGATATCATATAGTCGGTTTTGACCGATATATCTTTCTCGTTTTTTTTCGAAAACGTAAACAAGAAATACTTTCAATTTCCTTAATATCTAGATATGAGTTCATTTTATTTATATTCAATTTTCAACAAAAAATATTAAAATAAATTAACATATTTCAAATCTGAATTTAGTAGGTATGAATTTATTTTGAGTTACATTAAAAAATTATGGAATTTTGTTGATTTTTTTTTTTGAAAAAAGGTTTTTATTATGAGTCATTTTATAAGATTCCAGCAAAAAAAAGAACACCAAGTGCTTTTAAAGAAGAACTTTTTTACCACTCCAAAAGTAGAACTAAATGCATACATTGTACTTTTCTCGAAGTTAATAAAAATTACTTCCAAAAAAGTGAAAATAAATGTATTTTTACCAGGAAATAATTTCTAAGAAAAAAAATTCACAAATTTAAAAGTATTTTTATTATCTATTAGCAAAGCTAAAACCATACTATAGTAAAAAATTTATAAATATAGTTTTAAGAGAAGTGCTTCAAAAGAAAGATAATTCTATCAATGGGTTAAAAAAATAACTTCTTTAGCTCTTTTTTAGCACGAAGTACTTCCTTCCAATCACAACACAATATTAAAATCATGACTTTTTCAGCTGTTTTTCAGTTCTTTTTTGATGCGATGAGTTAATAAAAAGTTTTTAAGTGTTGGTTAATACGTTTTTCATAAATTTTAGATTATTTTTCACACATAATTCGTTATAGTTCGTGCAATGTTTGATTAGTGTATGAAAAATGGTTTTAACATAAGAAATATACATTTTTTGGTAAGTGTGATTTTTATTTATAAAGAAAATTAAAAGCAAACATTTTTTTACAGAATAAATACAAATATGAAGAAGTGAGGCTGAAAGAAGCAGGACATATAAGGTGTAGTCTAAAAAACCCCAAATTTGCTTTAAACAAACTTACTTAGAAAGTAATTTAAATAACCAGTTGGCTCCAATCTGCTTTGCCAAAGGTCATACAAAGGAAAGATTTCCCAAAGAATGTTATATTAAGGATGTTAAGTATTCAGACCTCGTAAAGAAAAAATGTTGCAAAAATTGAGAATTAAGGAATTATTAAACGCTGATTAAATAGACAGGCCAATACTGATTCTGCTGTGTAGTATTTCTAAGTAAATTTTAATACACATAATCATGGTGTTCTATGGCTATAAATTACTTCTTTTGAATTGACTCTAGTTTTCGAGTTAAACTGTTATATGGAAAATTAATGAGGCTGTACCACATAGCGCAGCATATCTCGAAAACGATTTATCTGATTTGGATCAATAAAATAGAAAAAAATCCAAATTCAAATTATCTTTTCCACATCCTTTTTGAATCTGCTCAGTTTTCTAGATATTAAAAAAATTGTGCAGAACAAAATAATTTTTTTTTAATTTAAAAATTTTAGTTTTCAAAAAATTGTAGAAAATTTAAAACTACCAAAAATGTTATTCTTTTTCTTTTATAATAGAGCTGTATATATTGCAATTAAAACGTATTCTATAACGACTTTATTTACAGTTAAATGAAGATTAGGGTATAACTTTTTTTAAAAAAAAAAAAAAAAAAAAAAAAAAAAAAAAACAAGATATCATGCCATAGCCAATGTTGTACTGATACTAAAAACCGTTTTCAATAGTTATTTCCATGAAAAATCCTTACTCACCGAAAGCAAATTCTAAAACTATTTGAGATTTTTTTTTTATTAAATTATTTTTTAATTTTAAAAAACGTTTATATTTTTCATATTGTAATACAAATTGGCACTACACTAAATATTTTGCCCAGTACCAAATAGTTTTTAATTGTTTTTTAATAACCACTGTAAAATAAAATGGTAAAGTCATATTGGTTATAATTTTGTCAGTTTTTGTTTAATTCAAAAGATTTATAAAAATCAGCACTTTAAGCCAAATACAAGGAATATTTAATTTAAAATGCATTTTAAATTAAATGCTGATTAAAACATTCATTTAACATCATATTTAAGGAATAAAAATTTAAAAAATTACAAAACAAATATTATGAATTTTTGCAACCAAATATGCAAAGTTATCGCTATTTATGAGAAAAAAAAAATGATTCTATTGATGATGATTTTTTGTTTGTTTTGTTATTTTAAATTCATTAATAGAAATATATAATGCTTAGAAAAGGATAAAGATTTTCTTAAATTTTGGAAATCTGGCAACCCTATTAAAAAATTAAAATTTTTTATTAATTATTTTTATAAAAATATTTTGTGTATAGATATTATTAAAAGTATACAGAAATATTCATAAATTTCTTAGTAATTCACGCAAAGCTAAAGGCAAAAGTTGCAAGTTTGTAAAAATATAGTCATATATACAATAAATTGGAAATATAAAAGTTTAAAGGCGCATATTTCTGAAATGGGGCATGATATTGACTTGAATCTTTTTGCAAAAGATCGGTAATTATATATGCTAAAGGATTTTTTGGAAATTGGAAAGCATATTTTTAAAATCTCTTTCACTATTTAGAAATAAACTAAACAAAAGGCCCAATTTGGGGTTTTTGGAGAAAATACAAATTTTTTAATTGTGATAACAAATTTGTTTATAAAGATATATTGATGAAATTTGCAAGAAATGTGGATCTTATTAATATAAATAAAAGCGCGTTAACCAAATTTCAATCAGGGGTAGGATTTTCCTGAATTCCCAAAAAAACTAATGAAAATTCCCAAAAAAAAATTTTTTACATTTTTGACTATAGAATCCATATTTTTCCGAAGTCCCGTAGATTTTGATTTGAAACTTTTAGCAACACATTGAAGATTCTTAAAATATATTCCGCTTGTTGATTCGTGCTTTGGGATTTGAGAAAATATGGTCTAAAATCAAAACTTTCATATAAAATGGGTCGAATTCGGGAGGGTGTGTACTATGACCAATTGAGTTATTTGGCTCCTTTTTTATCTTAAAGTCATCTCTGTGAAGTCGCCTTTCAGAAAAGTGTAAAATTATTATATGTTGCTAAAGAAAATTTTATTTTAGATAAAAAAGAGTGTAGATACTTTTTCGGCTAAAAAAAAAAAACATAAAAAGTCGTCTTTTTTGGAATTTTCAAATTCAAAATCGTTTATTTTTGGACTCGGTAAAGATAACGACTTAAATTTTTTTTTATTCAATAGATAATTTTGTTCTTTAACTAGATAGGAAAAAAACTAATAAAATCGGTAGGAAATACTAGGATATATATGAAAAAACTGGCCCAAGAACATGCAAAATTATGGTGCTTAAAAATTCCAACGCAAATAACTCGGAAATTATAAGAGATAAATAGGATGAATGTCTTTTATAGGTCTTATCAGGGCCTACAACAATGTATAAAAACATTTAAAATCGGACGAGAAACAAAAATTTGGCAAGCGATTAAAAATTTTTTATGTCAGAGGTACATAACTTTGAGTCCCTTAGCTCCGTCCCTGAGGGGTTTGTTGTGCCCTCCTTCCAAACTTAACATTGTACGCTCATCTGCTAAGCATGAAAATCCAACCAGCTGATCAGAAGTTACAGATTTATTTCCAAAAAATTTCGATTCTGCCCCACTGTGCATTGGTGATATCTCATTTTTTTGTGGCGCCCAATTTAAAATTTCACCTTATATGTATAGCAGGTAAGATGTAAAATGGACGGATCACACCCATTTTTAATTCCGACGACATCGATCCTTGAACTATTTGTAAAAAATTTTGTTAGCGTACATGCCACCGAGAGACCCTTAAATTTTTATGCTTATAAATTTTTATATTAATGCGTCATACAGTTTTTTGCAGAAATTTTGTATTTATTAAAAATAGTATAAGTACATAATTCATAAATACACAATAAGGTGTTCTGAAATAGTGAGGTGAGAGGTGAAAATAAATCTCTGAATAAAATACAAATTCATGACATTTTAAAGCAAAAATATTGTGATCTTTTTTGTCAAAAATATGATTTTTCTTTAAAATCATAAATTTTAAAAGCCTAGTGCCAAGCAACTAAGGAATATTTTAATAACAACAATGCTAATGGATTCCACGAATTCTTTTCCACCGAAGTTTTATATGACCGTAAAAAACACCTTCACACATCATTTATTTAAGCTGTAAAAAAATTTTGAATTTATTTTTATAAAATTTAAAAAAATACAAAAGTTGACTTCTACCATTTGTTTTCCACTTTCATTATAATTCTCATTTAGTTTATACATGAATTTATATAAGTAGGCAAGGTTTTGTAATATTTGATGTGATAGAAGTAATAATATAAGATATTGATTAAATGGTTTAGTTAATAAAAAATATCTTGTATTATATTGCACAATATACTCGTATGATGGTACAATATATGACTTAATAAGCAATTTATAAAAATAATATTTTTTAATTAATATATTTTATTTTAATATATTATAAAATTGTATAATAATGTGAAATACTTGAATCATAACATAAAAAATTAACCACAAAATTGGGCACAATATGGTAAAATGAAATCGTAACAATTGTTATTTATAATCATATCTATTTTTAACTGTGATTGTATACTTCAACCATAATATATTGCTCTTAGATTATGGTCACTACAAATATATTTTTTCTCTGCGTGTATCACGAAATTTGTAAAACCAAACATTCAAATTCGTAAATGTTTTACGAAAAAAAAAAAAATTATTAGAATATTATACTATTTATAAAATATGATATTTGATAATGCTAAAAAAATTATAAAGTCTTTTACTAAAACAATTAAACTATTCTTTGGTATTTTTTGTTGAATCAATGAAAATAGTAATAAAAAATAATTCTTAAAATCATTGCATTGCGTTATCTGTAGTCTTTTCTTATAAATAATTTTTGTTTTTAAACTAAACATAATATAAATAACTAAAACAAAAATATTTATAGAATAACGTTATTTTAAAAAAGAACAAAAGATATATACACTGCCTGCTACTTGAATAAGGAATCACATTTTTTAACTTTAATTAAGTATATCTCCTAAACTAAAGTTCACAAAAAAAAATAATTTTTTGCGCAACCAAATTTCAAAGTGTTGCCTTTAGTTTCCTGAAGAAATAAAAAATATACATATTTTGTTATATTAAAATTATGCATTTATTTAAAGAGACATGTATTTCTGTGGTACTTTTTCGTGTGTCACTTGAATAAGGAATATTTTAAAACTAAGCAAACTGTAATTTATTTTTAAATTTTAGGTTATAAAAATGAAAGTTATTATCTTCTAGCATTCAATTAGTAGTGAGTACTGCTACCATTTTTAGAAATAACCTCAAAAATGCGATTTGGCATCGACTTGTATAATGACTCTAAGTAATTTAGCGAAATTGAACTCCATACTTCCGTTATTGCATCCTTTAAGCCTTCTATCGTCTCAAATTATTTTCCTCCTGCATAAACTTTTCTTGCAAGCCAACCCCTGGCATTTTCCATTGGATTAAGGTCTGGTGAATATGGGGGCCAATCCAATAGTTGAAAACCTTGTTGATTAATGCATTGTTCTACTGGGCACGATTTTAAAATACGGTGCACTGTTCTTAGACTGGCACTGCTCCACTTTTTCACGTAGTTTTGATACCGACAGAGAATTTGATGCATTTCTAAGAATTTTTCGTCTTTGCTCTACTAATGTTTTTGCCTATTTGGACCGGATTCTGACCCTGAGATTTCAAAAAATTATTTTTTTCTGAACTTTAGTTTAGGAGATTCCTTACTCAAGTGGCAGGCATTGTACATGTAAGATAAAAATTATGTGGACTTATGACTTAATTAATACTTAGCATATAGATTTATCGGATTTCTTGTTCTGAATTCGGTGTTTTTTTTTTGTCAATTTGCTTGACTGAAAGTCGTGCTAACTGTTAACGTGGCTTTGGAGAGATTCTTCAAAATTCTATTGACATTCTTTTGTTTTTCTTCGCGTTGATCCAACTGTTAGCGTCACCAAAGTGTTCCAAATGACAACAAAAATGGTATATTTGTCTTTGACAGGATCATATTTTACGGTCTCAAAACAACGATTCTCCTTTGTAACAGTTTTTACGTTTTTCAACAATCTATGAAATTTTGAAAATACAAATTTCAAGAAAAATTTACTTGCAAATTTTATGGCTTATGTTCTCCTACCATATGATCTGCCCTTTCCAAACATTGCGACTCAAATCATTTTTAAATGTCTTCAAGGCTTGATTTATAATACCCAATAACTTTTGAAAGTGTTCTTTATGTACTAAGATGGGAAATTGACAATAACGTCATTGAATTGTTCAATCGTGGCAAACGGTTCAATTTTTAAAACCTCGAAAGTGTTGTGATTAAAGTACATTGAATCTGAATGAAGTAAACGATCAAGATGTTGAGATATTAGTACATAATCACGTCTTTTTGAACACTACTTAACAGTTGACATTGCGAAATTTTTTAAATCAATCTAAGGCTGTTCTTTCGCTATATTTTTTCGCATGTTATCGATCTTAATTATATAAGACGGTTAAAACTTTATAAAATTGCCTTTGGCTGTTTATAAATCATGCGAATATTGCATTTTATTATAAAAATGATTTAACTTTTTTAATAATTTGATTGTAAATGTCAAAATATAAAATAATTTTTTTAGTTAATTTTGAAAATTTTTTAAAACCAATAAAAACAAAATATTAAAATCAAATTTTTTTTTTTAATTAAAATTGAATTTAAAACCAAATTCTGATTTATTTTAAAAAATTTTATTCATAATTTTTTCTATGTAATTTTTTTTTAAGATTTTACAATATAAAACCACTTGATATTCATTTTAATAATTCTGATCATTACAGGAAAAATATAAAAAAAAAATAAAAATTGTCTTTAATAATGTTCGTTTACTTAGAATGAATTTTACACGAACATGACAAAAATTAAAGACGTTAAATCTCATAAATCACCAGGTCATTTGTCCAACTATGTTAAAAAGAAAAATATTCCAATTGTAAGTAATTCAATCTTTAACATACAATGATTACCAATGAATTGATATGCATGGTTTGGACAAGTATTTAAACAGACAAACAAATAATGCCAAGGAACATATGAACATTTAGACCAGTTTCTTGTATTTTGCTGAAAATTGTATGCATTTGCAGACATGAAATTAAATTGTACAAAAGAAAGATTTTCTTTTTTCAAAGACATTTTTGCAACATTGAAACATAACATGAAGATTCATATACAATCACATTAACACTCACGCACAGCTACAAATATCAGTTTACAGTTTTGTATGCCAAACAAAAATTTTGAAGAGAAAAAAAAAAAAAAAAATAAAAAATAAAATCAATAATGATTATTAGTCTTACAAAAAAAAAAAGTTCGAATATCCATAAAGCTGATGTGATATGATGATTACATTTGTTAAATATACGAATTTGTTCATAGCTGGTTAATGGCATTAAACTTTGTATGGCCGACAAAGGAAAGTTGTTGCAACATTTTTGTTGCCGTATGTATGATAAATACTAACGCGAAAGAAATCCTGGTTTGCATGATTTTATAACTGTTTTTTGTTTTTTTTTTTTGTTTTGTAACCAAATGAGGATGAATGAATGAACGTATGAATGGTTTCATTAATTAGTTAGCTTTTTTACTGCTTTTTAATTTTTTCTAATAACTCAGTATTCACTTGAATTTTTTCTTTTTTTTTTTTTTTTTGGTTAAACATTTCTTTTTGTATAAACTGGTTAATGAATTGATTAATGATGATTACTAGTGGTTGTGTATAAATGAAAATTTAATTAACCATGTCATTAGACTATACGAGTGTAAAAATAAAAGATAACACCGTGCAACAATTTTTCCTTTTTTTTTTTTTAAATATGAGTAATTTTATTTTAAATTCAAAAAAAATTTACCCTTAGTTCCCGGTTTTGATTTGGTGCATATGTAGAGGAGGATTCACAAGCATGTAAAATTAATTTTATTCATTTTTATTTTGAAAACTGTGGCAATTGTATTGCTTTGAAAATGATTAATATATTTTTTAAAATGGCCATAACTTTTGTTGTATAAAAGATATCAAAATATATATATTTTTTTGGAGTGGATCTGTCAAAGTTTGTATTTTATTTTCGATGTCATAATTAAGAAAAAATTTGTTGATATATTCTAATATTTAAAAAATCCATTTTTAAATATATATATATATATATATATATATATATATATATATATATTTTATCGGGAAGCTCTAAGGTTATACTTATTACAGAGAAAATTTCAGAGTGTTAAAATTTTTCAAAATAAAAATTGAAGCACTCATATGATCAAATCGATATATCCAACAAACTAGAGCCCATTTATAATAAAAGTGCGTACTCATTTTTTCTGCAGGACGTCAAGTTTTCTCTCAAAAGGACTTTAAAATTTCAAAAAATACACAACTTTAGAAAAAAAAAAAATTATAAAATATTTACAAAATTTATATCAACCCAAAGCCTGAAAGCTAATAGTCCCCGTCATACGGTGTAATTTATTAAAAAAATATATACTACAGTATTTTTGAAAATTTTTATTATATATTACTGGTATTTAGATACTGTAATTAAAGTATTAAATAAATGTGCTTAAATGTAGATATAAATATTTATATGCTAACTTAACCCGGTATGTTTCGCTACCCCTTTTTATGCGATAAATAATATTTACTTTGCATGGGACTTCTACTTCCCCTGGGCGTACTTGCCCTATTCCAAATTCAACTGCGTAATGTAACAAGTTTTTTCCCACAAAAATTTAAAACTTTAACTGCAATAGTACTTTAGATATGCAAAAATAAATATGTATTTACTTTGTATGGGGCCTACCATTTCCTCAATATCTACCCGTTATATCTTCATGTCAATTGTGAATCTTGAAAGAAAATTATTTCCATATAATTTTTAGACTTTACTTCTATAGTTCTTTGGATATGCAATAATTAAGATTTTCAGTGTTACATCTTCATAAGAAAATTTTATCAACAAAAACTTAAGACTTTAAGACTGCTACAATTATTTAAATATGCAGTAATTAGTATTTACTTTATCACTCCCCCTGGACCTAAAAAAATTAAAAATATGTTATTTCAGTTCCACTGTGCAATGTTCTTGATTTGATTCCTATATTTGATTCCAATAAATACAGAATAAATTATTTGATAGAATATCTCAATAAAATTTTTAATTGATTTTATATTATAATTTTATTAAATTATTAACTGATTTAATTTATTAAATACTATCTATACTATCATTATAATCTATACTATCATTAGATTGAGTTATTATGTAATGCACAGAACAAGATTTACAGACCCGCCATCGTAAAGTATATCTTTCGTCTCAAAAGCATTTCCTGAGTCCGTCCGTTCGTCTTGACTTTATGTCTTGTCATGTAAATAAATCTTTTTACTTAGTTGACTTTATTGTAGTAAAAATAATATTTGTTTCTATTTAAAAACATAAATATTGCTCTAAATAATTTAGTTGAAATTTCACACTTTAGTTAAAGGTATCATTTCAATTAATTTTTGAATTGAGTCAATAAATATTTTTGACAAAATTTTAATTGAAACCCATTTTGTTTAATTTAATTTTATTTGTTTTTCTTTTTTTTAAGGAAGTGTCTATTTTTTTAAGATTTTCTTAATATTTATTTATTTTTCTAACTCATTGTTATACCTTATTATAATACTTATTATTTTGAAGATTTACTTTAGTAGTGTAAATATGTATATGCAATTGTTTACTAAGAGTTATAATTTAATAAAAAAAATTTTAATACATACGTATTTCAAAATTAAATTTACTCCATAAATATTTATTATTGTGATATCAGACTAACTTGGTTGCATTTTGTAAACAATTTTTTTTTTTTTTTTTTACATTGAACGTTTTTTTTATTCATTATTTCTTCCATCATTATACGTGGACTACTATTAATTATTGCTACACCTCTTACCAACGCTTCGCACTTCATTATCAGTATTGCCAGTTTAAACTTTTTAAGGCAAAAACTAGCCTTATTATTTTGCTTTTAGCCTCAGATTTTTTGTTTTAGATTCTAGCTTTTTTTCTAAACCTTGATTCTTAAAATGGCCTTAAAAAGGCTAACATTTTAGTATTTCAATAGGAAAGAAAATAATTTCTTATTTGCTTTTACTAATTTAATTTCTACAAAATCATTCATTAAAGAATTTTTGTGTAATTCGCACAAAAAATCGAGATTACTTATATTTTACAAAAATTTTCGCCTGCGGCGCTTCATTCTTAAAATCAAATATAACTTAACTTATTATATGGATTTACTTAATCAGTTATTATAATTATTTTTTAATAGGCTCCATTAACTATTAACCACTAATTATAAATATAATTTAAAAAAAATTCTTGTAAAAGCGAAAAATCACACAAAATTTTAAATTGTTAATCAAAAAGGAATTATAATTCAGAAATGACAAATCACTTCAAAGCATTAGGTAATTTTTCATATGAAATATAACTCAAATGTGTATGGGAATTTTGTGGTCGATTTTTTATTGGGTAATTTTGTTAACGGTTCTATGTTTTATTAATAAATTTATTACAATATATCTTTGAAAAAAATATCAACAACTAATGAGAACAAAAAATTAAAAAAATGTTTGCGTTTTCTGGCCTTATTTTTTGGGGCATTTATCCTTTTCTGACCTATTTTTAGAGTACAATTTAGCCTCTTTTTTTCTCACCTCCTGGCAACACTATTCAGTATCCACCCCAACCTAAATGAATGTAAACACCGTCTTTAAAAATTATTGCAAATAAATATCAAATACCAAAAACCGCATCTGAATTAAACAACATTTTATATTTAACCATTTTTAACACAGTAACGTACTAACTGACTTTCTTATATTTGGCTAATAAGATAACAAATATACAAACAACAACAACTACATATTTACTAAAGCATTCTTTCATTCCATTAAAAATGTTTCAAATTGTATTTTATTTTTTCATAAACAGATGTTTTATGGTAAAATTTGTAATGTGGTTTGTTTTTTTTTTTTTTTTCATATGTTATGTTGAGGATTTTAAAAACAAAATAAAAAAATAGCAAAGAAAAGTTAAATAGACTAACATGCAACATTACAAATTTAAGTCTTTACATGTTTTGTTAAGAAAATGATACATAATTAGATAGGATAAGATTAAGCTATAGATACACATACATATGTATATTAAATTAAATGCAAACACAAATATTGCTTAAAATTTAAGTAGATGTAAATAAAATATGTAGAACATTTTTATACAACATATTTGTCTCAATCAGTTATACGATAAAATTTGCTCTTCTATCATATTTTAGAATATGATAAAATAGCGACATATTATAATAAAACTTTATCACATAAATTATTGGTACACATACATTTTATGTTTAATACCAACATGTTTTAGTTATGGTAACATGTGATTTATTATTGTAACCAAAATATGGTTGCAGCCATTATGTAAATTTTTGTTGTGACTATAATATTATAAAATAATTTTACTGTTACTGTAACTGTAACGCATTTAACTGGTGAATTTAGAACAGTAAAAATAACAAATTTTCGTATGTCGGTTGAAAATATTTTCTTGAAGGCTTCAGAGTTTTTATTAAAAAAAAACACCAAAATCGATCAATTATATGCCTCTGTTAAGAGCAAATTTTATAAAAGGTTTTTTACGAGTAAATAAAATAAAATTTTTCAAAATAAGCCTGATTTAGTATAACATGCGAAATTGTTTAAAAGTTAAATGAAAACTTCAAAAAAATATTTGAAAAAAATTTTAATTTTCATACAAAATTTAATTTTTAAACAATTAAATTGTTCAGGCTCAATGAAATCGATTTTCCATTGGGTTTCAATTCTCGAAATACCAATTTTCAAAGAAAAAAAAAAACAAAATATCAAGAAAGTTACAATTTTTATTCCATTAAAAAATGGTTTCAATTCAAAACCCTACCTATTGTTCAAAAAAATTAAAATTTTCAAAATGAGCACCAATTATAAAAACAAAAACAACAATGTTCAAAAAAAAAAAATACGAAATTAAATAAAAAAGCTATCAATTTACAAAAAAGTTGCAATTATAAAAAAAGTATCAGTTTTCAAAAAAACTACCATTTACAAAAAAATAGTACTTTTCCAAAAATAATTTTTTTTTTCAAAATAAGTGAAATTATTCAAAGCAAAGTTTAAGCAAAGTTTAAGAAAAAGTATAAATTTTTAAAAATATATATTTTTATTTTAAATATTACCGAAATTTTACAAAAAGTACTATTTTTCAAAATAAGTACAATTTTTTAAAATTAGTATAATTTTTTATAATAAGCTTTCAAAAATCCAATTTTCAAAAGTATACTTATTACTTTTCAAATAATTGTTTAAAATACAAAAAAGTATTATAAGAAACAAAAAAAAAAACAAGTTTCAGTTTTTGAAAAAGTATAATTTTCTAAAAAAGGGAAATTGTATAAAAAATTTTATTATATTTTTATTTTAAGTAATTAAATTTTTTCTTAATATATTAAATTTTTTAAAATGAAATCTAATGTTTCCAAAAGAGGAGCCGACTTTCAATATTATACTATTTTTTAAAAGTAAAATTTTTTGAAATAAAGTAATATTTCCCAAGAAAGGTGCCAATTCTTAAAAGAATATAATTATTTGAAATACAAAGAAAAATTAATTTTAAATTTTCCAGTTTTCGGAAAGGTAACAATTTTCAAAAAGGGAAAACTATAAAAAATATATATTATAAAAAAAGTCTATTTTTTTAAATAAGTTTAATTTTTCAAAGTAAGTATAATAATAAAAAATCGAATGTTTCCAAAGAAGTTCCAATAAATAAAATTATAGGTACTATTTTTTCAAATACAAATAGTATAATTTTTAAAAACAACTACTAATTTTTTAAGCAAAGGAACAATTTTATAAAAATAAAGTAACATTTTCATATTAAAAAAAAAATAATAATAATAATAAAACAATCTAAAAAGTGACAATTTTCAAAAAAAAAAAAGGAAAATTATAAAGTATAATTTTTCAAAAAAGAGTACTATTTATCAAAATAATTAAAATTTTTTAAATAGTATAATGTTTATAAAGAAATATATTGCACTTATTTTTTATAATGCTACCTGATTTCCAAAAAAAGTATCATTGTAAAAAAAAACTACATATCATTTTTCAACAAAATCAATATTCAATTTTAAAAGTACCAATCATAAAGTACTATTTAAAAAAGTACAATTTAAAAAAAACTGCAATTTTGTTAAAAGTGTTACTTTTTTAAATTTTAAATATTACAATGTTCAAAAAAATTACCACTTTTCCAAAAAAAAGAAACATTAAGAAAACAATAGTATTTTTTCAAGATAAGTACAAAAATAAAATCTATCCAGGTAGCAATTTTTAAAAGTATGTACCTATACTATTTTCTAAAATCCAAAAAGTAGCAATTTTCTAAAAAAACAAAAAAAAAAAATGATAGAAAAATGAAAATTTTAAAAAAGTTTTTGTCTTTTATAAAAAAAGGGATGATTTGTTAAATTAATTAATTTTTTTTTTAAATAAAGACAAATATGATTTTTTCAAAAGGTAAAATTTTTAAAAATAAAAAAAAAAAATAATAAAATAAAAAAATTTATATATAAAAAGGAAAAAAAAACAATGTTTCAAAATAAATTACATACATCTTTGCCCAAAAAGTACCAATCTTCAAAAAAGTTCTGTTTAAAAAAAGTACCAATTTACAAAAAAACAAAAAATGCAATTTTTATTAAAAGTAAATTTTTTTGAAATCCTTTTAGAACTTTAATAATAATTTTGAATTTTTTGCAATATTTGTACGCTTGTTATTAAATTTTTAGTTTCAAATCGGGAAAAAAATAAATTTTTATTTCAAGGTTATTGATACTAATTTTGCTTATTTCTGGGATGCTACTAATTTTTTGCCCAAAAAATCCTACTTTAAACAAAAATGGGTGGACTAGAAGGATTTAATGTGATAAACAAGAATCTGCTTTTTTCTATCACTTACTGATTTTTTTATGGGCATGACTAATATGACCGCCTAAAAAGGGAAAAATCTTACACACACCCATAAAAAAATCAAGGCTCGATATGTAAAAACTGAAAGCAGATTCGTACGTCAAATTACCTATCAGTAATATTTGCCTTGCTGACCATACTTTTAGAAAAGACTTCGCTAAGGTATAATTTTTTTTTTTTAAGAATTTGTTTAAATTTCTGACTCATAAATAATTTCTGCATATGTGTGTGAGTATTAAAATTTTCTCTACAAGCAAAATAATACGAAAGTGATTCGTATTCGCATTGCTTAGAAGAAAATTTTATTGCCGCAATAATCATATTCGTATTGTGGAAGTTTCCCCCATCGGGAAAGATTGTGCGTTACAGGCGATATCTCTAAGCCTTAATAAATCAATACGCCTGGAAGAAGAGTAGGCAATATTGCTAGATAATCGTCTAGATGAAAAAAAGAAGATACCGCTAGAAAATCTTCTGGAAAATGTAATAAGTATATAGAAAAATTATTATTTTTATTTTATTTATTATCACTAAATATATCTTGGAATAATATAATACGTAAATCTTTTACATCTTGCATGCACATAAATCTTAACATCATAAAACAATCCATAATATATCCAGTTTTTGCTAAAAGAAAAAAAAACTTCTTCAATATTTTTTCATTTTTTGAATGATTTTTCGACAATTGAAAAAATTTTAACTGAAAAATAAAAGTATTGCATTAATTTCTTCCAGATGATATGAATGGGATATCATCAATTTATTGCGGAGGTGATAATCATCTTACTAAAAAAAGGTTGAAATTTTGAAGATACAAATAATAAAAATTTTTTTTTTTTTTGTTGTTTATTGCTTAATTTTCTTTAAACTGATAAAAATGCAATATTAGAAAAATATTGTTTTGATGATTTTCGTAAAAATAATAAAAAGAAGATATTGGGTAAATTTCTTCCAGGAAGATTGATTTTAAAATTTTTCTTAAAAATTAACCTGTATATTCTTAAGAATTACTTTTAAGTTGGCCATTAACATGCTTATAAAAATAATTATTATAATTTTTAACAAAGTTTACTTCTTAAACAAAATTTTAAACATTTTTCTGTTGAAGTCCTTTGAACTTAACACGAGCAGCAAAAAGTAGAGAAAAAAACAGTTAAATTTTAATGACTTTATAACTGTTAAAATGAAACAAAGAAAATTATAAATACGACGCCATTGTAATAATAATTATGGTATTTTATGTGTCTTTATTTTATTATTATTATTATTATTATTTTGCTTATGACAATCATTGATAACAATTATTTCATATGAATTCTTTCTCAATTTGGCAATAAGACGGAATTCATTGTAGCAGAAAACTTTGGTGGTTAAATAAGCATCTTAAAAAACAACAACAACAACAACAACAAACAATAATTAGATACTTAAAAATGTTACTCATAAACAAGTTTTCTTTTTCAAAATACTCATTGATAATCTGATCAAATGTTAAAAGAATTAAGCATTTTTTTTTTTTTTTTTTTTTTTTCTTAAAGAAATTAATTTATAGATAGAAGACTGAAGGTAAAAAAATAACAAATAAAGTATTTATTTATTCTGTTTAACTGTTTGACAATGTGACTTGATTTTCAAATAAAAGAACTTGAAAAAAAAAGAAACAAACCAATTCATTTATATTTATGTTTATTTATCAATTCTTATTAGTGACTCATAAATGAATGTTTTAACATTAACATTTATTTATTATGCAAAATTGTTTAATAAGTAAAAGAATTTTAAAATTCCTGTTTTTAAATGACAGTGTTCAAATGTTATTTATTATATAAAGCAAATTTTAAAACATATTTTTGTTTAAATAGTCATTATAATTTATAATCAAAACAACCAAAAATATTCTCTAAGAAGAATATTTTATGCACATACAAAATCGGAAAATGTACACTTAAATTAAAAGAAAAAATAAATAAATAAAATATGACCTTAACATATTTTTTCGGAATAAATTTTAAATTATCTAGTATTAATGCTAAAAATAACTTGCTTTTTATTAGCAATTGCTAAAAAATATTTTCTCTTTGCATTTAAAAATATTCAAAACTAGTACATTGTATAAGAAAATTACAAAATTTCTACAATATAAATTTATAACTATTGAATCGGATTTTACAAATAGTACAAAGAAAATGTCGCTAATATCAAATTATCTACAAAATGCTATTGAATGCAAAATATGCAAAATTTTTCTCTTAAATTTCAAATATGAAAAATGATAAACTTTAGTGTAATAAAGTGTACATTCGAATAAAAAAAAATAAAAAAAAATTTTGTTGCCCTAAATTTTAAATGTTTTTCTTTAATTTCTAGAAACATTTTAGATTTAACAGCATGCAGATGGCAGTCAAAGAAAAATGTAAAAAAATAAAATTTTAATTTTTTAAACTTTTTTTTTTTTTTTTTTGATCTTACTACAAAATGTTAATTGAGTAGGTAGGTAGGTAGGTAGGGAAGGGTTGCCCAGCACTCATAAGAGTGCTTGTGCATCCACTCGGAGACCTAACGGTCCATTGTGAGTCCCTTCAAAAAGAATATAGGAAAGAAACTACAGATAAGGTATAGAAAAGAGCAGGGAGGAAAATGATAGAGAAAAAAAGCTGAGACCAAGAAAAGTATAGAAGAGAATAGAAAGAATCAGAAAAGGAAAAGTACCGCCCCAGGTCGCTCGCTCCACGCCAACGACCACCTCTTAGCCAGCCTATTCTCATGACGAATCCTATTAGTCTATGGAGCTCTATTGTCGATATACTGTCCAATTCGTCAAGGAATCGACTGCCTAACCATTTCTGCCTACTTAGTTGTAGACATGGACAGTGACATATGATATGTTCCACCGTCTCTAGTTCCTCATTATATTCGCACATTCTGCAAAGACCGGAGGAACCTCTATCCCAATACCCTATCATTCCCTATAACTATAATTTTGTTATTGCTGGCTTCAGTTTAATGTGTTGTTTGAATATGAAAAAAACTTTTATGTTAGGTAGAGATAGGTTGTAAGCAAGACGTCTGGACTTGAAAAGAACATATTTAACTTCAAATGGATTATTAAACCTAAAAATGTTCAACCATTATTTTTCTTAAAACATCAGCAATAAGAACTCTTAACTCCAATGGAATATATAGAAGTAAGTATAAGAGTTCTTCTTTAATCCATTGTACTTTAAAACTATTTTTGAATTCATGAGAGAATTTTCTTCAGAAATTTTTTGTATGTTTTGTTATTATTGTTTAATTGAAACTAAATTTATCTATGAAAATTTTGCATATTAAAGTAATTTGAACAGCGATTTAAAATACTTAAAATCTATTTTTTCCCTTCTATTTTCCAATTTTTCCACTGTGCCTCTTTACTTTTCATCTAATTAAATTTACTTAAGAAAACTTGGTTTTCTCGAAAGAATTTCAAGGACTAGGAATTTATGTCATAACATCTGTGCGAGTTTGTGTTTGTTAAAATTTTAATAAAATAAATCTTATATTTTAAAATTCTTGAGATGTATTTCTAAATAATTCAGTTTTTTCAAGACATAAATCTTCAGTTAGTTTTTTCTGTTTTTTTTTTCTTTATTTGTTGTATAGACTAAAAAGGCCTTGACTTAAACTAGATTGTAAAATTTGTTTGTTAATTAAAATTTTTTGTCGTGCTTTAAATAAAATAAAAAAAATGTTAAGAATTATGATGCAATTTAATCAAGCATCTCTGGCAAATAAATTTAATTTAAATTCTGTTGACTCTACAAATGCAATTTTAAAGTTCTCTACAAATTAATTATCTGGCTGTTATTAATATTTGTTTTTTTATTTGTTCACCCTGCTCTGTTTATTTCCCCTTTATTACTATATTTTTAATATTACAATTGAAAATTCATCAGAAAAATATATGTATTGAAAATTATTGTTGATTGCTGAAAATTAAAGGCAGAAAATAAGCGAATATTTTTGTAGTTGTTTTCATTTCAGTTTATCTTGTTTTCCATAAAATCCGTATTAAAAACAATTATTATTATTTTTATGCTGATACTACACAAATATTCTCAACTACATTCGTTCTTCTAGATACAAACATACACCAATTAAAAAAAAAAAAAAATTGCATACACATAGATATAGACATATTCAATATTAATAACCATCATCATCATCAACAGCATCGTAATAATGGTCTTGTTATAAGTACGAGTATTATTACTCAAATTCAGTGTATTTATGTTTTTATTTTCATATTCCATGGATTTTCAGAGAAAATAAAACAAAAATAAAAAATTGTTTAAAAAAAAGCGGGGAAAATTGTACAAAATTTCTGATCATTCATGTGTAAAATAAAGTAGCAAACTTTGGTGTTTTTTGTATATCGCTTGTAAAAGAAAAAAAAATGTAAAACAGCGAATTGGAGTAGGAGTAGTCGCAGAGAGGCATAAATGAATTTAATATGCCCTATATAACAGAGTTATATTAGATTTTAATAAAGTAAATCAAAATATACCAAGTTACATTCAGACTAGTGAAATATTTGACCAAACCTCTATATATAAAATATTTCCTAATTTCTCTTTTTTAATGAGAAACAATTTTTTACCTATCATTAATCAAAACATTTGCAAACAACTGCAAACAAATATTTGCCAAATGTGAACATGGCTTAACCACTAAAAGTTCGTACACCCTTACCAAAGATCCTTATTTGAACTTTAAAAATCAATACCTTTCGCCACAACTTGGCTGTTTTAATACAATAATAGCGTATTTAAATATTTTTTCTTTTGCTTTAACACATTACAAAAAGAATTATAACTCGAAAACCAAGGCATCAATTTGACTGAAATTTTTATTAATTGAAGGAGTAAAATATATCATACTTTTTTTTATTAAAAATAAATCACCAACATACGTTTCTAAGCTAAAGAAATGAAACAAACAAAATCACTTTTAGTCCAAAATTTTTAATTCAATTACAATTTAGTTTAAAACTCTTAACCTTCGGAACAAGAGAATCGTTCTTAGGGAAACTAATGGGTTTTGATAAAATAAATTCTAAAGAATTTAATATACAATTGTATAGCCAAGATTGCCATATTAATTTATAAAGTTTTTACAAGGAATATCAAAAGCAAAGAATTGGTTTTCTTTAAAAAAAATAATTCTTTTCAAATCCTAATATTTCAGGGAGTAGAGAACAGATTTTTATGCCATAAATTTAGCTTTAAAAAGTAATATAAAATCATAATATATTAAAAGAAGGTAGAATCGCTAGAGAGAGTTCCAATTTAAACTCTTAGGTCAAAAAACTGAAATATGAAAACTAAAGAAAAAAGAAACATACGTATGAGAAAATATAAAAAAATTTACATTTGTGATTTGAAATGCTTCCTGAAAGGCAGAACTCCAGAGGCAGACTTTTGTGTGCGTTCCATAAGTATATTTAATCAAATGGACATCTAAACACAAGATATTTATGGTCATTTGTTTGTTTTTGTTAAAATTGTGTTTTAAAAAAATTCTTCACAAACAAATTTTGTGTTTCGAATTTAATTTTGTATTTGCTTTAAATTTCTTACATTTTCATTTGCTTTATACACACTTTCTAATGATTCTACCTTGAGTAGTTGTATCATGGTATAAAATCATTTTTTCTGGCCAGAATTGCCATATAATTTATTAAGTTATTTCAAAGAATAGAAGAATCATTGCTTTATTTTGTAATTTAAAATAAAATTGATATTAAACCTTGATATTTCAAGAAGTATTTAAACTTTAGCATAAATTTCATTGCAATATTCCTTATAAAACACTCGCTTTTTATGTTATAGATCCGATCACAAGTTCTTGTACAAAGAATATTTTCTGTAACTTTCCAGTTGAAAATTACATAAATAATGAATAATTTGATGGACTCACTACAAACATTTTTCCTTAACTTTCCTAATATTTTGTCTAATTTCTATGAGATAAATTTCGCATGTAGTCCCATATACTGACAAATTTATACGTATGTATATTTAAAATATACATGATTCTTTCAATCAGTTATACTTTTTCACTTAATGGTTTTTAGTCCTGATATTTTATTAAGAGTATTAAATGAATTCATGCCATAGAGTCATTCCATTTAAATCATCACTGTACATAAAAACTTACTAATAAAATTGTCATTAAAATATAGTTCATAGTTAGATTTTTATCTAAATCTGTTTAAAAAATTATTAAATTATATAATTTTTTGTTTAGGTTCACGCAGTTTTCTTCCATTTAAGTGCTTTTTTTTAAAGTTCCCGGGAATCTCGGTCGAAATTCCCAGGAAAGCTGGATACGAAAAATTGCAAATTTCCTTGGAATCCCAAAATGCATTTTCTAGATACAATTTATTTTTCGCAAAATACATTTTGAAAAGAATTCCCTTTAAATGGTTAAAATTTTGAGTAATCAGCAACAAAATTTTGTGATTAGTCCCCGTAACCCCATTTTACTTCATATTTGTTCATTAAATTCTTTTTTTTTTTGTCTTCGTTATAGTTTAATACCTTATGATAATACCTAAAGTAGCATTGTATTTCTAGGATATGTTAATTACATATCCTAGAAATACAAAAATAAAATTGTCCTTTTTATAAACTGCTTAAGGATATCTCACTAACAATATCCTTACTTATTAATAAACGCCACTCAATCGTTATTTTTCTTACAATAGTTGGTCAGTTCCTTTACTTTCGAAGTTCACATACCTTCTTCTGGCAAGAAATATTTAGCTGGTATGTCGAAAATCGCAACAAATGATTTATAAAAAAAAAAAAAAAAATATGTAAGTTTCATAGAACTGCTAATGTCTATTTAGGATCTAAATTCTAGATTGAACTGGCAATAACTATGCAAATGATAATGGTGCCGATATAACGGTTTTAACACAAAATTGTTCAAAATATCGGATTTCATGATACATAATAAGTCTTTTCCATTGAGATCTTTTACTAAATAAAATTATAATAAAAATAAAACACTATAAACAAATTAAAATCTGATGTGAATTTATATTAAATAACATTTTATGGGAGTACGAATTTTTAATGGTCAAAATTAGAAATTTATAAATTTAGGTTGATAAGTGTTTCGCATTTTATATGTGAACGTTTAAAAAATAATTAACTAATTTTTATTGAGTTTAAAAGCCGCAAAATTATATTAAAAAAGAATTGTTAAAATTCGGTACTGTTTACAAGAAATGCAGCTTTTCAAATTTCCAATATGAATATTATGTATGGGTATACGAACTTATAGTGATTAGCGTAGTACATAAATCTTAGTTAATTTATATCGGTGAGAATCTCTGAAAAAACTTGAACTTGAATAAAAATGTTCGTATTCTAATTCGAACTTTTAAGAAATTGCAAGAGGTTAATTGAAAGAACAGGTTAATTCCAAAATAATTTTTTTATTCCCTAGATATATATATATAATAAATAAAGCATAAATATAAGTTAAAGCCGAAAATTAAAAAATTTTTCATTTGAGGAAATTCACGCCTATTCAATTGTCCATATATGCATGTAAATGTAAATAAAGTCGAAATTTATGAAGTTTTATGTTCAATGAGAAAAATTTCATTTTTGCTAGTTTTAAAGTTTTTACGATTTTTTGAGAAACAAACAAAATTTGTTTTGCAATTTTTTTTTCACATAATTTTGTTTTAGTATCTCCAAAGCTATTGAATAGATTAAAAAATTATGTGGTCATAACATGCAGATAATTTAAATTATAATTATTTTGCCATTTTATTGATCCATATCAGACAAATCTTTCTCGAGATATATTGCACTATGCGGTGCAACCTCATTAAATTTCCTATACAATGGTATACCTTGAAAAAATCAATTTAAAAAAGTGATCCAAATTGACTGATAAATCCCGTACCGCTGAAAAAAGTTTTCATTTTGTCGACCTGTGTAATTGTTGTAGGTTTTGATTTAAAAAAATTTATTGAAATCAAACTATCTCAATATTCCTATTTCAATCTTTAATTGTTATTCTTATGGGGAATAGTATGATAGGTTTAAGAGAAATAGTAAACGATATATTATCTTGTATGAGTACAGCTCTACATTTACGCTGCCTAAAGTATGTATTTCGTTAGACATTTTTCTCAGAATCTCGGTAATCTCAGGTGTTTAAATCAATAGTAAAGGTTAGTACCATAGGAAGCGTTTATCTAAAAACTCCGCACAGAAAAAAAAATAGTTTTTTCAAGTTTTCAAAATTTAAATTTTTTTTTTTTTTTTTTACTTAAATCCCCAGCAGGAAAATATAATAGTGCTTCATCCCTGCAGGCCTTTGTGAATGCCTCCACAACTTTCCAAAAGAGTTTTAAACACATTCCTCTTTGCTTTCTATAAAAAGGAAGCCGAGCCTTAAAAAAAATATTCAGTACTAGTTCTTGCTTTCCTTTCATTGGATCCTAAGTAGAAGGTGTATCACTCTCACTCCCTTATTAACTTTCTCATTACAAACAGAAATATTTTTAATTGCGAGACTTACAAAACTCAAAATCATTTAGTCTCATTTTAGGTGCTGCTAATGAAGGTAGTCCGGTTATCTTTTTTTTAATTGAGGTAAAATATATTAAATGTGGCGAATAATTTATTTTTGAAAATTAACTTTTTGTAATAAAATTTGACACGGAATAAAAATGTACATAATTAAGTATTAATATAAATAAAAATCATTAGTCTAGGTTACGTTGTTTTTGTGTACTGAGCTGTCAAAGTGCAACATTTTTTATATATTGGAAAAAGAATAAAAATTAAATTTTTATCAACTTTCGGTGTATTAATTTTATTATTATTTTTTTTTTTTTTTTTAATATAGAGTCCTTTAAAGCAAAAATTTAAAACGGAACCATCAACTTCAGATATTTAAATGTAATTTTCTTCAATTATTTGTAAATAATATTTTGCCTTAGTATTTTTGTTATTTTTTTTTTTTGCGAATTGTTCTAAAATACACTAATTTTCAAGTTTCATGGAGTGTAACTGAAAATGTTGTTTATTCTGAAAATTTTCTAAAAAATATTACATATTGTTTATTTTAACATTGAGAAAAGAACCGTGTCTATGTAGTTCGATTTTAGAAATAAGCAGTTTTTTGAAAAAACTCAGTTTGCTCCCAAACAAAAAATTATTTAATGCGGACTTTTTTTCGTTTTTTTTTTTACTTTGCCTTATTTTCGCTGCTTAATTATTGTTTTCTATTATTGTTTTATATAATTAATTTTGATAAATAAAAAAATATTACTTTTTAATACAGTCGAACTCAGTTATAAAGAAAAAATTCAGAAACTTTGTGAACAATACAGCCAGACACTACCGAGAAAAATATCTCTGGTGCTGTATGTCTTCTACCCTCCACAAGTTTTTTATTCACGGCCCGGTAATTATAAAACATGTACTCCTACCAATTGGCCAACTTTATGAGGAAGTCCAAGAAGCAAGAAATAAGGATTTCAAAAATTACTGGGAACATTTTTCACGATGATATATTTAATAGACTTTTGATAAGTTCTGATCCAATCATATATAGTATAGGAAAAATATGAAAGAAACAAATAGTCTTACCTCTATCAACAGTTGATTTGCTTATTCTTACAGAAGACCAAGAAAACAATAACAGTTATGTTAATGGTTCATATGTTGACGATAGCAATGAAGGAAGGTATAGTGGTATTTTGTTAATTGGAGCAAAATCAAATAAAAATTTAATTAATATAAGCATTTTAGTAATTGAAGACCATTTTTATTTTTTCTGTGTGACAATCGTTAGAAAAGAGTTACAAACCTTTCAACAAAATCTATTATACATACATATGTATAATTTCTTTCTATTGCAGTAAAAGACCATTCAAACTATAAAATCAACTGAATAATTTACATTGTTTACAGTAAATTGTTGCTTTTACTAATGTTGCTATAGACTTTTTTGTTTATTGCATGTTTTTTTTTTTCTACTATGACTACTTCATTCTTCTTAAATCATCAACGGCAACATAATAAAAAATCATCAACAATAAAAGCATAATCGCTTAGTTCAGGGCAATCTAAAAATATAGATTATGTTCAGCATACTTTTTACAAATGGAAACAATTGAAAGATTAAAATTTAAACATTATAATAAAATATACTTATACATTTTATTATTTGGGAACGTTACGTGCCAAGATTGTGTATAAAAATTTAACTTCTTTTTCTTTTAATTTCAAAAATTGTTGCGATCACCCTGCTTTTCCTTTCCAACGAAAAAAAAAAAGAAAAATTATGCTCTTGTAATAGAACAAGTACTTACAGCATATTATTATAATAATATTTGATGCTGTTGAAGACCATAATGACGATGATTATGATTACGATTATAATGTAAATGAAATAATAAAAATGACTACTGCCTCTGCTGTTGCTTTTTAATGAGTTCATTTACAAAATTTCCTTAGTTACATTTTTAGCTTCTAATGTTATTATGAACTTAAGTATGATGACTATTACTGGTATTATTATAAGTTTCATCATTACTGTTTTTGATGTTTTTTTTTATTTTTTGCAATTGAATAAATTTTGTTAAGTGAGAATTTTATAAATACCTTGTTTATTTTTACAAATTAACACTAATATATATTTTTTAAGCATTGTTTTTTTTTTTTTTTTTTTTGTTAATTAAAAATCTAATTAAACTTTTTTAATATCTTTGAATTTTTCTCTTTTTTCTCTTTGTCTTTTTAGGTAAGTTTGCTAAAAGAGGATTATGGTATAATGTATATAAAGTTAAATTGAATTTAATGGTAAAATAATTGCAATAATACCAGCTGGAAGAAAGGGAGTTATTAGAAAAAAGTTAAAGTAACAGAATGATTGACGTATTTAACTGGTAAATGTTAAAATTAAAATAATATTACTAAAGTAAATTCAAAGGGAAATTAGACAAAATAGAATAAAATAAGTGTTATTTAAAAGTAATAAATAAAAAAATTAAATTGGCTGATCAATGTCAAAAAAAAAAAAAAAAAAATTATAATAATAAACACAGAAAAAAATAAAAATGGATTTCAATTCTGAAATTGCTTATATTAATTAACATTTTGTTTGATTTTCTTCCAATCGTCAAAATGTTTATATTACTTAACCAGAAATAATTGATTTTTTTTTATAAATTTTAATTAATTTTTTAATTAAATAAATTATATCTGTAATTGAATTTTTGCTTAGTAACTAAATTATTAATTGAATAAATTAAAAATTTAATTGAATATGCTTTTTCTCAAATATACGTATTTCTCAAAATAAAAATGCAAAAATTGTAACTTTTCGAAACATTAATTTATAGTAAAATTACAATTATTATTCTAATAATTTTTTAACTTAATTTGTGCAAATAAAATGCATGTAGTTTTAGAAACCATAAATTTAAAAAGTTATAATGTAAACTTGTACCAGATTTTTACTGGAAGCCACATACTTTTTACGCCCATTGTATTTATTTTATTTTATTTTATTTTATTCATTTATCCAAGTAATAAGAAGTCTTCAAGGCCAAAGACTACATATTACTTTAGGCTAATTAAAAATTCCTAAGCATGAATATTCAAACTTTAATTATTCCTATAATTGCAATTACATTATAGTTCTAATGATTACAGTAATTCCTCAAACATAATGCAAAAAGAAATTGATGTTTAAACTGCTAAACCTATTAAAATGACTTTTGGCACATTAATATGCATAGAAAGGAATGCTGATTGGATGCCACGACCACGTTTTCTAAAAAGGGTTACGTGGCTTCTTCGTAACGAATTTAAATGAAATTTTTCACATAAGTGAATGGCTCACTCATTTGTTTAAAAATTCTATTTAGAGATACATCGAATATGTCATACAAGTTGTAGAATAATTTTTGTCTTAATACTAGTTTATTGTTTTTTTTTTCAAAGGTGTTCTCCTATGTGCCAAATTTCATTTGACTTTTAACAAAAAAAAAAAGTAATGAAAAAAAATGTTTACAAAATAGTTTACAAAAAATGGGAGTGGTATTTTGACTAATGATATGCTACGCTACCCCTCTCCTACTGAAATAAAAAAGTTTAGTGTAAGTAAAACCTTTACGAGTTCTACATTTAAGCCAATCATTCTGTAGTCTTTTCTTGAAATATCTACTAGTAACCCTGTTTCATTTTGAAACTTCCCTTGAATATTCTATTTTTTGCTCTATAATTTTTGCTTTGTTAGCCTCTCCTCTCACTTGCCAACTTTTGATGTCCATTCGGTATGAAATATGCAACAGACACTCTATTAAACGCATCCATGCATGGAGAGTTGATAGTCTTACACGTCAATTGTCTTTTTCATAACTATGTTTACATTATTCACCTTAGCGTATATCAGGCATAGAATAAGGCTTGCAGAAACAGAAAGTTGTTAGTCCTCGATTGTTAAAGATGTTGGCATAGGAAACATAATTTGATTTTCGATATTTATGACTTCATTTAAAATCAAATCGTTGCTCTTTTTAGCAAATATAAATTTAATTGAGCGACAATACCTTGTTGACGATGGTGCTGAATTTTTCGAAATTATAATTTTTTGATTATTGTTTATATTTTTAATAGACATTTCAATTGGAACTATTGATATAATAAACAAAATTTCATCAGAAATATTGTTTTGAGAAAATTTTTCTTTATAATGGTATTTAACTAGCTGTGCCATCACACTTGATTAAAATCAACATTTGTCGAAAAAAATGTATCTTTTAGTATTAAACAGTCTCAAAACTATATGATCAATCAATGATTGATTTCTGCAAATGACTCTGTTACAATTATTTTTTCTGGATAAAAATTCTTTTTTTGGACATTTTTATAGCTTCATGAGAAGGATACAATTTTGAATTAATGTGGGTTATGTGTGCTCTTAGCAATTGATAGTCATATGTAGATAAACCCATATCTATTATCATAGTTAACGCTTGATCGGCGGAAAGGCTCAAGGATTTATTTGAGCTCATTTTACTTTTTTATTGTAAGAGTTTACCTCTTTTTAAAGAAGCAGTTATGAGTTTGTCAACTAGCAGATGAACGTTTCTGTTGAATGCTGCCATTAGTACCTAATACGGATTAGCAGTTTTAAGAAGATCTCTAGCTTGTATTATTTTTTTTCTTTTTTTGATACCACTGAACAATCTTCGAAATCTTTATTAGGCCTTCCACAAGTGTTTAAAGGGGGAGGAAAATTTTTTCCAATAATAAACGTTGATAACTCAATCTCTTTAATTAACCGATTTCTATTTGAATGTAAAAATCGAGGTTTCATTTTTTTCGCTAATAGCCATCTTAAATTAATTTTATTATTATTACTATTTTTTTGTTTGTACTAATATGTCCAGAAATAAACTCAATAACACTCAAACTTTTCTTGTTCTTTGATGTAAGCTACCAAACATCAAAAATTTGTTGGTGAGAAATACGTTGACACATGATCAGTTATTGCTTTGTGAATAGAAAAGGAATAAGTTGGAGAAAAAATTTTATAACTGATTTTTGAAGATCACATATCTGGGATTACAACAGTATAATTTAGATAACGGGACTTTGTGGGACTTTTTAGTTTTTGTCCAATAAAAAGTAACATAAAAAGAAAAAAAATTGCAAAAAAGTAGAAGACCGAAAAATGCCCAAGATTTTTTTCCTAATAATATTTTTTAAATTATTTTTTTCCTAATAATATTTTTTTAATTATTATTAAAGTATTAACGATAGGTAATACATCAATCTTTAAAATAAAAACGAGAAAGAAAGATATAGTCGGTCAAGTCCGACTATATGATACCCTACACTATTGTGTACGAGCATAAAAATTCGGAAAGGGGTCTTATATTACACCTGTGGTCAATTTTACTAAATGTAAAATAAATATATTGATACTAACATCTAGATGATTTTATGCACTCTAGGGCGATTCCTGGAAGTGGGTTTATATCGGAGCTATGGTAAATTATGGACCGATTCTCACAAAATTTGGCAATGTTATTTCTACTTACATAAAACTTATTTGTGTCGAATATGAACTTGATACTAACATTCGTATAGGATTTATGCACGTTAAAGTGATTTTAGAAAGAGGGATTTATATGATCTTGCTTAAAGCTACAAACATTCAAAATTGAACTTTTCACCAAAAAATGTAATTAATATGTGTCTTCAACTACAGTGCTGTTCAAGGTGCCGTTACTTAATAACGTTTAATATTTTCTTAATACTCTTTTATACCCTACACCACTATAGGTGGTTGGGGTGTTAAGTGTTTGTGATGATGTTTGTAACGTACAGAAAAAATCAACCAACATCCACCTTAAAGTATACCAATAGACTCAGAATCTCCTTTTGAATCGATCTAACAATGTCCGTCCGTCTGGCTGGCTGTCCATGTAAACCTTGTGTACAAAGTACAGGTCGCAATTTTAAAGATAATTGAATGAAATTTGGCACGTAGGACTTTCATGACACAAGAACGAATCTGATTGAAATTGGTTATGAATGGTCTATTATTTCACTTAGCTCCCATACAAATGTCCTCCCGGATTAGGGGTTTAACGATCATAAATGCCTTAAATATAAGAATATTGTAATGAAATTTGATGTAATTAAGTTTTGTGTAATTATCAATCCAAATTTCAGGAAGATCGGCCCATAATTGACCATAGCTCTCATATAAACCCCTCTTTCGAAAATCATTTTAACGTACATAAATCACATATACATGTTAGTATCAAGTTTATATTCGACACAAATAAGTTTTGTATACGTAGAAATAACAGTAACAAATTTTAGGAGAATCGCACCATAATTTACCATAGCTCCCATATAAGCCCACTTTCGGGAATCACTCTAAAATGCATAAATTCATGTAAATGTTAGTATTAACGTAATATTCTGTATTCGTATACTTTATTTTACACTTAGTAAAAGTATAGGACCACAATTGTACACATGTCTAATATAAGACCTTTCCACGAATTTTAATGAATATACACAATGGTGTGGGGTATCATATGGTCGGGCTTGGCCGACTATATCTTTCTTACTTGTTTTATTTTTCAGTTATCTAGAAGTTTTTTAATCAGTAATTTTTTTCAAAACACGGAAAAAATTTATAGAGGTTTTGATATTCTAAATTTTTAAAATCACACACTGTGCATTGAAGCAATATTTGATGACCAAAACTTTGTTGCATAGTGTAATTTATTTTTTAATTGAAATCATTATTGGAAATATTCCTAAACAAAAATATAAACAATTAATAATGTGCACATCTTTAAATAAATAGCTTTGAAATAGCATAATGAATGTTAAAATCTCATTCATACTGTGAGCGCAAAATTATAAATGCGATTAAGTTTATTCCATTTAAATCCGTAACAACAACCCACCCCTCATGTATTTTCATTTTAATAATAACATTTAATAAAAGTCACAAAGTTAGACTTTAATTTGCCAAACAAGTTTTTCATATTTTTCTTTCGCTCACATTTCATGTGTATTATTAAACTAATGGCCACATTTTGGTCATTGGTCATTTGTTGTCTGGCAAAAAAAAAAAAAAAAAAAAAAAAAAGATGCTATTTTCAAACATCTTATCCAATAACGATATGTTGCAATTTTTGGCCAATAAAAATTAACCGGATTATTTTATATGGTTTCAAATGCAGACATAAATTTCTATAACTGTTCATCAAAGTCCACCATAAATAAAGAAAGTTGGAAATAAAAGGTGGAAATAAATAATTAGCAAAAAAAAAAAAAGGCTAATATTAAGATGAAATTTGAACGGATGTAATTTGGCATTAAATGTAAAAATTCACATTTAAGTCTATCAAATATTTGGCGAAAAAAAATAAATAAATAAATAAAATAAAATAAAGAAAAGCAAGATTAATTCATTCATGGCAAATTAGAGAGTTTTTATCGGTTTTATGAAAGATTTAAGATATAAATTTCTGCTGACATATTAACACTCCTAAAAGAGTGATAGTTTTACGAGTATGCCATTAAATGACAATTGTCATTTATTTTATAGAAAACAAAACAAAAAAATAAAAAAATAAATAATAATTATTTTAGATTCATCTTATAAACAAACACTTGTAATAGATAAATAAATGACCTGCTTCTCCTAAAAACTTAAGATTAATAGTTATTTTGTTAGCTATCATGTGGTTTATTAAAACAAAATCTCTGTATTTCTTTTTGTTTTTTTTAATTAAAGTAATAAATCTGCCTTGAAAATTGTTTATTTAAGTGTTTTTTTTTTTATTTAAATGTTAAATGTACAAAATAATTTTTGTGTGTATTGTATTTTCATTTATAACATTCTCTTTTTGTGTTTTTGGTTTTTGGCTTGTTGTTGTTTTAAAGCTTACACATTTTTAATCCCAATTTTATGACCACTTCAGAGTACTTTAATCGTACTGTTATGCTTTATTTTTTGGGTGTATTGTTTTAAAATCTTTCTCTATATACAATAGTTTTTTATTGTTAATAGTATCAGAAGCAGCTTTTTGTTTAATGTTTTATATTGTTTGGATTTTACTTGATTTTTGTTTTATCCGTGTGTAAAACTACTACACACGGATTTTTTATTTTAAACTCTTGACTTTTGTAGTTCTCTTGTGATGAAAAAAGAAATAATTTAGATTTTTATAGTTTAGCACGCTACAGTTGGAGTTTTCAAAAAATTATAATGAGGTGTTATGTGTTAAATAAATTTTTGGAATCAAATATATCACATACGTTATCTGAAAATTTCTAAAATATTTAGTTTTATATTTTTAAAAATATTTAACTTAATAAATAAAAAATACAATTCTTTTTTATTTTGAAATTTTTTTTATTAAAAAAAAAGAACTAAAATTGACTTTATTCATAAAAATGATTAATCTTTTGTAAAAAAAAGGACTGCGCACGAAAAAATCCGTGCACACTTTAAGGCTTATAACGTATGCGGAATAAAATTTTAACAAAATTAAGAATATTTTAGTTTTTCCAAAAATTAAGATAAATCTCAAAGATGACTGTTATGTTATGTTAGTTTTATATAGATCCATTTTGTGAGTTTAAAAACTCGATGTTGTAACTTTCCGGACCTCTTCTTCGGTTATTATATCCCAGTCTAACTTGAAAATATGTCGACAAGATTTCACAAACTCTTCCTTCTTCAAAATTTATTAATCGACTTTAATTTATAAATATTTGGAGATTTTGAAATTTTACAATTTAATTAAATTTAGAGATTTTTCTAACCCCTCAATATCATCCTCTCGTTATTTCCGGAAATTTAAGTATTTCAAACTACTATATTTTTATTGAACAATATGTTTCTTTTTATGAAATCAATCAACTTAGTTTTACACAGCTAATATATATAAAGCAAAAAATGCAGTAAAATCAGATTTAAGATCGATTGGTTGGTTTACGTGGTAGCTCGTAAACTAACTAGCAATCAATTAGATACGTTAGATTCCGTTTTGATAAGACCATAATACTCGCCAGATGATTGAGTTGATTTGAGTCTGCAGTGAGATGAGAGTATGAGGAAGAAAAATGAGAACATAAATTAATTAGATCCAGCCAGTGGAATTGAGATATTTAATGATGTCACTGAGTCCGCTATTTTAGAGAGGTTGTCTAATTGATGCCTTCCCAAAAATTTATATCTGATTGCGTCTCCTTCTTCTCGCGATTACCACAGCTGCAACAGTATTCGTTATATGGGAGACCAATTCTAATTGCATGTTTCCTCATCGTTCAGTGCCCTGTAAACAGTGCTATTTATCTAGGAATGTCTTTGCGTTTATAGCTGATGAGTTGTGTTGTGCGTTTTTCACTGTAGGTAGGTCACGCTTTCTTCGCGTCTCTACATTTGGCCATATTTCGCCATCCATTTTTTGCCTTTTCGAGATATATAAACAAATGTTATAAAATTTAAAAAAAAAACAAAAAGATCTATGCATACTTTGTCGATTAATGGCTTTTTGTTAGTGAAATGTAAAAAAAATCACTATGATCGTTATTATCTTCGATGAAATCAACCCTATCATAACATTTTCAGTTTGTATTTTAGATATATTTATATAGTTAATACACATGTGGTAATATTTTATATGTTATGGAAAATATAATTTTTGAATTTTTCTTTTAACTTTTTGTCTTAAACACTGACGCCGTTCGCGAAAGCTCATTCACGCAAACAGATTTGTGTTTCCTTAAAGCCTGTTAACATTGGTACAATATAGCACTGATGTGTTATTAAAATAAATACCATATTTTTTAAACCCCAAAAGTGAACGAATTTGAAGAAATCCCCATATAAACTGAGTTTGTCAGGTTTAGAAAAGTGAATGAAACTCGGGTCAAAAATGAGAAAAAGTTTTTCGACCTAAATATATCTTCAAAGAAATCTCCTACATTTGCAAATATATTTTCTGGTAGAGTTTCAAAATGACTAACTATAACGTATAATTTTTTAACAATCAATAAAAATAACATAACCTAAGATCCAACTTTGGAGGTCCACCATCTACCAGCTTGGTCTCCTAAGAGCTTTTAATACTCCAAATCCAAATCAACTCGAAACTGTACATCTAAAGATATCTCATTTAAAAATTATACAAAAAACAATAAAAATATTTTAAAAAACAACGAAATATTTCCTCTTTTAATTGAGAATTAAGTCGGCATTTAAGCATCGATTTTAATAAAATATGATTTGTTTCAATTGCAACATATCATAAAAGAGAAAAAAATGTCATTTTTGGTAGTTGTAGAGTTTTTACGATTTTTTTTTTTTTTTTTTTGTTTTTACAAAAATTTGTAAATTTTATTAAATATTTGATTTTTTTCGATAAATTTTCGTTAATATCTCCAAAACTATTGAGTAAAATGGAAAAAATATATACATGCGGATATAATTTAAATTATATTGTAAATTATTATTTAATGGTATTTTACTAAACCCCATCAGGCAAATCGTTTTTGAAATATTTTGTAATTTTTGTAATCTCATTAATTTTCTATATAACGACTTTTTTCGAAAACTAGAGTCAATTTATAGACTTAGACCTCCAAGTTCACGTGTATTAAAATTAACTGAGAAATCTCGCGCTATAGAACCTGAGTAGCCTTGTGTTATTTATTGTCAGGGCTGATACTTTCATGCACTAAAAAATCTAAAATATGCGCTTATAACATGCACTATAAAACAGAAATTATGCACTAAAAATATATGCATTTAAAACTAAAAAATATGAATAGCAATATATATATATATATATTAATATATATATATATATATAGTAGGGGAAAATCCTTACATGTAGGTATTTTTATCTCTAAATTAGCATCATAGGGAAAATCGGACAGATATTTAGTTTCCTTTAAAATGTAGGAACTTTTTTATATAAGTTTTGTATATTATTTTAGAAATAAGTTCATAAAACAAATACATTATTAATGAGAAGTAAAAATGGAGTATTTTATTTTCAAATGTATGAATATGCACAGAAAAAATTAAATTTCATTCTTTATTACTAAATTTATAAAATAAATCATAATATAATAATATAAATAATAAATTTTACTAAAATCGAACCTATCGCGGATCTTGTAAAATCTAACATTCAAATTCGTAAATATTTTACTGAAAAAAAAAAAAAAAATATTTTTTCTTAATAACATATTTTTAATATTTACAAATTTGAAAATTTGAAAATTTTCATAAAATTAAATAATTCTTTTTATGGAAAAAATAAAGAAATTATTTGTTTTCTATAAAATATTCAAACATAGTATATTTTTGAATTTATTAAAATATTAATAAAATATTTTTAAAATAAGTTAATACCTAAAAATAGAAATTTTATGTGATGATATAATTCCAATTATAGTTAGGATTAATGTTGGCATTATTTTAATTTGATGCATTGTTTTTTAACTGAAATAAAAAAAAGTATTAAAAACAACTTTAACTTCACCCTGGTATCTTCATGTTCATTGACCGGATCAATCTGTAAGAAACATTAAATGTTGTTAAAATTTAAGAATGTTTTAATTGAGTTTTACATACCTCTAACAGAGAGAAATATAAATTGTGCATGGACGTTGAAATGATACTCTGATCGGTCTGTAATTTGATAAAATTAGATAACAGTTTATATTTTAACGGTACTTATCAAAAAGTCACACATACAAATTTTATTAAATTATGTATCAAAAAAATTGGGATTTGTGCTTTGCACACAAAATTTACAGGAACAGCTATTCAATGTGGCGGATATTATAAATGGATTCAGAAAGTCCAACCATTTTTCTATGCTTTATAAACATCAGTAAAAACGTATTATTCCATGTAGTGTAATCAAATAAAAATGTTTCCTACCATGCGAAAATAATGGTGCTTTCAATGACTGTAAAAACTTTTGCATAAGCCAGCATTGATTTCGTAAGGTTTTATGTTCTGCTGATATAGGGACTGATTTTTTTATTAATTCGATTCTTATTTAGCCACCAAACGTTCATAATAGATTGGGAACTAGGACCTATAAAGTAAAAGCTGAAATATTTATTGGAATTTGAAAATCTCCAACAAACTCAATATAGCATACCTCTGGATGTCTTAAAACCATGGAAAAATTATATAATTTATTTTTTATATTTATTAACTTTGAATTTTTTTGTTTTTTTTTCATTCGGGCTTTAGATTATTTACAATCAATAATACAAAATATTAAAATAAAATATTTTTTTATAAAATTTTAATTTTAACCAAAAACTGATTTATTTGAAAAAAATCTAAACATCTGTGTATGATTTTGCAAAAATCGAAAACTATGAAAACAGACATCAAAGCTAATATATAAAATTTTTTAAATAAAAAATTTAACTATCAAAATATGTATTTTGATCATATGTAATTTAACGTTGAGTTTTACAAAACATTATAGTAGAAGCAAACACCATTAACGGTTCGAAAAATCTTAAGAGTTAAAAAAACCATATCAACGGATAAAGTTAAATAGATATAATTTTCCACAGTTTAATTTTTGGACCTCGATTAGTATTTTTATACGAAAAGATTTGTCTTCATTACAGAATGGATTAATTTAGTTTCTATCCATATATAATCTATAATTTATTTTAAAAACTTTTTTTTTATTAATTTTGACAATTAAAATGTGTATGGAATTTTTTGTAGGGGAAATTTATGGGACGCGTAGGGAAAAATCGTATTTTTTGAGCAGCCGAAGGTAATTTTAAAAATATACACTGGCAATACTGGTTACAATTCATGTATAAGTTATAGGAATAAAAAAGTAAATAAAAATATTTTTAGAGAATTTCTAAGAATTCATTTAATTCTAAATCGTATCATCACCTAAAATACAAAAGGCCGTAAAGTAAAAAATTCAAAGTAGGTTTATTGTTGAATTATGATAAATGGATCCAAAATGCATTCATGCAAAGAATTTCGTATTCATATTTTCAAAAAATTACATTAATTTTAACAGAAATAAAAAAGTCATAACATCAGTTTCAGAGACGAACGATCAGATAAATAATTTTTGTATATGAAAAGAGAGTGTATGTATTCTGCTTTATCTTCTTTTGTTTTAAGCATATCATGGGAAATTTTAATTAAATTACTTATTTAAAATCAAAACATTAAAAATGTGGTTATGGCCCTTTGCATTTGCTTTTCCCATAAAAAATGGCAAAAGTATGATTTAAGCCCTTTTTAGTTGACGTTTAAAAAAATATTAAATCGAACAGCTCCAAAACTAATGACGCTACGTAAAAATGTACTTCAGCAAAATTACAAAGTTTTATGTCTATAAATGTTGTAATGGCATCAAAATACGTCACCGTAAATAACTAACGTATACGGGATTGTAGGTGACTTTTAAGAGCATGTCTAAGACGAAGCCAACATTTCCTCCTTATTTTCCTAGACTATTAATTTGTAGCCAAAGATATTAAAAAATTAAATAAAAATCGCAAAAAATACTACATTTATTTAAAGAATAATATGCAAAATTATGCATTTTACTCAAAACATGCAATAACAAATCGATGCCATTTTGTTGCAAATCCTTTGATTCGTAAAAATAATTGATCGACATTGATTTTCAATTGCTCACTAAAACATGCATTTCCATGAAAGTATCAGCCGTGTTTATTATTATGAAAATACAGTCTTCAATAAAGTTAATACAGATCATAAAAAAAATATTGTATTTTATTACTAAAGCTTAATTTTCTTATAAAAAACCTACATTTATTATTCTTTATGTAATAATATTTATGTTTCTTTTTAAACATTTAAACTCCTAATGAATTTATATAGAATTTCTATATAGAATTTATCACTATGTCACTCTTAAGAAAACCTCTTAAATGGACAACTTGTATATCTTGGTGTCAAAACATGTTCTCAAGGCAAATAACAAACGCCGTATTGGAGGGGTCATACAGCAACTAAGAAACATTAATGCTGGACGACAAATTTAGTTCTCATACTTGATACGATTTTTTTGGTTTCGTTCTTATTTCTAGCTGCTTTTATTGTTGCTGCTGTGATGTGAATATAATCTAGTACAATAAAGTTGCTTGTATTGTTACAATTATGCTTTAGGGTTATGTTGCAAGTATGTTGCTGTTGTTATTACTATTGCTACGCTATTATATTGCTGCTCATTTAAACCCCCTATTTTATATTTTTTTTTTTATTTTTTTTATTTTTTTTTTTGTTTCTTGTCGCCTGTTTTTGCTCTTTTTTTAGATTATTTTAAATGTCATATTTAACATTTTACATTTTGCAAATCGTGTAAGAGTTTGAATCTCTGGCCGGGCGTCTGACTAAGTGTGTGTGTACTATGAACATTTATTGTTAAGACAACGCCTTTCCTTAGTACAATGTTAAATGCAGTCTTTTGTCTTGAAAATTCTTAATGATTTATTTTCATATAATTTAAAGGCAATGCAAACAATCATTTTAAATAAGTGAGTTTGAAGATAAAGGAAGGCTTGGGGTCTTTAAATTTTAATTCACATGGTTTGTTTGAATTTTGAGCTTGAATTATTGATAATGAGAAAATGATTTAAAATAGCTTAAAATTATAATTGCATAAAATTATTTAATACTAATCATACGCAGTGTTGGCAAGTGAATGGTGGTATATGAACTTATTTCATACGCTTGGATGCACTAAAGGAATTTAATATTAATCATACGCTAGATACCACAAGATATTTGTTGTTATTGGCAATATTAGAGCGTTTTGGATAATTGGATCTAAAATAATAAATTTATTGAAAGTGCCAGGTTTTTTATATTAATATTAATTAACCCCACAATGCGCCGTAATGCATATAAAGAACCATTTATTTTCTGTTATAATGTTTTAATCTAATAATACTAAAAATGTTAACAATTCCTAAAATGTTGAAGTTAGTATTTTTGAGGTAGATTATTGTTTAGTTTATGAAGCAATATTTTGCTCTTTGATTTACATATGATTTACTAAACTTATCAAACAAAAAAAAAAAAAAAATATAAAAATTATAAAAATTTTGAAAAATTAAATTATTATTGTTTCCCAATTCTTATATAAATTTGGCATAAAAAAAATTAGCATTGAAGGGTTAAATTTTTAGACCATACTTAACCCTTTTAGAGTTTATTTTGAAATTCACTTATGATTTACTAAATTTATTAAACAAAAGAAAAAAATTATAAAAATTTTGAAAAATTAAATTATTATTTTTTCCCAATTCTTATATAAATTTGGCATAAAAAAATTAGCATTGAAGTGTTAAATTTTTAGACCATATTTAACCCTTTTAGAGTTTATTTTTAAATTCACTTATGATTTACTAAATTTATTAAAAAAAAAAAAATTATAAAAATTATAAAAATTTTGAAAAATTATTATTGTTTCCCAATTCTTATATAAATTTAGCATCAAAAAAAAAAAAAAAAAAATAGCATTGAAGAGTTAAATTATGTTCTTAAATTTTTAGTTTCGCAAAGAATTTATAGCAAATTTTGTTATCTGATAAATACAAGTAAATTCATTAATAATTCTAGTTGGCATAAGCATATAATGACCAGGGAGACCACAAATATGCAATTGCATATTTTTTCCAGGACGTTGAATGAAGCCATCGATAAAATATTTATCCGTTTCAGAACAAATAAAGCATTTTGGCATCGATTTGTAAGAACATATTCTTGCATATTTTACCTTAACGGCATTTTTTTGCATTTAGCGATTTTTCGTGCATACTTACATCATATTTTGTTATTTTTAGGCCATATTTAACCCTTTTAGAGCATATTTGGAAATGTTGAGTATAATATTCAAGGGATGTTTTTCTAATTTGAATTTATAAGAAAAAAAGAAATACAAATATTTTAATATTAAATGGCCATTTTATCACTGAGAAAATTCATTTGCAGCAACAAGATTGAAAATATAGAAAAAGATTGATTGATGTTATTTGAGTTATTTATAATAAATCTTCATAAAAGCTATTTTCAAAATCTTTTCTAGAAAAAAAGTTTTCAAATTTACCCCCTCTAAAAATGTAAATTAATTTGTTCTTTAATGATTCTCAAAATATTCTATCTGAATGTTTAAATTTACGTGAACTGGACCATTTTCAAAAAACTTCTGAAAATACGCATTTCTTTCGAAATCATTATCAAAATTTTCGTTAAAAAAAATACTTTCAAATTTTAATAGAGGTGTATACTAAGGCCTGGAATATTAGTTTAAGTAATTGTTATATCTTTTTTTCAATCGCAGAATGTTAAAATTTAACTAACGTTTTTTTGTCATATTTTCTTTATTTAAACCTATGATTTTATATATTTCGAGCATATATTGATTTTTAATGTACCATTGGAATGACTTATCTTAGTACTATTGAAGACTATACGTAATTAACCTTTAACAGCAAGAGGGTCAATTTTATGCATTTTGTTTCCAAAAGATTAAATTAGGAATAATTCACATGGAATTATTTATTATACTTAAATATAGATTAATTTATAAAAAATATAATAAGTTCCTTTAAATTCGCGATAATAATCGAATTAAAGAGATTTTTTAAATTTAGTTTAATTTATAGTTTTTATGATAAATGTAAGCTTTTGGTGACATTTAGTTTCTTAAATAATCACTTATTTGACATAAATATTAACTTAATCAATTATGGACCGGAACTCCTTAAATACCACTTGCGCAATTAAAGGGTTAAATGAATACATATATCAACAGTATTTCCAATAATGCCCTAAAATATAAATTAGGATGGAATATGTCTGAAAGATTTAAACTTTAATAAAATAGAATTTAAAAAAAGTTAAAGAAAATTTTATGAAATTTTTAATTTCGCGGGAATGAAAACTAATTTAATTTTTTTAATCAATATGTCTTAAACATCATTTTTCTATCATGTGTTGTATTTTTAACAAAAAATTAAAAACTATGTAAACTGTTGATCGAAAACCATATTTTTGGAGGTATTTAAAAACGGTCCAGCTCGTGTGAATGAAATAACCAAACTGAAATATTTTGGGGATTAGTTTAAAAGATATCAATTTCAATTTTAGGGGGTACATTTTCAAAATTTCATGCACATAAAACTCTATTTTTAGAGCATATATGTGGCTTCCCCGGTAATGACTTTTTAAAACGAAAATAAAATTCATTTCGATATTTTTTATGGAAAACATCTAATAAATTTAAACCCATATTACTCCTCCTTTTTCAATAGCTACTTCTTTTTAGCAGCATTTTGATTACTTTAATCTAATTGTCAATTAAGAAAATGATTTACCATGACTTGTGTCAAATTGTCTGCACACAAAACACTGCGAAAAAAAAAACACAAAAACTCTTCACCAAAAAAACTTGTCTCTAATTAAAACCGTTAAAAATATAAATCGTGAAAATTATGCAACGTGCCAAAATTCAAAACTTCTCACATCATTCATACAATTTCCATTCATTTATATAAACAATCAAATACTTATAAACTCGTAAAAAAAAAGAAACCAACAAAACAGACTAACTGACAAAAATCCCTAACAAAAGATTTTCATGGGAGTTTTATTTGTACATTTCCCAAACAGCAGTTTCTTGTATTGTATATTTTAAGTGCAAAAGTGTTTAGTATTTAACAAAGTTTTTAAAGTGAACTACAAGTACAAGAAACATTTCTCAAATTTAAATTGGGAACGCGTGAAAAGAATTATGGCCACTTTTTTGGTGTAAAAAAAAAACAAATAACAAAAATATTTGTTTTGTTTGTCAGTTTCAGTTGTCTTTTTTCTTTTTTTTTCATTAAATGAATGATTGGGAAAAAGTGACATGGGTCGTGTTTTTTTACTATTAATCATCAGTCCTTTTTTTTCTTTCAGCAAACTTATAACTGAAAAAGTTGAAATAAACACTTTAGAAGTTGTATGTTAACTTTTGACACCATCACACTAATATTTGTTAGAAATTGGTATAAAAAATGAGAGGCAAGAGATGTTTTTTTTTTTTTTTTTTTTTTTTTTTTTTGTTGGAACATATTTTTGTTTAAATTAAATGTGATAAATCAAACATGAATTTACAAGAAACATGATAATATTATTCTTCTTTTTTAATTATTATGTCAGGGATAGAAATAATATTTTAAAAAATAGCACAATGGGAAAACAAAAATGTATAAAAATTAGAGTATCCAAGAAACCAACTTTTTTGAAAAACCGGTTTTCGGTTTAAACGAAAAATCTCATTTTAGAAAAAATCGGTTAAAAACGGTTTTTAGTCATTTCAATTTTCTAACAAGAAAATATTATTTATTTTTTTTTTAATATACACTGCCTGCCACTTGAATAAGGAATCACATTTTTTTTAAATTTAATTAAGTATATCTCCTAAACTAAAGTTCAGAAAAAAATAATTTTTTGCGCAACCAAATTTCAAAGTGTTGGCTTTAGTTTCCTGAAGAAATAAAAAAATGTACATATTTTGTTATATTAAAATTATGCATTTATTTAAAGATATGTATTTCTGTGGTACTTTTTCGTGAGTCACTTGAATAAGGAATATTTTAAAACTGAGCAAACTGTAATTTATTTTTTAAATTTAAGGTTAAAAAAATGAAGGTTATTATCTTCTAGCATTCAATTCACCATTTTTAGAAATAACCTCAAAAATGCGATTTGGTATCGACTTGTATAATGACTCTAAGTAATTTAGCGAAATTGAACTCCATGCTTACGTTATTGCATCCTTTAAGGATTCTATCGTCTCAAATTGTTTTCCTCCTTTATAAACTTTTCTTGCAAGTCAACCCCAGACATTTTCCATTGGATTCAGGTCTGGTGAATATGGGGGCCAACCCAAAAGTTGAACACCTTGTTAATTAATCCATTGTTTTACTGCTCTGGCGGTATGAATCGGAGCGTTGTAGTGTTGGTACGTCCAAGGTATGGGTCCAAAGAAATCATTAAATTTTTGAAATGCTTTCTCCAGAATGTTTTTGTAAGTCGTTGTAGTCATTTTCTTGGAAACAAAAACCATAATACGAAGTGGCACCCCATACCATTATTCCGCCCTCTCGTCTGTGTCTGCGGCTCAAAATTAATTCCTCCTTATTTAGATCATGGAAGTAATAGTTATACCTGTCGGGACCATCAATATTAAACTTTTTTCATCGGAAAATACAACTTTAAACCATTTGTCGGACCATGTCATTGTATTTTTGGCAAACTGTAGACGTTGCGATTTGCGTTTTTCATTAAGTGGTGGGTTTTTTTTTTTTGCAGTTTTCGTCGGACTATGTATGGGCACGACTCTGAAATACGGTGCATTGTTCTTAGGCTGACACTTACTCCACTTTTTTCACGTATTTTTGATACCGAAATGGCAGAATTTGATGCAATTCTAAGAATTTTTTATCTTTCTTTTGGAGTTGTTGCCATTTTCTTCCGCCCTTTCATGTTTTTTCCATATCTTTCTACGTTATTTAAATAATTGTACACAACTGTCTTTCCTCTGCTAATGTTTTTGGCTATTTGGATCATATTCTGACCCTGAGATTTCAAAATCAGAATTTTTTTCTTTTTCAGAGTTATTAAGAGCCTTACCACGTCCCATTTTGAATAAAAACTATTTAAAAACTATCAAATTAAAAATTCTCTAGCCTTTTATATTGAAAGAAATTCAAATCATAGTCTTCCTGATTAATATTAAAAGAATTTCTTATTCAAGTGACACACGAAATAGTACCACAGAAATACATGTCTTTAAATAAATGCATAATTTTAGTATAAAAAAATATTTTTTATTTCTTCAGGAAACTAAAGCCAACACTTTGAAATTTGGTTGCGCAAAAAAATTATTTTTTTTTGGACTTTAGTTTAGAAGATATACTTAATTAAAGTTAAAAAATGTGATTCCTTATTCAAGTGGCAGGCAGTGTAAGTCTAAATTTATACAAGTTTTACTCTGCAAAAATAATAAATTTTAATGTGCATAATTTGAAAATTAAAGTTTTTTATACTTTAGAGAAATCATTTTTTAAATTTGAAATTGTATTTGATTTATCTTATTTAATAAACTTTCTTTAATATTTTATACCTAATCCTGGTATTTGAAAATATGTCTTTCCAGAATAAAATATATTTTGTGATTGAAATACTTATAGTGCTCACTTATAGAAGAAATTAGTGCATAAGATTCTGGTTATAAAAATTATACCAATAAAACCATCTATTGGTATGTTTTTTTTTTATAAAAGAAAGCTTTAAATTTCTTATTAGTTTTAATAAAACTTATAAGCGTTTCTGCAAAACTTTTACTGTGTATTCGGCAACTTTTCTACTTTAATATGTGTAATTCTAAGCTTTATTTGAATAAGGCCCAGTACACTTTAACTGATCGGAGTTTGAGGCAATTTGATTGTTGGGGCTCATTTGCTACATATAGAACATCATGAATAATAATGATAAATATATTTCATTTTTAATGTATACATATACATTAGACTGCACTAAAATTTATCGACTTTTGAATTTTGACTGTATTGTAGGACCGTGCCGCATTGGACGTGAAATTTGTATGGTTCGTTTATATAGGACAAATATGGCTTTTTTACAATTTTTATAAAAATTTAGCTATTAAATACTTTGCTTTCTAACAAAGCACTAAAAAATCGTAACATACACATAATTATCTATCAAACAAGATATAGAAATAATAGATCGTTTGAAAAATATTTAAGTTATTATGAATTCCCCAGACCATTAATGTGTTTTAGATCATTTGTGTAAGAAGTGTACTAACAATTTATATATAAAATTAAAAAAAAAAAGTTTTTGAAAAATGCTTAATTAAATTGCTATTTTTAATTAAATTTGAACCATAATTGCCGAAAATTATGGTTTTGTTTCTCCAGGGTAATTCAAACCTTAATTTAAAAAATTTTGATTTTATTTAAGACTGTTTAAAAATTCCAATTTCAAACTTCTAAAAATTTTGTTAAACAAATTTTAAAAAAAGTTGGATTAAGACTATGGAAGTTTTTAGACAATACTACAGGAAATAAAATTAAAAAAGAATTTGGTCAATGCTAAGCCGTACCTGAGATTTGAATTTTACGGATTTCGGCAAAAAGGTATTTTTTACAGTTTTTTAGTTAAAAAGTCAATATTTTTGAACTGATATTCAGACTAAACAGAATTATGTCATAACAAAAAATCTAGAAAATATTTTTTTTTTTCAACCGAGCCGCATGATGCATTTTTCTTAAAAATTTGTGTGGACATTTCCGGACCGGGTTTGTTATGTTTATACATATATTAATTTCTAATCGTTTTCAATATTCCTTCAATAGAATTAACAAAATATAAAACATCATTCGTCCTTATTGGAAAACACTTCTTCTTTAAAGAATGCAAGGTTTTATACAGATATGTTTGCTATTCCATTTGTAGTTTTTACTATATTCCGCGTAATTATTATATAATATATGCGGAATAAAATTTTAACAAAATTAAAAATATTCACATTTTTCCAAAAATTATCATAGATCTAATATAATTTTTTCAAAAGATAAATAATTTAGATGTCCGGTATTTGGATCCCTTTGATGCACTTTTAGAGCAGTTCTGAAGAAATTTTTTATTACGAGTTTAAAAACTTGATGTTGAAAATTTCCGAATCTTTATTTATCCGAATATTTATTATATCCTAATTTACCTTGAATTTTGCCGAAAGGATTCTATAAACTTAAATTGGTTCAAAACTTGTTAATTGATTTTAATTTGAAATTATTTGGAGATTTTTAATTTTTACAATTTGATTTAATTTATAGACTTTTCTCAATCTAAAAAATTATCCGTTCATATTTATTTTTATATATTTTCTATCAATGGATGTATATCTATCGAAAAAATAAACTTTCTTTAACTTTCGTTGCTATCTGAGTTAAAATATAAATTATTTTGTGTGGGGTAAATATAAAAAAATAATCGAAAAAATTAAAAATTGTTTGTTTAAGGTATTTGTTTTTATTAACATTTTGAAGATGCAAATATATGTATTATAATGAAAAGACATATGAAGATTATAAAAGAAAGATAAGATGTTGTTATAAGTACCTTGTTATTAAAAAAATTAAAGTTATAATAGATTTTAGGAACCTTCTCATACACAATTTTTTCTTTGAAAAACTTTTGGCCATAATATTTGTATTTTTTTTTTTTTTTTTTTTTATTAATTGATTTATATCTACTAAAAATTTTTCTTTGACTCTCACTTATATCTGAGTTCAAATATAAATCATTCTGTGATGATGTAGACATAGAAATATTAAAAAAAAAATACAAATATTTTTTCAAGGTAATTCGTCTTTTATTAACATTTTGAAGAAACTACAAGTAAGATTTTTATAGAATTTTCACAATATTATGAGAACACATATGGTTATTTAAAACTGATGATAAAAAATCTCTATCACAAGTATACTGTTTTTAACCAATTTCAAAAGTTTTGTTTCAATTTTATTCCGCATACGTTATTCTGTGTTGCTATAGGTAGGAGAGTAGAAGTAACGATACTCCTCTGTACGTCCATCCGTCCGTCTGTCTGTTCAAATGAACTTTCCGAAAGCTATCAATAGAAATATATCATGAAAATTTTGCTATTTAAAATCTTCAAAGTTGGTCTGTAAATAGCTCAGGTATGTAGCGCAGAGATCATGACCATTAAATGGGAGTAAAGATACCGAAAACTACATATAAGGTATACTGTGATGTGATTAGGGTTTGGAATTTTTCCGCACTATTTCTTTTCATGGGAATGAAAAAATCAATTTTCCGTAATTCCCGGGAATTTGTTAAAACTTTAGTTATAAGAAAAAAAGCCATGATTTCTTATAAAGAAAATTATTTTTTTAATAAATAAAACAAAACGAAACATTATAAATCATACTGAATTAAGGAAAAATTAAATAATATAAAATATAACGCCATTAAAATTAAAAAAATTTTGAATATTTTATGAAAATAAAATTAGTACCTTTTGTAATTTATGTTAAAAACTGTGTAACAGATTTTTACGTTATTGTGTTTTTAACGCTAAAACTTTCTAAAAATATACAATAATCTATTGGATTAATTTCATTATAAATAGTTTGCCGTTAATTTCCACCTTATTTCTCTAGAACTTACATTATTATTATTATTATTATTATTATTATTATTACTACTTAACTAATTCTTACTAAATTAAACATAAATCTGGTTTGTAACAATTTTTTTCGGATCAATCATAGTGTTCAGAAATATGATGAAAATAATTTCATATGCGTATGAATATAACATGAGATTAGTTTTTTTTTTTTTTTATAAGTATATTTTGATTTACAGATCAATTGCTTGGAAAAAAGATGATGCATCAAAAGAATATGTTGTGTTAGAGTAAAGAATCTCCCAACCAAGTAATTTTTTTATAACAGTGAGTATTTTCGAAGTTCAACTTATTTAATATTCATTTCCACAAATCCCTAATTAAACTAAAATATATAAAATTTCATGTAAAACAACTTGTAGCTAAATTCGTTAAATCATAGATAAACAAATACATTGATATCTGATAGAAAAAATCTAATTCAATAGTCAAAAACCCAATGCATGCAACATTAACGTTACTTTCATGCAACATTAACGTTTTAGTTGCAATATATGCTTTAAACTCCTTTAAGAACCATGTTTAGAGTAACGTCAATTTTTCATTTATATAAGGTGTTAAAAATGGCAAAATTTTTGCTATAGAATTTTAAAACTACGAGAATATTTAATTTCTCGTTTTCCCTGGAAAATTTTAAAAAATTCCCGGAAAATTCCGAGAGTATTTTGACAGGAAATCTCGGAATTTCCGAACCCAAAATCCTAGATGTGATATACCACTGCAGAAATTTACTAAATATCTTTAAAAACATTTTGAGGTAAACGAATAAATTATTGGATTGTTATTGTCAAAAATACAAATAATTTTATGGATGCTTTAAATTTGTAAAACTAAGTCCTTTTCTGGAATATCCTGTAAGCCAACACAAAATATCTATTATGAAGAGCTAGTACTGGCTGTCTATCGACTTAATAGTTGATCTAAAGTAAAACACTTAAACATTCTTTTAAGTTGAGAGCAATTGCATTCAAAATAAGACTTTCGATTTCATTGAAATTATTATTTGCTTTTTAAAGAATTTATTTAAATAAATCAACAACTTTTGACATTTTGATTTTTTTTCAAAATCTCTTGTTTTATTTACTTTAATCTACCCAACTAAAGTAGTACTCTTGTTTGTATTGTGCTTAAAATCTACATCATTTTGATAAGGTGTGGCAAATTGAATTAAATTATTTTAGGCAGTATATTAGACATATTCATAGTTTATACGATTTTTTTTTAACAGAGATTTATTTGAAATGTACAAGTCAGTTTTAAGAAATGTCAAATCTATTTTTTTTTTATTTATATGACCACGACCTTTCAAAAGGATTAGAAAAGAAAAAATGATATATTTAAGAACATTTTCAATATAGCTTACGAAATTTGTAAACAATATAATTATATTAATATTTAATTAAATTTTTTTTGCCAATTTAATATTAAGCTTTTTAAACTTGTCAGATTTTAAAATTCTTAACGCTCCTTTTTCGATACTTTAAAGATTTATAGACTAACCCCCCTTTAATAATGACAACCATAATTTATATACATTTTTAATGATAAACATCTTCATTCACCTTTCAAATTACATATAAAAAAATGAATGTAATTTGCAGACATTTAATGTCATCATAAAAACGCACAAATATTTCAAAAATGTTTTTTATAAATCAAAAAAAAAAACATATTTTGATGACATATTTTTTCTTTGTCAATTTATTTCTTAATAACCTGAAGTTACAACAATACAATAATAGTAATAAAAAAAAGCAATTTTGCAACGTCTTTAAAAAATATAATAGCAAATGCACGCTCAACTTCTTTAACCATTTATTTAGTAAATTGGAAAAAATGTGAAAAAATAAAACTTAATTCAAATGTTGCTTTGAAAAAGCATAAAGAAAATATAAACGTAAATATTATTGCAAGTTGTATATTGTGCACAAATGACATGTTTTAAGTATATATGAGTACATATTGTCATAATGCAATTTTTTTCTTTTGGTATGATTTGTTGCAAGTAGTAGTTAAAGTAGAAAAAAAAAAACTGAACGAAAAACGCATGTTTGAATTGCAATCAATTCAAGCACACCATAATTTATTGCCATTTAAACTTTGTCAATTCTAATGTAAATCGCCTGAAAACTAACAAGAATGAAGCAAAATATTTAGCAAGAAAAATATAACACAACACAACACAACAAAATCACAAACTGAAAATACGAAATACATAAACTGAAAAATACACAAGAACAAATAAATATTTCACATATCATGCATAGAGTATAATGTAGGAAAATAGAATAGGGACAAATTTAATAAATTTGAAACCTTATTGAGATATTGGGATCATGTTCTAAACTACCAATTCTATCAAATCTACCAGTAAATTTGTTTAAAAATGTTTTCCCGAGTCCTTATAAATTCAAGTTGCAGGCAGTTATAGACTAACTAAAGGTACGGTCATACTAAGCAAATATTTAACGTGATCACTAAATAAAATAATTTTTAATATCTTATTTTATTTAAAAGAACATTTTCTACTTAGCATAAATTACATATGACATTTTATTGATTTTGTTTTGACGCTTTTTTGTCTTGCGAAAGACTTACGTGTTCAAAAAATGACAACAAATTTTTTGTAAAGAACACACATTTTTGAAAAAATATTTGTTGAATGTGCTCACGGTTTTAAAAATTGATCTATAGAATTTAAAAGAAGTTGCAGGCAGTTATAAACTAACTAAAGGTACGGTCATACTAAGCAAATATTTGACGTGATCACTAAATAAAATAATTTTTAATATCTTATTTTATTTAAAAGAACATTTTCTACTTAGCATAAATTACATATGACATTTTATTGATTTTGTTTTGACGCTTTTTTGTCTTGCCAAAGACTTACGTGTTCAAAAAATGACAACAAATTTTTTGTAAAGAACACACATTTTTGAAAAAATATTTGTTGAATGTGCTCACGGTTTTAAAAATTGATCTATAGAATTTAAAAGAAGTTGCAGGCAGTTATAAACTAACTAAAGGTACGGTCATACTAAGCACATATTTGACGTGATAACTAAATAAAATAATTTTTAATACCTTATTTTATTTAAGAGAATATTTTCTACTTAGCATAAATTACATATGACATTTTATTGATTTTTGTTTGACGCTTTTTTGCCTCGTCAAAGACTTACGTTGTCAAAAAATGTGAAACAATTTTTTGTCAAGAAGATATCACACATTTTTGACAAAATATTTGTTGAATGTGATCATAGCTTTAGAAATTGATCTATAGAATTTAAAAAAAGTTACAGGCAGTTATAAACTAACTAAAGGTACGGTCATACTAAGCAAATATTTGACGTGATCACAAAATAAAATAATTTTTAATACCTTATTTTATTTAAAAGAACGTTTTCTACTTAGCATAAATTACATATTACATTTTATTTATTTTTGTTTGACGCTTTTTTGTCTCGTCAAAGACTTACGTGTTCAAAAAATTAGAAACCATTTTTTTGTAATAAAGAGAACACACATTTTTGATCAAATATTTGTTGAATGTGATAATAGCTTTCGAAATTGATTTATAGAATTTCAAAACTTTAATTATGAGAGATTCCAAATATTATAAAGTTTGACCTTTGACCTCAGTGCCAAAAACTTCGAATTTTACTTCAGAAATGATTTGTTTTTAATAAAATGAATAGATTTTTATAAAATATCATAATTTGTTTAATATTTGTGTCTTTGAGATATAATTTTTTCAGATATAAATATTTCAGATTACATAGAAGACGTTTCAATATTCTGAAACCATCACATTTAAAAAATGTCCTATTACTCACAGAAAAAAGTCACTAATCGCCAAAATAATTCATTGAATAAAAAATTTGGTAAATTTGCACCTTTCACCAAAATGATTATATAAATTAATAATAACTGTAAAAAATGAAAAATAGAAGAATATTTCCAATTAAAAAATTTATTAAATCAATTAAATAAATGATTGAATGATTATAAACTTAAATAAGAAAAAATCTTATTTGAACTTTATATATACCATATCTTTTATTATTATTATTATTATTATTATTATTATTATTATTTATTTCCTTCAATATATTAATTAAATTTTGATCTAAGATGAAACAACTGTAATAATTGAAAAATATAAGGTAATAATTTTTTTGCGCAGTTTAGAAATTTTATATTTTTTCATCATTTATTTTACTTTTTGCTTATTTGAGAAGTATTCTATTTGTATTTGTTATTCTTACTTATTCAAATGATTCGCACTGTATATTTTGAGTGTGAAGAAGAGAAATATCTGCAGAGTGTTACGCAAAAATATGGAATGATTTTCTTTTTCGTCTATTTTTTTGCCCAAAAATAGCTAAACATATACTGAGTCACTCACATTGCCACACACAATATTCCTACTTATACTAGCAGCAGTATAATACAAACTGGTGCAGTTGAGTGCACTTAATGCGACGTAACGTCAATGAATTTGCTGAAAAATATTTTTTGTGTTTTGTGAACAATTTGAACGAGCATAATAACAAGAGTAGCGACAACAACATTAAGCCACATACACAAACACTTGTGAACATAGATACTCACTTATACATATATAGAAAAAAAACTACTTATGAACCCAGCAAAAAAGGAGAACTTAGAACGAAGTCAAACGCATTATCGCAAATGAATTCAAAAAAATTTGGTCTTGAGATGAAAATGATTCAAAAGAGTCTGGGGAGATATTTCTAAGCTATAAGAAATCGATACTTATAGAAGCTAAATCGGTGATATTGCCAGATAATCATTAGTGTTCTCTAAATCGACTTTCGAATAATCGAACAATTGACTTTTTGTTGGTTTAATTGTCCAGAAATCAAAATCTTGTTGCCAGATAGTCGAAAAATTGAAGAATGACGGAAATAAATGAAAAAGGGAATAGTTTCTTAGCAGTTTTGATTCAAAAATATCATCAAACTGTTAGAAATAGTATAGTAGAAACATATACATGTTTGTATCTAACCAACACTTTTATTGCAAAGATCGTTAGTTCATTTATCAATCTTTGTTTATATTATAAAAATGAGGTGTAATTTTGTTTGTTTGTGTATCAATCACGTCGAAACCGATTTTCACGACACGAAATTTGACACACAAATAGTACCAGTGCCGGAGGTGTTCTACATTTCATACCTACTTTAAAATTAAATTTTTCATGTTATCAATGAATTTATTTACATAAAATTTAACAAACAGATAATGCTTACACTGAAGAATTTTATAGGCTACACTAGATTTTGATCGAATGTCATGCCTACATTTTACGACCAGTTTTTCAAAACTGTTCATAAACGGCTGAAACGATTTGCATAAAATGTTCACAGCATCGTTCTGTGTGTTCTAAAATTTAAATATAATATTTTATTTTTCGATCAGAGCAGGCGAAGTGGTACCTGCCATACAAAGCAAATATTCATTATGGCATTAAAGCAAGAGCCCTCAAACTTCGTGCGCGTCACCATTTTATTATATTACAATGATGAAATGAAAATAGAATGGATAGTTCTAGGGGGAGAGATAACCCCATATAAAGCAAATTGTAATTTCCGCATATCTAAAGGATAGTTTTAAAAAATTAGAAGTAATTTTCATATGAATTTCGAATAAGGCGGAAAGAATAGAATAGGGGGAGTAGTAGCCCCTATATAAAGTGAATATTAGTTGTCGCATTAGAGGAGGTACCGAAGAGCAGTGGGAAAAGCTAGTATATTTATATTTCTTAAGTTTTTATAAGAAAACTAATAAGAATATCGAAAATATCGTATAAAATCAAAAAGTCGAAAAGTCGATAATAGTCTATAGACTATTCCAAAACTGAAAAAAAGTCGAAAATCTATTATTTTTAAACAATTTAAAAAATGTCGAAATATAGACTTTTTGTTCTAACTATAGAACCCTAATAATAATCTAAATGAAAAATATAGCACATAATGTTCTATAAGATAAATAAGATATATCGCCAGATTTACAGTATCTTACGGAATCCAAAATATGACCTCTTATGAATACTTTTTTCCCTAAAAAGTGTTTAATATTTAAAAAAATATTATTTTATTTTATTTTATTATTTTTTTAATTTTCAAAAAATTACCAAATTTTTTAAAAGAAGCAAGTTTATTAAAAAGGAAAAATTTGTATAAAAAAAATGCCAATATTTATTTTTTTTTACAAATTTTACTTGTTTACTAAATTTGTTTCTTTTAGAAATTTGATACTTTTTAAAAAATGTTTTCCTTTTGTTAAGAAATTGGTAAATTTAACATATTTTTCTTGAATATTGGTACTTTTTCCAAAAAGTGTTTTACAGTTAAATACTAGGATCTTTTTTAAAAAAAACTGCTACTTTTTTATAAATTAATAATTTTTTAAAATTAGGACTTTTTTAAAAAAAATAGGTGCATTTTTGGAAAATATGTACTTTTTTTAAAAAAAGATTGAAGATATTTAATTTTTTTAATGGGTACTTTTTCAAAAAAATACATTTTCGAAAACTGGTATTTTGAAACATTTGTACTTATTGCAAGAAAATTTGTTCCTTTTTGAAAACGTTTACTTATTTTTTGAAGAAAAAAAAAATAATAATAATATTTCCTGTAATTTGGTATTTGTTTTAATTTGTTTTTTTTTTTTTTTTTTTTTTTGTAATTGGTACATATTTTTTAAAATAGGCACTATTAAATCTGGTAATTTTTTTTCTAAGAATTATAACTTTTTATAATTTTTTTTTTATTTATTGGTACTTTTTTCGGAAAAGTAACATTTGAGAAAATTGGTATTTATTGGCAGTAAGAGGTGAAAATGTAATAAAATATTTTAATTTGATTTGCAAAGAAAAGATAGAATTTTATTTTTCAATTAATATTAATTTTTATTGGCGGTTTTATAAAAAACGTACCTTTCGGGTTGATCACAATTCATTTAATTAACAATTCACAATAATAACACTAATATAACAATAATAACAGAGTTGTAATAGTTACAAGCTAATCACAGAGTCCGAATGTAATAATGGGGTGACCAGCATCGACTGTATTTTTGAAACATTCGTACTTTTTATTAAAAAGAATACTTTTTTTAAAACTTTTCCTATTTTGCAATTTATAACTTTTTTATACTTTTATTATTTTTTTATTTAATACTTTTTTTGGAAATTGGTACTTTTTTGGACAAAATTTATTTTTATTTACTGATTTAATTTTGTACATTTTTGAACATTATTGTTTTTTTTACTATTTTTTTGTAAATAAGTGCCTTCTTTAAAATTGGTGCATATTTTTAAAAATAGGTACTTTGGTAAAACTTATACTTTTTTCTTTTAAAGTGATATCTTTTTTTTCAATATTAATACCTTATTTTTAATATTGTTATTCTTCTTTTGAAAAATGGTACCTTATTAAAAAAAGTCTCCAGCCGATTTTAAAACTATATCGAGGTTTTTAGAGTCAGCCGGCGATAACTTTAAGATCAAATTTCTGACATACGTTAAATACTTGATGATTTTCAATATTGAAGTAATAAAAATGTCCTGCTCTAACATAATTCAAAAATTTCGTTGGGTTTGTATCCATTTTACATGTGTTGCTTAAAATGTTCTTGCAGTGGCATAAACTTCAACTAGCAATATGTGACATAATGTATGTAAGCATAGTAATGTAAGGATTATCAACACACACTCACATATTAATGACCCAGCAGTTATAAGGACAGTTTCCGATCTAGTGGCTTTATTAGCCATATTGGATAACATTTATTTTTCAAACATTTGAGAGCAATTATTCGAAGTTCAAATTTTGAATATATGTATGTTGGTAACAGAAAGAAGTAAACTTTGCAAAGAAATAGTGTAAGAGCATCACTTAATGGAATATATAATAGATTACATAGGAGCAGCAAAGTGGCTAATTGATCAATTTTAGCTTTACGAATGATATATATATATATATATATATATATATATATATATATATACATACATATATAGTGAATAAGGGTTATGTTGCCGCCATCCGAACTGTAGGGCATAGTTATTCACTCATGAGTGTATGTGCATGTGTGTTTAAAAGTATTTTAGTACGAGTATTACCTTGTAGAAGTTTTCATCATGTCTGAAATAATTCACCATCGTCATGTACTACATCTTCAGCTACTCTACCATTGTTGCACTCTCTATATAAGAATCTATTTACAATAGACAAATCTTGGTTACAAAAACAGTGGTTCCTTCGAACAATCCTTCAAAAAAAAAAAAATGATTTATATATATATATATATATATATATATATATATATTAATCTACGAGACATTTATAAAAAATGGCAATTTCTTGAAGGTTGGTTTAATGGGTTAAAATGTTCTTATCATGTGTTCTTAAAAAATAAAATTATCAATTTTTCGCAGAAATTTAACATTAAATCCAAAGTTTTGTTTTTATTTTATTTTTTGATAAATTCTATACCGGATGAAATTTTGAACTTCTATGACCCCTAGTGAAATTCGACGTAAAAAATGTTGAACATTTTAACACATTAAATCTTAATTTTAATCTACTTTTATGTCTTTTCTTAAAAACGGACTAGAAATGACCTCTTATAATGATAAAAGTTCTAATAAAATATTCCCCATTATATATAACAAAAATTTTTGATAATGATATATTATAATTTTCAAAAATTTAAATTTTTTTAATTTTTTCCAATAGTCTTAAAATCGTATCTGTTGAAATTTTATTAAATTTCTAAAAAAAAAATAATTTAACATAACATAGCAACACAAGAGACTTTTTGAGGAAAAATTACTTCCAAGAGAATCGATATAGAAGAAATTTTATTAAAGCATATGGTAACGAATGTATTTATTTTATACCCGAAATTACGTCAACAGTTCCAAAATATACGAAAATCTCAAAAATTTCTTCTTAAATAAATTGATACTCTCAATGAAATCCTAATAACATAACATTTAGCTGGCCAATAATGGTCCTTTTTAAAACCACTGTGCCTTAGAAAATTCTGCATTAGGATCATATACATAACTCTCTATATGGTCGTATAGTGGACGAATATTTTTTTTGGAGTATTGTTTATTTATTTATTTTTTCTTATTTTATTTTTGTGATAAACAACAATATAATATGATATAAAATTGTATTAGAAAAATAAAACCCAGACCAACCAACAACAATAAAAGTAGAAAAACTTATTTTTATTTTGTTATCGTATGTTTTGACAAACGCCAGCAGAAAAAGTGTTTTTTTTTTCATACTATGGATCCAAACAGATTTTTATACTCATACAACGAACACTTATTGTCACACTAGCCAAGGCAACAACTTGCAGTTGGATCTCTATTTTTTTTTTTTTTTTTTTTTCTTTTTTGTCAGCTTTATCGTTTTAGTTTTTTTCCATTTCATTATTTTTATGGATGTTTCTTAGTTGTTTGGATTTGGAAGTTGTATCATCCATAAATGTTGCTTTTATTGGACATACAAACTCACAAAGACAGAGTAAAACTCAAAACCAACTAACCAAGTAAGATGGAAAATCTTGTAATAGTTGTTAGTAGTTGTTTTTAGTTTTTTATTTTGTAGTAAAAACTAAATTTTTTTAGAATATATTTTTTGTTTAACTTTTTTGCAACAATAAACATCAAAAACAGAAAAAAATTAAATACGAGTAGTATATATTTTTAACAAAAATAAAGTAAATTACATTAAATTTGTTACATTTTAAATAAATTGCTATAACAAAAATGTATTTTTGAAAAAAAAAAAGATGCAATGAATGAACTTACGTTTATCTGTGTATTTTTTTTTTTTTTTTTGGCTTCTTCATTTATTAAAGGTAAAAATCTAGAAAAATTGTTAAGATATCTGCTTACACTTGTTAAGCTATGTTCACATTTGGCAAATATTTGACCAGTAGTTTTACATAAAAATTGTTTGCCGTTGTTTGATCTTACAAATGTTTTGTAAGAGAAAACAGCGTTAAATAAAATTAAATAGAATGTCAGCTTTTAGGATATGTAGAAAACATTTTCCAAATTGTAAGAAGAAATTAAACGTCTTTTTCGTCAAATATTTGACTAGTCTGAACATAGCTTTAAACAAGCACTTAAATAAATATTTAAAATATTTGTGCAATAGATAAACAAGTTTTTTTTAGCTTTTTGTTTATTAAAATTATTGCTTTGAATTAAAGTTTAAACAAGAGTATTCAATAAATATAAAATTAAATTTTCTTTCAAAGTATTTTTTTTTTTGTCGTAAGCGTAAAATATGTCTCTGCTATAATAATTTATATCATGTTTCTTTACCAATTCTAAAATAAGTTAGAAAAACATAATGTAAAAATTTGTGATAAATATATATTTACAGAGGTTATGTAACGAACTTTAGGTTACTGTAATAATATGATGGCTGCAATTATATAAATTATTCCAGTCACCATAATATTATAAATAAAAATTTTATACATGATATATTTGCTGTGACAATGCGCAACTATATTTTTTATCTGCATAATCATATCAAATAATCAAATAATACATTTTTACAAAAATATCACTTTTCAAAATAACAAAAACTGTATGAAAATGAGACTTATTTCTTCTTTTAACAAGACGGGATATTACTGGATAAAACCAAGTCGACAAAGCTGATTTTAATGGTGTTAACCAGTTTTTAAAAGTTAGCGCTCGTTTTTTAGCTATTTCATTTTTGTAAAATTAAAAGTGGGAGAAATAATTTGATAAAAGTATTAGTTGTGTCTAATAGAGAACTTGTAATAGATTAAGGATTAAAAAAAAAAAAAAACAATCGGTTGAATATTGTTATCATTACAGCCGCACTCTACGTCCTCTTTTTTTGGAGTGTGAGTGATCAAAAATAAGTTAAAATATAAAAATCAATGTTTGAATAATTTTAATTTTAAGATTGATCTTAATGTAAAACATGATTAGTTTTCTAAATCCGTTTTAGGTTTTATTGTATCTTTTTTCACTTACAAAGATATTTGGTTTTCTAATCAGCTAAATTTAATCAGAATAAAAAAAAACAAAATTTAATATTTAGGTGCGCATGATTTTCAAACGATTATATACCTTTAATCCTTTATTCTTTCGGATTATTAATTTTTAAAAATTTCTACATACAAATTTTTGTGCAATTTTTTAATTAAAAAATTTAACTTTAACTTTGCTTAAGGAAAAAAAAGAAACCTCTTAATATTCCATAAAAAATTACATAAAATCAAAAAATAACCAATACACTAATATGTCCATGTGTTAAAATTGCCTTTTATGTGAATTTTATGATTAAACATCTCATTTACACATAATGGTAGTTAGAAATTTCTTTTAAATAAAATATTTAATTTTATTTAGTAGAAACTATTTGTTTATAATTCTGGAACAAATTAAGAAAATATGAAATTTAATAGACGCATGGGGGACTTAATAGCAAACAATATTTAGTTCCTTCTTGCGTCATTTGATAACTAATTATATGATGTTTGAAGTGTGTCCGTCTGGACGTGCATACAAAATTTAAATATTTGACCTCAATACGCTTTCCGCTAGAGTTGTCTATTTTGGTTGAAGTTTTAAGTTATAGACGTTGTGCTTCAATTTACTGATCTACACATTTCAAAATTCAAAATCCTTGAATGACTTTTACCAAAATACGCATATTAAATAATTTTTGCTGTAAGTTTACAAGAAAAATATGAAAATTTGTAAAGATTATTGTATTGTGTGCAATAACATACAAAAACTCTGGAGCAAAAATGTTACCCGTTCAAAAGTTATTAATTTTTGATCACTCATACCCCAAAAAAGGTACACAGATCCGCTCAAAGTTGAAAATTATTTTAATCTGCAAAAAAATGGCGAATATTTTGTGAAATGGCAAATGTTTGGACAAGGTTTGTGTTCATATGATTTCATTATTCAATGATTATTTATTTGGTATCATTTAAAACTAAGATTCATTTAAATAGACTAATCCTTTTTCCATATTCAATGGAACAGAACTAAAAAGGTTACAGCTTATTACGGGAAATATTACATTCGACACTTTAACTAGATAAAAGTCCACCTAAATTCATAAAATTTGCCTGCCTCTAACTGATACCCTGGATGTAAAACCAAAAAAAAAAAAAAAAAAAACTGCTCTACATAAAATTTTTCGTTAAAAAGATAATAACATCTAAACTAATGAAGGAATTTTCAAAATTGAAATAATATTTAAAAGATAAGTTTTTAAGTTTAAAATGAGGCCTAACTAGTTTAGTATTATACATAATATTGTCAGTAATAAAACCTCATTATATTTATAAATTTTGTTTTTTTACCAGCTTGAAAATCGGTTGATGCATCAGATTTTACCTAGAAACTGTATATTATTCCATACTATATTAATATTGATTCAAAATTTATTATCATATCTTGTTTTTATACATTATAAAACAGTTAAACTGCAAAAACATAATAATGAAATCCCGTATTTTTCTTGATGCTAATATATGGTTAATTGTGGACCGATCGTTATAAAACTATTTTTCTACTTATATAAAACTTATTTATGTAAAATTTGATCTTCATACTAACAATTTTGTGATGTTTACCCATGTCTGAGTGATTTTTGGAAGTGGGCCCTATATGGGAGCTACCGTCAATAATGGATCGATGTTCACAATATTTAGTAGTGTATTTTCTACTTATATAAAACTTAACCGGCAAAAACTTCGGTTACCATGTAATGAGTTAAGAAGCTAATATAATGACATTACACATTGGCTGAATGAATCTTTATTTTAACAAGGCGATGACATTAGAGGCAACTACTTACCTAATATTATTACAAGTAAGCATTTTAGAATGTCGTTACTTGGATGTCATTACAAGAACTAACTACTTCCAAGCTATTCAATAACTTATTGATTTTAAAGTATTACTGAAGTCATTATCAATTGGAACTACTTAAATTTTAGTTTATAAATAACTAATAAATATTTTTTTAACCAAGAATTTAATATTTTAAACTTTGCTTTTTCTTAATTTATCCCTTTTTTAAATATATAAATTGGTAAACTAAATTAAGAAATCAATAAAATGTAGTATTTTCAAAAATGTGACCGTAAATAAGTAATTACATATGGGGTTATAAGCAAGTAGTTACTAAACTACTTCCATGTAATGTATACTGTATGTTGTTGTCATTGAAAATTAACTACATTCGTAATTATATGCTATTACAACATTTTTGTGGATATTTCTGTAAATTATTTTGTTGATATTAACATTTATATGAAAGTTGTGTCAGTTAAAGTGATTTCCAAAATTGGGCTTTATATGTGAGCTTTAATCTATTGTGGACCGATCTTCGTGAAATTTGGTAGACATATTAACCTTTATATAACACATTTATTTGTGCCAAATTTCATTAAATTTTTTTCATATTTAAGACATAAGATATTTGTATGGAGGAAAGGTGAAATAATAGATCGATCATAACCAATTTCAATAGCCAAAATTATTACTAGTGCCAAATTTCATTAAGATATCTTCAAAAATAAAAATTAAATATAAAATTACTTAATAATCCAGCAAAGAAACGATCAAGTGCTTCCAAAGAAGAACATTTTCACAACTTCTAAAGTATAATTAAATGTATATTTTGATTTTTTTTGAAGTTGTTAATAATTACTTCCAAAAAAGTGGAAATAAATGTATTTTTAGCAGAAAGAAAGGTTAATAATTTCTAAGAAAATTAAAATTTCATAAATTTTAAAGCATATTTATTATCATTGAATAAGTATAAAACGGAATTGTTATCAAAAAAAAAAAAATTATAGACTTAGTTATAAAAGAAGTACTTCAAAAGCAATGAACAAGAAACATAAAAGAAGAACATTCTTCCAATGTTTCAATTATTAAGTAATTATACCAATTTTTTAAAATAAATATATCAATTTTCATTGAAAGTACCAATTCTTAGTAAACGTACTATCCAAAATGTACCAATTTTTAAATATTTGTATAAAATTTTTAAAAATGTATAAATTTTCTAAAAAAAAAAATTATAAAATTTTCGGTTTCAATTTAAAACTAAAGTGTGCGTTCGAATAAAACATAACACAAAATTTTCGTAATAACTCTTATTGCTCTTAATTTTAAATATATTTATTAATTGCAATATCTTTCAGGAACAAGTCAGATTTAAAAGCAGTTCGAATTCTTAAAATCCGGTCATTTGTACGCATGCAGATGGCAATCAACGAAAAAATTTACAAAATAAAATACTCATTTTTTTTAAATTTTTTTGAACTTACTAGAAAATGTTAATTGAGTAAATTTTGATAAAATTATTACATTTCTGAGTAATAGAAAAGCTTAACAAAAACCTAAAGAATGAAATGAATCTTTGTTCAGATTCAAAGCACAAAAAGTAGAAAAGCTCCTAAGAGCTATTTCAAACATGTTCGACCGCGTAATCGTACGTTGTGTTCATTTCTTCAAAATCAAATATGAACCATGTTAAAGCTATTTCTAAGCTTTAGCCAATCAAAGCTACAAAAATATTAAATAACAAAGCTGAGAAGTACTCTGAGGCAAAGAATGATCAAGGCTCCTCAATAATAAAAAAAATAAAAATATTATCAATATTTTGTATTAGCCTGGAAAACATACATACATTATTTACGACTTTTCTCATGTTCCAAGGTACAAGTTTTGTATACCGAATAATAGAGGCAATGGTCCTGAATAGTGTAGTATATAAATCATACTAACATGATAATATTATGCATACAAATTTTATAAACAAATAGTACGAAAATTTGATAGAGTATTAGAAAAACAAATGTGTCCTTACGTGGGTCAAAAAGAGGCAAAATATATACATGCGCTCAGAAAATGTCGGCGCATCAAATGCATGTGGTCACTAAGAAGCCAACAGAGACCAAAATAAACTTTTTCTCTTTCAAAGTCGAAAAAGTTTTTTGAAATTTATTTAAAAACAATACGATAGCATTTCGCTAATTATTAAAACTTTGTAAGTAATCGTAACTTAAAATAATGCTATTGCATTTAAAACAGTCGTTGCTTTAATAGTCATTTATTACGCACATCTTACTCGCAATTAAAAATATTGCGATATGAAAATTTTGCTGTATAAACGGTGAGTTAATATTTTATTTGCAAGTTAGTAACTCTCAAAAAGTAATCGTGATTAGTAAAATTAATTGCAAGTAAAGCGTACGGCGTTGCCACTTCTTTTTCTTTGGAAGAATTTTTTACGACAATAGTTATATTTTTCCCATTTTGCACAACAAAAAGAAATATATATTTCTTTATGCAATTTGCGTATAAACCATGGGTTTTTATTTGCAATAATCGTGCGTATAAACGTAATAATAGAAAATTAAAATTTTTAGAAAAATACATGTAATGATTTTTGTAACTTTAAAAATAATGATGTTCAATAAAAAAAAAACAAATAAAAAAAAAAGAAAAAATAAAAATACAAACAAAATATAACAAAACAAAAATCTTAATTTTGATGCCTCATACACGGGTCAGTAGAGCATAAACTAAAAAAGTAATTATGTAGTTATAGAGATAAAAGTCTTAGTTTTTCAGTCATGTTAATTTAAAAAAAAAAAATAGTAATAATAATAATAATTTTTCAATATTGCCTTTTTGCCAAGTTTTTTTAAGGGGAACCCTTATTTTTACATTTTATATAAAATGTGGAGAACGTTCTTTAACAAAGTTTTTTATATATAAAAATATATAAAGGTAATGTAAGCTTTTCTATTTAATTTTTCTTTTATCAAACATTTAAAACTAAATATTTCCAAGAAATCTTTAATTTTAAAATTTTATGTTTCTAATCCAAACATCTGTTGCAATTAGTGCAACATAAACTAAATATGTTGCAATACATTTTTGTGTGTGCTAACTAACATTTCGTTGCAAGTGTGAATAAGTAAGATTAGCACATGTGTGTAAATTAAAGTCTTAGTACAGGCATCTACAATTTTTTTTTTCTCATTTTATTTTTATTTAGGTTTCGAATTTTTTGCAATAAACAATTGACCATTTAAAGATGATAAAATTTCATAAATTGTTTAAACTAAAAGTGTGTTTTCTTAATACAATTACCAGCACAAAAGTATTAGATAGATGTATAGAAAGAAGTCTTATTTATAAGGAGCTTAAATATAAAATTAAAAGAATTGGCCAATTCTATTGAAATTTATTTAAGTGCTATGCTATTTTAATTTTATATATAATTAAATTAAAAAACAAAATTGGTATGTCTATATAATAAAAAAAAAATCATATGCCCCTTTGGGAATTTCAAACATATAATGAAGGCTATAAGTTTTATAAATTGTTGCAGTAATTTAATAAAAATGTTAAAAATAACAAACAAAAAAGTCGGCGTAATTTTAAATTCATATTAAGGGTAATAAAACAATTTTACAGTATTTTTTTCTTTATTATTTATTTATTTTTATTTAGTAAAAAATATCACATTATATTTTTGAAACATCTATGACCATAAAATATGCAGACAAATTTTACACATAGATTTATTACTTGGGGGCTAAAACGATAAATAAATTAGACAACTAAATACAATGGTTTTAAAAAATATATTTCAACCACAATTCACTCTACTAAACTCACTCTCTATATTGTGTCATATTTAACACATTTATAGCCTGAAACATTCAGCAGCTAAAAATTACTGACCATTTTAACAAACTATTTTTATATAGCTAACTATCCACTGCAATTATGGACAAGCTGAGTAGCTTGTTGTCTCCTCTATTTGGCCCAGGTCTATAAACACAATTTCAATGTTTAAATTTATTATTTTTTATTTTTTGATTTTAAAGTGCTTGCATATGTATTGCGTATAATTGCCTGCGTATGCATATTAAATTGTACTCAAACCTCATTTAACTGACCATTTTATTTTTAAATATTATTTGTTAATATTTAATTTGTTTGTGTTATTTATAAATTATACCGGTAATAAGTAATAAAAAAATTCTATGATTATAAATATTTTTGGCTTGTAGTTGAGAGAGATTTTATTATGAAATCTAATTTATCATTTTAATTATAGCACACAATGAGGTTGATGGCTAAATAAACTTTAGCTAATAATTTGTTTATAATACTGGTAAAATCTGCATATTTATAAAATTTACTTATTATTATTATTGTTTAGTTCTTCAAAAGTAAGTCTAAACAAAAATTACCTTCTAAATTAAATTATTTTACTTTTACCGCCAATTCACTTTTATTTGTCACCATTAATTTGTTACCATTTAGGTCTGCTCGTAACATACTCAATTAGGAACGAACAACCTTATTACCGTCACCCATTTAACCATAATTAAATATTTCATTTGAAATTGGGTAATTAGTCTGAACATATTTCCGTTTGATTTTTTATTATTTTGTGTGTGTTGTGTGTCTTAGTTTTGTTTCCAATTTATTTTGCATGTCCAATTTATAATTTATTTTTTTGGCATGCTTTGCCTTTAGCAGAGGTACAGACAGACCCATATTAAATATAACACAAAATAAAATAAAAGTAATAATTATTGGCTGTCACTACAAATAGTAAAATTAGCAATTAAAAATTTTTTCGAAAAAAAAAATACAAATAAAAACAAATTAAAATAAGGAGAATGCCGTTTGAGGTTACAGACATTTCTTACAAAATATTTATCTCAAAGACTATTCAAACATATTTAGCGGAATAATAAATTATTGAAATAAATCTGGATATTAATCATTTCATTATTCTATTTTTTTATGAATATATTAATTTAATAAAATAGATACTTAATAAAAGCCGATTAAGAAATTAAAATTTGATCTTATTATCCCTGCTACATAGAAAGTTTTATATAAAAAAGTGATAAATTTTTGATCACAATGTGAGTAATTTTCTATAAAGAAAGTTTTGATAACAATTTCAGTAATTTTCGCTAAGAAAATTTTCGATCACAACGTGAAACATTTTTATCGCAAAGTGAACAATTTTCTATAGAAAATTTTCGATCACACAGTGAACAATTTTCTATAGAAAATTTTCGATCACACAGTGAACAATTTTCTATAGAAAATTTTCGATCACACAGTGAACAATTTTCTATAGAAAATTTTCGATCACACAGTGAACAATTTTCTATAGAAAATTTTCGATCACACAGTGAACAATTTTCTATAGAAAATTTTCGATCACACAGTGAACAATTTTCTATAGAAAATTTTCGATCACACAGTGAACAATTTTCTATAGAAAATTTTCGATCACACAGTGAACAATTTTCTATAGAAAATTTTCGATCACACAGTGAACAATTTTCTATAGAAAATTTTCGATCACACAGTGAACAATTTTCTATAGAAAATTTTCGATCACACAGTGAACAATTTTCTATAGAAAATTTTCGATCACACAGTGAACAATTTTCTATAGAAAATTTTCGATCACACAGTGAACAATTTTCTATAGAAAATTTTCGATCACACAGTGAACAATTTTCTATAGAAAATTTTCGATCACACAGTGAACAATTTTCTATAGAAAATTTTCGATCACACAGTGAACAATTTTTTATAGAAAATTTTCGATCACACATTGACGTAAGTTCATCATAAAGTGAGCAATTATCTATAGTAAATTTTCGATCAGAAAGTGATTTGTTTTCTGCAGAAAATTTTTCATTACCAAGGGACTAATTTTCTATAGAAAATGTTTCATCAAAAGTGATGACTTTCTACTGGGGTATTCAGTTTACTAGAAATTTTTATTACTCGATTAATCAGATAACTCAAAAATGCAGTTTTTATATTACTCGAATAATCGAGTAAATCTTTCAAGTTAGGCGAGTTATTTGAGTAAATTTTAGCTTAAAATTTTACTGGTTCTTTCAATTATTATATAATAAAGCAATTATTTGCTTTCTTAATATTTTATTAAAGAAATAAAATAATAATAATTTAAAACGCCCAAATTATGGCTACATTAATGACGAATACCTAATTTACAAGAAAGACTTAAATAACCCTTCTGAAAAGTCTTTTCAAAATAATATAAAATATAATGTACATTTTTCTCTTTTGTTTTTATAAAGACATTATTTCTTCACATTTAATAAATTCTTTGATAGTTAAATAAATAATCCTAAAAAATCTGATGACACATTTATGAACTCGAACAAAATTCTGATTTATTTTAGATAAAGAAGTGCAGCGATTCTTAACATAAATTATTTGTTAAATTTTTTAACTCAATTTTAAGTCCAAATGCCCTTTATATTAAAAGTTTCATACAAGCCATCATCATCATCATATCCTCTACACCTGACTAAGAATCTATTGGTAAATCAACTTCATATATGCACTATCATTTATAGAACTAACAATATGTTTTTTCCAAATCAAGTTTAAAATTCTACAATTTGTTTCTTACGAAAAATGTAATAAAAAATGGTGCATCTTTTTTCTTTATCACCTCTAAACCAAAATTATAAAAAATAAATTATTTAAATTTACATCCTAAATTTTTAAAGAGACGTTTATATATTTTATTGATTTTTAAGACTGAAAAGCTATCTTTAACTTAGCGTTGTAATTTAGGTTTTGGTATCACTTTTATATTGTAAACATTCTATACAAATTTGGCAACAGTTGTTTTCAAGCAAAATAAAAAAAATAATAACAAAAAATTAAATTAAAACATCTTTATAACCAGTTAAGAAAGGAAATCTTTAAAATATTTTTTACTCGAATTATTCGATTAATTGGCATAATTTTCTCGATTCAATTTTTAATGATTTTAATTTAATCGAACAATTATTTGATTTTAATTTGTCGATTAATCGAACAAGCAATATTCGAGTGAATACCTTACTTTCTACATAATATTTTTCATAACCAAGTGACTAATGATTTTTCTGCAGAAAATTTTACAAAAAAATTTCTTCAGAAAATATCATGAATTTCGAAAGTTTCACAAAGTGAATGAATTTTTTTCCATAAGTTTTTCAATACATTGCGATTGAATAAATGTCGAAACTAGTGGTTCTCTTAAGAAATTTTTTTTCTCAAATTTAGTTATGTTTAAAGGAATTTTTATTCTGATTTTGTGTACCACAGAAAATTAAGCTTTTAAAGAAAAAATGACAGATTGTTTCTTTTGACAGAATAAAAATATTTCTTACTTTATTTATTGAAAATTACTGCAATTTACTTAACAAGTGGTAAGACAAATTTAGCAACAACAAACTTATAAATAAAAATCACAATCAGAGACCTTTAACCCTTTCGACCCCTAAGTTGCTTATAAGCAACTTCGACTTTAGCACCATTTTATTTTACACTAACGGAACTAATCCTCCATGTAGGAACACCTCCAATTTGTTAATTGCAAGCTTAAGAATAAAAAAGTATCATCTGTACCGCTATTAACATAAATATAAAGCGTTATTCTGTGTAAAGTCGATAAAATTCTAAGTGATAAAATTTTAGTTGAAAATGTAAAAATTAATTAGAAATTTGTAAAAAATCTTATAAATAATAATTTTAAAAAAAGCAAATACACAGTTTAATTAAAAGAGGATTAAGTAAAAAATGTAATACATTTTTTAACTTTCTACATTTTTATGTCGTAAAACGGTCCTAGGTCATTTCTAAGCTATCTCCAATATCTATGGACTCAAAAACTCCAGAAACTTGAAAACTTCAAAAATTCTTAATTTGGTTCTAATATACTCAAAAATGAACAAACAGCTAGGAGCGGACCTCAAAGGGTTAAGCAGAATTTTTTTGTGTTGTTTATATATAATAAATTTCATATAATTTCGTATATAATAAATTTCAATGATTACTTATTGATATGAGTACATGTCTATAATAGATTTACACGGTTACCAGTTTTATTTGTTATACAAACATTTTTTGTTTTAATTGAATTTCTTCAATGGATTTGTAAGTATATTTTGTGTACACTTCTGTGCACGTACAAATACCGTGTGGAGTATGTTACGTTTTTTTTTTTTTTTTTTTTTTTTTTTTTTATATACTTATATAAAAAACAAATACATATTAATAATCAATCCATGTTAACGTGATTTTTTGGTAGACGTTATGCGTTTACACGAATTGAAAACATACACTCAGTAACAGAAAAAAGTTCGTATTTTGAAATATGTGGGAATACATACTTTCAGTTTGTTTATTAAAATGATTAAAGAAAATTCAAATCCAGCTTTAAACCCCTTCAATGTTATTTTTTGAAAATATCTAATTAACCAATTTGCAACATCTTTATAAACCCATGCAGAGTTTTCTTTTTTTAAGTAAAATATTTCAATTATATTCCTCTTAATTATTATAAAAAGGAGTATAAACACATGTTTGCTACTGTTTGTAGTTATTTTTCAAAAACACGTGCGAAATCACTTATTGCCAACTCTATACTCTAGATGTGTTGCTTACTTACTCATAAGCAGGGAAACCACAAATATGCTCTAAAAAACGTGTTCTATGCACATTAAATATACAGTAGAAAACGAAAAATATGCTCTAAAAATGCAAAAACATGCTCTTAATAAAACGTTTACAATTTTTAAACAAAATTTTTTTTTTTTCAATAGAACAAAGAATTTTATTAATATTTTAATGATATAAAATGAGACAAAACTAAAATTTTTCGGTCAACTGTGTCAAAAGCCTTATTTTTTAAATTCTAATTTATCACGCAAAAATGATATTGATCTTCTATTTACTTTGGTTTTAATTAGTTCAGATATTATCAAAAATATATTATATAATATATATATCCAAATAATAAATTGTTCTTACATTACTAACTGATGCTATTCTGGGAAGTTGAATGGCTAGTACGTTCTCAGGATTATATTTTAAAAATGGCTTTAATAAACTTCATGAATTGTTTCTACAAATCAAGCTCCTAAGAAATTTTTAACAAACTTTAGCGATATCCATTCAAATTAAGTTTATATACCAAATGTTTTTGGATCTCTTATTTTTTCTATACATCAAAAATCAAATATTTAAAACTGCCCATGAGTATAAAAAAGTCTATAATAATATATATTATTACGGATAAATTAGCCAAAACTGGTTCCCTTCTTCAAAGTGAAGAAACGGACCTACTAGTTGGTATACCGCTGTCATCTTGCAGATCAATGGTACTGCAGCATTTGTCTAGAATAGCTCAACAAAGATGGACAAACAAGTCCGTATGTTCTATCTCGAGGCAGATATGAATATCTCCTAAATGGCAAAATATGCTCTTTAAGGATTAAATATACTGCAAAAATAACAAAATATGCTATAAATATGCTCTTAAAATTACTATATGCAAAAATATGCCATTAAGGGTAAAATATGTAAATTATGCACTTACAAATCGATGCCAAACTGATTTATTTGTTCTAAAACGAATAAATATTTTATCCATGGCTTCACTTAACGTTCGGAAAAAAACATGCAATTGCATATTTGTGGTTTCCCTGCTCATAAGTTTGAATAATTGTTTAATATTAACCTCACATAAATTCATTCACATAATTTAAGTTCACTGGCAGCTAGATATGACAAAGACATGGTTAAATAAATAACAAAAATTTTTCAGTAAGGAAACATGAAATAATATTATAAATGCCAATCTAATAATAACCGTTAATAAGTATGTTAAGATATTTATGACATAACATTTTGTATACATAAATAAGTGCACATAATTATAAATAATAAACCGGGATTAAAAGTTATTTTTAGTAACAAAGTGGTGTTCAATATAAATCCGGTTTGAAGGAGTTATTTGTCAAAGTAATCAAGCAAAAACTGTAGTTTAAATTGAGTTATTTTGTGCAAATAATTTTAAGGAAAAAATGCTTTTAGTATAAATGTTTTCTTAGAAAAAAAAGATTTAAAAAAGGCTCTTACTCTTTTGTAAAAATTCTTTGTAAATACTCAAAGGCTACTGTTTTTATGAGTGAGTCATTTAGTGTGAAAAAGAGTCAATTGTTTGTTCAAAGAAAATAAAGCCCTTTAAGGAGAACAAAGCCCTTTGAAAAAATGCATGTTATGTTTAAATATTTGCACGTTTAAAAGCAAATTTTTTTCTTTGAAATTATGTCAATTTGAATACTGCATTTTTAGTAGCTATATGTATGAATACAGAAAATAAAGTAATTTTTTATTAAAAAAAAATATTCACATACATAAGAACGTAATATATATGTTACAAAATTAAATTTATCTTATTGAAATTGAAATATTTTCAGTAAATACATAAGTAGTTTTTGGAAATTTTCGAAATAGCGGTTATATATAAGACAATAAAATTGAATACAATGAATTCATTAATGGAAAAATGTGATTTTTGCCAAAACAAAAAACATTATTTGACCAAAAAGTCTTATGATTTAGATAATGAGGAGATTCACATTCTAAATGTATCTGAATTGTAAAATTCTTAGAGCACTTTAGAGTTTAAAAACGTTTTAGGAAGTATGTTTTATTTTTGTTTAAGTTATTTTAATTAGATTCTGAATATTTGAACGCACTTATGAACCTACACATAGAACTCCTTCTTCACAAGTTGTACGTTCCGACAATAAAAAATAACATCTCCTCAAAACCACCAAACTTCTGTAAAGTATCTAATAATTCGCGTTTTCATACTAATCGGTTAACTCAACAAATAATGAAAAGTGAAAAGTTGATCGGTTAATAACTGATTAATAGCAAATTATTCGATTAACCGAATAGCCTTAGTAGTACATGTAAAAAAATCTATTGAAATAGTTTTTTAAAAAGGGTTCATGTAATCAATTTTTTCTCCAAATTATATGAAAAAATTTAACTTTTTGTACTATTGCTACAAAATATTCTCTTACCCAGCAGAGAAACAAGACTACCTGTTCAGAGACGTTTGCGCGACGCCGCCGATCAAATGTCTATTTTATCAACCGCCGTCGATTTGTTCCGCTCACACTGGCATAAAATCAGCCTTCGAAATTTTTTAATTTTCATTGAAATACAATGCAAAAAGTAGTTAACACAGTAGTTCCATCTGTTATAGTTTTTAATATTTTTTTTTTTTTTTTTATTATGCGCCCCCTTCGCCGATTAAAAAGGATGTCGTCGAAGCCGAAAATCTTGCCTCGATTTGTTTCTCTGCCACCACGCAATAACTTCCATTACCAAATAATGATAATGTCATATTTTTTCCCGTGCTTCAAATGTACAAACGTGTTAGTTATTCATCGGTTTTACACAATTTTAAGAAATTTAACATTGTTTTATTAAAGCAGATTTTTGCATATTTTGGTCTTGACAGTATATTTAAGCTTGAAATGCATATTTCATCTTAGTTTTATGGAAAATACTTGTTTTAAAATATTTTAAATTGCATATTTGAGCATATTTTACATTTAAGAGCAAAATGTTTTATATTTTAGACCTATGAGCAAAATTTTGCATAATTTTCAATTTTTTTTTTTACTGTTATGTTTAATTTTCAAATCAATATTCTCCAATTAAAATATGTTCACGGGATAACATTATATTAATTTGTAAACATAGTTATATTCTAAAGTTGTAAATATTTACATATCGATTAATATAGTAAAAAGCGTATCTCGGGAAATTAAATTTCAAAAAAATCGATATACGCCCTTTGTATATTTAGCCAACTATATAAACATCAGCTTTAATTTTAATATTTTAAATTTGTACTTTCAAATTAAAAGAAAATCAAGTGAGAAAAATAAAGACGGTCAAGTCCGACTATATGATACCCATACACCGGTCTGTTTGTACATAAAAGTTCGAGGAGGGAGTCTTATGTGGGACCTGGTGTCAGTTGTTAGTCGATACTTGTATTAAAAGTATTGCATATTTCTATGAAGCATATGTATGCTTCATTTTATGTTATTTATGTGTTTTAGGGTGATACTCGGAAGTGTACTTTATATGGTACCCATTGTTAGTTATAGGCCGATTGTGATAAAATTTGAAACTATGATTTTTACTTATATAAAACTTATTTGTGTCAAATATTAACTTGAAACTAACTTTTATATGGAATATATGCACACGTTAAAGTGTTTTTCGGAAGTAGGTTTTATATGGGAGCTATTCTTCATGAAATTTGGCATATAGATTTTTACCTATATAAAACCTATATATGTTAAATTTTATTTAAGTATTGCTATATTTAAGTTATTTATGATCGTTAAACCTTTATTCAGGGGGGACATTTGTATGAGGACCTGGACTATAAAAGACAAGACGTATCAGAAGTCATTCAATTATTTTAAAAATTGCTACCTGCAATTTAATTACAAGATTTACATGAACAAACGGACATCGTTAAGTTGACTCAGAAAATGATTCTAAGTTGGGTCGTAGATCAATATTTTTGGGTGTTACAAAAATCAGCAGAAACGCATAATATCCTAACCATAATATGGTGGTGTAGGGTATAAATATATGTCTAAACATCAAATTTTTTAAAATGCATTCATGTGTAATATTGCACGTTATTTACTCTTATCTCACATTTAATCAGTTTAATTAGTAAATTTATATGATTATACATATTTGCTTTTTGTTTGACCACGTGTTTATGACCAATAATGAATATGTTTTCAAATAACAAATACAAAAAAAATTTACTTATATAAAAATACAACATATTTTGTATAATTTTTTTGCATAGATTTTTTTTACAAATCAAGTTGAAGCTGATTAATTGGGAATACCAGAAATACCACTATCAACCAGTGTTGCCAGCAGATGAGAAAAAAAAGGCTAAATTGAACTTTAAAAAAGGTGAAAAAATACTAAATGACCCAAAAAATAAGACCAGAAAAAAAGTCAACAACTTATTTATTTATTTAATAAGTAAAAAAAAGAAAAGGTTTAAAAAAGTTTAAAGCAATCTCGTTTAAAAATTTAAAACATATTGATTGAAATAGTTTAAAAAAAATATTTTTGGAACGACAAAAATTTATTTTTTGCTTCATTCCATAACTTCTATAATTATCAGCCAAAGTTAAGGCATAATCATAAATAAATAATATTTTTCATATATAAGGGACATTTTTTAATATAAATACTATTTCAATAATTTTGTTAAGTGAAATAAACTTAAGCTTATCGAGTTTTTTGAACCTTGGCAATTTTATTGTTTATGCATAAAAATAAACTAAAAACTAAAAATAGTAGGTTTGCGAAGGACTTTCACTACATATGAAAACAAATGGACATTAGCGGGGATGTATTCGAGATGCCAGAAGTGAAATCTTGAATTTGTTGTAGGATTCAAAAATCACCAAAGAGAAAATTTAAGTGGTTCTCAAACTACTGACAACGGTACACTATATTCTACAATCGGATTTAAAATGGCGACGCTATATACAAAAATCAAAAAGGGCGGTATTTTTGGGCGTGGGAAAAAATAATTTTTACGTTTTTGGAAACCTCATGAACTATTCTCTCATTCTAGTAGCTGACTGGGATTTTATTATTATTTTCTTTTTTTTTTTTTTTGATGGAGACCGATCCGCTCTAATGTATATTGTTGTGGTCCAAAATTCCTTATTGCGAGCTACAATTAAACGTACCTAAAATTATGAAAGGGGATGTCATTTCGAACAATTTAACCGAATTACAATTTTCTACGATTATTGGAACAGGATGCTAAAAGCCTATTTATGTCGATGATCCCAGAAAAAAATCTATTAATTAATGATATATCAAAGGATAGCTAAAGAAAAATAAGTGAAGTAGCAGGAAGGATAAAATCGTCATTTTAATAAAAATAACTCATATACAAAAATTACGTAGAAATAGAGAGTAAGACTTTAATAACAAATTTTATATAAAATGTACATTTTTCGTTCATAATAAATTTTTCTCAAAAATTATGAAATATTGATATAATATTATCCATATGGACATAATAATATCCAAATAGTTTGAAGATTTTTTATGGAGTTATCAACTTAAACGGTCGTGTAGTATCCTGTTCCAATCATTGAAGGAAGTTGAAATTTGGTTAAGATGTTTCATAATTTAATGTTCGATAGATGCTTTTGTATTTGGTTTTCTATATACAATTTTGGTCCACCCTAATGTACATATAATAATAAATTTAGTAAGTTCATAAAACCAGTTGAGTTACTTTTGATTTGCAGAACGAAGCGTCGTAGGCGAAAATTTTTATTAAATATAAATAATATCGACTTTTTGTGTGAATAAATATACAAAAAAGATTAAATATGTGATTAATTTAAAATAAAATTGTTAGTAGCTAATAAGAAATTTTTTTTTTTTTTTTTTCGTTGGTGAAGCACATATTAACATTTTAGTCTTTTTAAGGCAATTTAAAAAATCAAAAAAAAAGACTAAAAAAAAGCTACAACGAAATTTTTGAGGCTTAAAGCAAAATAAAAAGGCTAAATAAGCAACACTGTTATCAACTAACATTTATAATGAGTTGTTAGCATTTTTTCGACACACAGATAATTATAACCATTTTTAATTTAATGAGAAGGTTTTGGTGGACATTAATATTAAACACTAGAAATTAACATGAATATTTTTATTTTCAGTTTCTTTAATTTTGCATAATTATATTGTTTATTATTTTACATGTATTATAAATTCAGTTACCAGACATTTATAACCATTTCTTTGTTAAGAATGAATTAAATTTTGATGTCAGTTTTTCCTAAAAGTATTTATTTGCATTGAACTTTTAAATTTATTCATAATTAATAGAGAAGTTTCTTTTTTTTCTGAGATTTATCTGCTTTTATAATAATTACTTTGCTAAATAAACATCAAGATTATTTAATTGTTAAAATTTGCATAAATATTTGGGAAAAAAATGATGAAATTATTAACAATTATGTTTTTAGTAGTTTCTTTTAATTTTAACAAAAAGGGTTAAATGTGAGGGTTACAGATAAAAGAAAATTAATGTTTGCAAAAGTTCTTTTGAGAAACTAAAAACTTATTTCTGGCAATTATTTTATGCAAGCTTATAGATTTTGTTATGTACATATTTTTGCCGCACTATAGGGTGAATAGGACGAATGCAACATTCAGATGAGTGAATATTAATATTCTACACAGTATTTTCAAAGCTTTTTAGATTTGGTGTAATTCCGTAACTTGTAAAATTTAATTTTAGCCCATTGTAGCTTCACTTCCCTTCTTCTTCTTGGAAAAAATCTATTCCTTGATCTATAGCTCAAAAAGCCTGTCATTCTACGCTCTAAGACTAGTCTTTCGGTCTAAGAGTTGTATTAGCTTGGCAGGTTTACCATTGCCTCGGCTTGCTGGGGTCTATAATGGGAGAAAAGGATCTTCGGGGCCTTACCAGAGACAATCTGGTACCACGTGAGAAAGTAGCCCCTGGTAGAGCAGCACTTGCTTGTCGGTGTTGTACTGGACCGGCTGTTGGTTGAGGTCCTTCGGGGAGTCACGTGGTGGTTGTGGTTTAAACCTAAATCGCAAGAAGGTGTTTATAGTCCGAAGTGGTGGTGCATGGCAACACATCGCCATCCTAAGCAAAGGGGAGTGGAATCATCCAGACAATGAGTCACTCTAATTGCCACCTGTGTGTTCCTAACAGGCACATGGGGGAATATGTAGCTTCACTTGTGTCTAATTCTACATTTAAACAGCCCAAGTTCAGATAATTCTCCTCTATCGTTTTACAAATTTCACACAAATCAGGGCTGTGGTTTAGAATTGCAATATTGCTCGAGATTAATTTCTACTGAACCAATTTATCTGATTTTATACAGTCAACTGCTTAGCAAAACAACAAACAATCTGTATAAATTTCATTTAATTCACATTTTTAGTATGAATGGTAGAATTTTTCCAAAAGATATATTACGTTTATTTACAAATAAAAACAACTTGCAAATTATTAACTCACTGTTTACACGATACATATATTTCCTTATTTGTCATGCCGATTGGGGAAAATACAACTATTATCATCGAAAATTTTTTAAACGTAAAAGGAAGCGGCAACGTCGTAAGCTTAATTTGCAACTAGTTCACTAATCAAAATTAGTTGTCATGAATTACTAACTTGTAAATAAAATAATAACTCACCGTTTGTACCGCAAAATTTTCATATCGCAATATTATTAATTGCGAGTAAGAGGTGCGTATAAACGCAATAACAGACACACATAAGCAAAACGACTACGAATTCATAATTTTTGTTTTAATGATGAATATGCAAATGATGTATAATTGGAATTATAAAAAAAATCAAAATTGGTCCAGATTTTGTTCTATAATAAAAAATTAATGTACATTTTAAGTTTTTTTATTAATTTTTTAAGTGAAATTAATAAATAATTTTAAAAATTAATTTGCAGCACCTCGATTATTTTTTAGCCCTATTTTGGATAATATCATATGTGATATTTAGCACAAAAGTTGAAGATTATTTTCAACTTTTTGCATCGAATGAAAAAAAATCCATATTGATATTTATTTTTAAAAATATTTATTTTTTTCATCATGTTGGATATTTATTTTAAAAAATAAAAATCACTCACATATTTTTTTCAACAAATGAAAAAACATTTTTAACAGTGGAGACATTTCTATTAATTTAAAAATAAGTGTATAAAGTTCGGGTGCTTGCTTAGAATTTAAATATAACAGACTTTAATAAAATCTCAAAATTTCAAAGAAATTGAACTATTGGTTTCATTTTTATAAGCTGAATTACATGCACTAAATTTTTCGTGCGCAGTACTTAGTAGGTACTACTAACACCGGCCTGTTTTTATACTAGTACTGTTTGACAAAAACTTATGAAGAATTTAGAGATAGTAATTAGGAAATCTATCGAGAAATTTTTTCCCGATAAGTTATGACATAGATTTCTATCTCCCCAATGTCTGCCATTGGTGCTTTAAAGATTAAAAATATTTTCTGTTGTATAATAACTTATTTTTACAGACATACATTTATTTTATGTATTTTTAATTTTGTTAAATGCAAACTTTTAATACCTTTTTATTAATATTTAATCCTTCTTTTCAATTTTATTTATTTTCAGCTTCCTCGAGGAGCGGTATGGCAACTACTCTTCCTATTTTGTGCAGCACTCTACATAAATGGTAAATACCCTCTAATTTATAGCCAAGTTTGTTTATAAAATCTACAAACGAAAAAAAAACCTTAACTTTAATATTAATATTCACAGGGGTCCGAGCTGATGGAAGAGTTGTATGTTATTACACCAACTGGAGTGTCTATCGTCCAGGCACAGCGAAATTTAATCCACAAAATATAAATCCATATTTGTGTACACATTTGATTTACGCATTTGGAGGATTTACGAAAGACAATCAAATGAAACCATTTGATAAATATCAGGATATTGAACAAGGTATGTATGTTTGTATGTATGTAAAAGTGTTGAATAACACTGCATGTGGTACAAAAACAAACAAACCAGTAAAGTTTTTTTTTTAGCCACCCAATCAAAAGAACAAAGAATCAAAAAATAATGATTTATGCCTTTAAGCTTTTATAACAAAAATTGTGCATGCATGTTAAAACACACATATACACAATTGCCAGTGAGCTTTTCCATAGCCTTTATTGCTTTTAGTGTTGTTAGTAGCAGCAGCTTATGATGTTGATGACGATGAATCAATCCTAATACCAATTTTATTTTGCTTCTATTCCCAACATTTTGTATTTTTAGGTGGTTATGCCAAATTTACTGGCCTCAAAACGTACAACAAGCAATTGAAAACTATGATTGCTATTGGTGGCTGGAATGAGGCTTCTTCACGTTTCTCCCCCTTGGTGGCAAATCCTGAACGTAGACAAAAGTTCATTAAGAATATTTTAAAATTTTTGAGACAAAATCATTTTGATGGCATTGATTTAGATTGGGAATATCCGGCACATCGTGAGGGTGGCAAACCACGTGACAGAGACAATTATGCTCAATTTGTACAAGAGTTGAGGGCTGAATTTGAAAGAGAATCGGAGAAGACCGGAAGACCACGTCTGCTAGTTACCATGGCTGTGCCAGCTGGTATTGAATACATTGAAAAGGGTTATGATATACCAAAGTTGAATAAATATTTGGATTGGTTTAATGTACTCACTTATGATTTCCATTCATCCCATGAGCCTTCGGTTAATCATCATGCTCCTCTGTATTCGTTGGAAGAAGAATCTGAATATAATTATGATGCTGAATTAAATATTGTAAGTTTTTGTATGAAGTTATTTAAAAAAAAATAGTAACATAAATTTAAATACTTTTTTAGGATTATTCCATTAAATTCTATCTTAACGCTGGTGCTGATCGTGATAAACTGGTCTTAGGTATACCCACCTATGGTCGTTCCTATACCTTGATTAATGAAGAGAGTACAGAGATTGGTGCCCCTGCTGAAGCTCCAGGTGAACAAGGTGATGCTACACGTGAAAAGGGCTATTTGGCTTACTATGAAATTTGCCACAATATTAAGGAAGATCCCGAATGGACTGTGGTTCAGCCTAATCCCAATGCTATGGGTCCTTATGCTTATCGTCGCAACCAATGGGTAGGCTATGACGATGAGGCTATTGTACGCAAGAAATCTCAATATGTGGTGGAAAATGGTTTGGGTGGTATTATGTTTTGGGCTATTGATAATGATGATTTCCGTGGCACCTGTACGGGCAAACCTTATCCTTTGATTGAGGCCGCCAAGGAAGCTATGTTGGATGCTTTAGGGTAAATGACATAATAAAGTGAACTCTAACATTTAAAAACTCAAATCTTTTAATTTCTATTTCAGTTTGGGCATCAATGAAGTCTCTAAACCAAGTGCTCCGCAGAAACCCTCACGCTCAAGAAGTCGCGAAAACTCTTCATCCACACGTAACCGCATAACAACTACTGAACACAAATTAACTTATGCCGAACGTAAAGGAAGCTCTAAACGTACACAGGCCACACAACAAACTACACGTAGACAGCAATCTACCACCAGTGCACCAACAAATATCAAACTAACAGAAGCTGAAGGATCATCACTGTACATAGGAGGAAGGACAACAACGCCACCACCACCTACTACACCAGATCCAGGCACTGGTATGCTTAGGAAACTGTTAGCAATTTAAAACGAAATAATATTATTAAATAATTTTTTTATAGATTTCAAATGTGAAGAAGAAGGTTTCTTCCAACATCCCAGAGATTGTAAAAAATACTATTGGTGTTTGGATAGTGGTCCCTCAGGTTTGGGTATTGTGGCTCATATGTTTACTTGTCCATCGGGTCTTTACTTTAATCCTGCAGCAGATTCTTGTGATTTTGCTAGAAATGTGCCATGTAAAACTAAAAAGTATGTAAAAAAAAAAGAAAATTTAAGAAAAAGACAACAATATTTTTTATTTATTTCAGATCAACCACTGCTGCTCCTATAACATCACCAGCAACAACCACCACCACTACAGCTAGGCCCAATCGTTTAACGGCATCTACCTCTAGACCCACCACCTTCTTTAGAACCACTCCCCGAACAACAACAACTACCACCGAAGCTCCCGAAGAAGATATTGAATATGAGGAAGAAGATGATAATCCACCCTCACCATTTGCTAAACCCAAAGGTTTTGACAAAGATTCCGAAGAAGATCCTAGAGTCATAAAGGAATTAATTGAGCTCATACGTAAGGTAGGAGGTATTGAAGAGTTGGAAAAACATCTGTTACGTAAAGATGACGGCAGTATTGCGATTAAAGAAAATAGCTCTAGTAGTTCTAGTTCTCTAACAGCCACCACACCTCCCTCCATTAGTAAATCACTGTATGAAAAAGTTTTAAGTAAACCAAATGCTTTGAACTCCTTCCGCAATCGTTTCACCTCCACAAGTAGTTTCCGCACAACTAAAACTCAACTTAAAACACAAGACAACACCGAAACCGAGAGCGAAGAATCTCATGAAGCGGATAGCAAGAGTTCAGGAGCTTCGGCTGGTTTTAACAAATATTCTTCGGTATTAAGAGGTAATAGTCGTCAGGGTCCACAAAGCGAAGGTATTGATAAATTAAGTGAATTTGATGGTTTCCTTAAGGAAAAAAAACAATATATTACCATTAATCGCAATCGTGGTACTAAGAAAACTTCTAATGATGAAGTTGAGGAAGAAGAATATATTTCTAGTAAATCCAGTACCGAAAGTCATGAAGAAGATATTGAGGAAGAAGAAAAGGTTAGTGTAAAATCTACGCGAAGACCTTTTGCTGCTAGCACACCTGCCTATTCTACCATACGAAGAACTAGACCTTCGACAACAACGGAAGCAACAAAAGAAGTGGAACAAGAAGAAAAGGAGATTACTGAACGTAAATCTTATAGTTCATTGAACAGAAGTCGTGTCAGAGGTACTACTACAACAGAATTGCCGGAAGTAACTGAAGTTACAGCTGGATCGTCAAGGTAAGAGTTCTTATTTCTAAAGTTCATAATAAAAATTTATTAAACTTATTATTTTTCGAATATTTATAAAGAAAAACAATCTCCCTAAAACTTTTAAATATAAATAGAACACTTTATAGAAGCACAACTCCAAGAATATTATTGGAAGGGCTAAACCTGGAGAATTAAATTTTTCTCTAATAAAGAAAAAAATTAAAAATACTTCCAAAAAAAAGTTGAATTATTTAGCAAAAATATATATATAGACAATTCCATGATAGAACACCCAAAACTTTAACGAGTGTCCGCTTTTCATAAATTTTTTTACCTCAATAATATATTGACACGTACATATATCGAAATTGCGCAAACTCGCGATTTTCTTTCACTTTTCAACTTACACAAAAACCCGACAAATTTAGAAAGGATATAATTTTAAATTACAATATCTCTAGAAGGCTTTGCTTATTTCAATTATTTAAACGAAGTACATTGGTCCGATCGCAAAAATTTTGGTATTAAATATGTATCTCCTAACCTACTGAATGTATTGAATTGAATTGTATGAAAGAGTTGTGGATAAGATTAAAAACCTTTGTAAAGAACTTGATTAGGCGAAGAAAAAATATACTTAATCATCTATGATATGTGTTATAGTTAAAAAGATATTTGCGCTTGAATTTGGATTTTCGATTTTTTGCCTTCACTTCTTTATGTTTTTCTCAAATAATAATTTTTTAAATTTATTTATTATTATTAAGACTTTAAAATGCTCTGATACTTTAAACTTATTGTCAAAATTTAATTAATAAAAAAATATTTTTTGTCCACATATTTCAAAAGACAAGGTTATAATGAATAATAGAGATTTTTTGATTGAGAGTTGCACCCTATGTCCAGCATTGGCCGAAAATTATGAAATTTTCAGCGAAATATCAAGTTCATCAGAGATTTTTAAAGAGATTTTTAAATCTAAAAATAGTTTTAATAATTACATATATGAATATAGACAGATTTGAAACCAAACTAGTTCCCGCCAGCTTAAAAATATAGACAGAAGAGCATATTTTATGAAAATAGTGAAACATTTTAGAACCATATTTATTAAGAGCACAAAAAAACATATTAAAAATAATTTTTTTTTTTTAAATTTATATAAAATTTAAAATTAATATTATTTATTGGAAAAAATCATTTTTATTGCTTTAGAGGCTAATTTTTTATAAATTTTCAAATCTAAACAAATTTTTCTGAAGAATTATAAATACTAAAATACAATTTTTAAGTATGTCATCAAGCATATTAAACGAAAAGTGCATTTGCAATTTGCAATTGCATTAAAATTCATTTTCAAAAGACCCTTCTAATTTTTGAAATGTTCGTATTAAAGCTATTTAAATTTTTATTTTTTTCGTGTTTGAGAAAGCGAAGAAGCGAAATAAAATCGCGAGTTTTTGATTAAAACTGAAAATTAAAATCCCCTGATGGTTCAATGGAGTTTTTTTATATAAATTCAGGAAATTGACAGGTAAAAAATTCTCTTTTTGGGCGTTCTGTCATACAATTGTTGTTCCCTGGGGATTAAGATATCTGAAAAGACTTAAATTATTTACTAAATAAATAAATGTATATCTCATTTACATATTTTGTTCCTTTCAGATATAAATATCTGGAGCGTACACGCCCAACTCGTCCCACAACCGAATCATCCAATAATGTCGCTGATGAAGAAGACGATGGCGACGATACTGAATCGGATAATCAGGAAAATACGGTACATTTTAAGGCTGTAAATATTGAAAATACACGAGAAACACAACAAGAAATCACAAAAAATACACAAAGAACCTACGCCAGTATAGGTCGCAGGACAACAACAAGCACTACCGCAACACCAGAAACTGAAACTACAACTAGTGCAGCTAAAACAAGAATAATAACAACAACAACTACTACAGCAACACCCACAACATCTACAACAGAGACTCCATTAACAACTCCTTTAACTATTTTAGAAACCACTACACCTGAATCTATATTAACAACCACAAATATTCCCATAACCACAACTACTAATCCAACCACCACAAAGACTACAACAACGACTTTACCAAACGGTGAAGATGTTTTAGAATCCCTTACCACTACCACAATTAATACAAATGATATCAGTTCCGATATTTCTGAAAAACTTGATTCATCCCAAAATATCAATTCCCTTTTAACTGATCCCTCATCCTCCACCTCCTCCTCAAATTCCGCTCCTTCTCAAACAACGGAGTCTGGTCTAGATACAAATGAACAGGATATTGACAGTCAATTGACAACTACAGAAACGACCTTATCTTCGACCACAACAACTATCAATAATAGTGACAATTTAACGAAGACTGAGGACACGGAACAAGAAGAGGTAAATTTAGTAAGTAAGCAAAGAAATAAGACATTGTATATCACACGTACTAGAACCACCACCACAACAACACCACCTACAAAAACAACCACAACAAACTCAGATATTGAAACAACATCTAGTAGTTCTACTAATGCCAAAAAAACATTGGGTGTTAGAAGACAACAAATTTTACTAAATCGTTCTTCACAGACGAAGACATCTACGGTCATAACTACAGATATTCCCACTACTACAGAATCTGTAAATAATGACTTCCTGGGTACTGTATCTAGTCCAAGACCATTTGGTTTCCCCAAACGACGCACTAGACCTACCAGTGCAGCTGTCATAACGACCACCACCGAAGAAATTGTGAAACCAAATGATGAAACTTTAGTAATAAAACAAAAAACTACTAAATTAAATGCGGCCGCTAACAGCCAAACTAAGGTGAGTTCCCAAAATACAATACTCTCTCAAACTGATAGCGTCCACGAAGCGGAAACTTCCTCTCAACATGAGCATATACTGCAGGAAGAGAGCGAAGTGACCAGCACTGAGCACCTTAATTCTAAAGACACTAAAGTTGAACATTTCAAAAAGCATGTTGTAGTAGAACTAGATGGTATTAAGGGTAATAATGATAATAATAGTTTAAGGCATGTTAATAATTTAGTTGATAATAATAATAATAATAATAATAATAATGTAGATAGTAATAATAATTCCACAACCAAAATAATAAGAATTCACACCATTGTTCATGAAGTGGATGATGATAAAGACCCCAAAAAGCTTATAGATACCGAAGCAACAGGTGAAGAAAGAATTAGACAAAAAGTAAGTCCCGATCATGTGACCATTGTTAATGTTGTAGAATCTGATGAGAAGGACTCAAGGTTTATTAAGAAAGAGGATTTAGATAAGGAAACAGGTAAATATCGCGGTAAAAGTTTAGAAGCATCTCTAGAAAATGTTAATCTAGAACAAAATTATGTTGACGATGAGGAAGAAGGTAGAGCTTTCAGAACTTATACCACCATTAATAGACGTCAACAAACGCAACACACAACAGGAATTGGAGATGACAGCAACGCAGAGAATGGTTTAAGATCTACTACACAAGTTGTTAAGTCTGGCGAAGAAGGTGAGGGGGATTCTTTGAAAACTAAAGTTAAATATCACACCATTATAAGAGATCAAACCACCACTAAAGCTATAACTGAGGAAATTGAAAGTGAAAATGGTTTAAAAACTACATTAAATCGGAGCTCTAGCAAAGATGAAGTTAAATCTGAGAAAAATGATGACAATCAAAGTAAAACAAGATTCAAATACACCAAAATTACACGTGGTCAAGGTTCTCAAGTTGGAAATGAACAAACAAATGAAAATTCTAGCAATGACAGCGATAACTCCCAAGAAAGTGAAGACAATTTGAAAACCAATTTCAAATACACCACTGTAACTAGAGGATCTTCCATCAATACTATTAGTGATAAAGATGAAGAACATGAAAATGATGATGGTCAAACGATAACAACATTTAAATATACTGAAATTACAAGAGGTCAAAGTTCACAAAGTGCAGGCAACAAAGAGGAGAGTGATGATGGCACAGTAGCAAGTAAGCGTAAATACAGCGCTATCAATAGAGTTCATAGTGCTGAAGATAATTCAAATAATACTGAATCAGATGACAATATACAGACAAAGATTAGTTTCCAATATAATAAAATTACTCGTGGCCAAAGTAAACATGATGAAGATACAGATAATGGTAGTGACAAGAACAACACTACTTTAAAGGGAAAACAACAAGGTTCACAATTTGATACTGAAGAGCATTATTCTTCTACTGAATATGGAAGTGAAAAGAAAACTTATACCACCTTATCAAGGAATCGAGGTTCTAGTAGCACAACTGAAAATATACCCTATAAAGCTATTGTACGTGATGGTCAAGGTGTACGTTTAACCGAAGGAGAATTGTCAGGATTTATAAAGAATGCCGGAGATTCAGCAGCCATTGAAGCAGCGAAGAGAACTTATATAACCATTTCAAGAGGTGGTCAGATATTGCTAAATGAAAGTAATGAAGAAACGAAAGATGAACATGCTAAAGAAGATTCAATAGAAAATATGAATCTTACACAATTTGAAACAAGTACTGATGAAGAGGAATTGACAGCTGATATAGATGAAGAAGAATCTTCGGGAAGTAAATTTAAATATCAAACTATAACAAGAGGTGAAGCCAGTAAAATAAATACAGAAGAAACTGAAAGTAACATTTCATTGCAAAAAAGTGAAGATAGTGTAAAAACAAAATACACTACTCTAAATAGGGGCTCAAGCAAAGAAAACAACTTAACAGTTGAGGCTAAGACAACAACAACAACTACTGAAAGGTCCACTACAACTGAAGCCACCACAACAACTACTTCTACTATTACTGAGGAACCTACAACATCTACTGAAAAAGAAATAATAACAGAAAGCTCCACCGAATTTGTAGCCCCTGAAACAACTAATCCAACAACAATCACACCAGAACCCTCCACCAGGAGATCCTTATTTAAAAATCGCGCTACAACCGCAGCCAACATTAAGGAAACTGAAACCGATGCTGAAAAGTCTAGTGGAAGTTCTCAAGTTCAAGATCAAGAAGTAACTACAACACAAACCGGACGGAGGCGTATTGTATATAAAAAGAGACCCACAATTCAAACATCAATAACTCAAGAAACTCTGGTAGCTAAACAAGAAAATATAGATACAAATGTTAAAAAAGTTTCTGAAGAAACAAATGGCTCCACACAAACTCAAACATCGTTCCGTACACGTCCCATTGCGGGTAGAAGACCCACAGTTATAGAAAACGAAAATAAGGAAACTAAATTTGATCTTGGTTCTTTGGTAAACACCGAAACTGAGACATTAGAAGAAAGTTTTGAAACTTCTACATATCCTACTCTGCCAAGAGCTACATATCGTCCCAAAGAAAAAGGAGATTTATCATCATTATTAGCTTTAGATTTGGCTAAGAAATATGGCAATACAAATCAACAACAATTTGGTATTGGCAAGAGAAGACGACCAGTAGATAAAACTCAAGTCACAGGTGAAACCCAGGAAACGAATATCAATAGAACACGTATAGCTGACTCTACGTCTGAAGAAATCACTACTAGTTCAGATGCAATTCATGGTGGCAGTCGAACAGCTATAACTAAGAAGAGAATATTCACTAGTAAAACTTCTGGAAGTGGTAATATTAATAGTTCTGAAACATTAGAACAGACAGAAGTAAACAGTAAAGGATCTGCTCTTAAAGGTGATACTGAGACATTGAACGATGAATCGTTAGAACAAACATTAATTACAGCAGATTTAGCCAAAAAACAAGGTAGTAAATACCAATTTACTCTTGAAAATGCAACTAGAAAACCTCCAGGAATTCAAACATCCACTGTTACTGTAGAGAATAACACAACTCGTGTTATCTCTACCAACAATCAACAAGCTTCTTCTGGTAGCCAGACTGTAAACGGTCGCAGAAGGACTATTATCAGAAAGAGAATACAAAGTAATAAAATTGGAGGAGACGATAATGCAGCAAGTTTAGAAAAAATTAAGACCACAGTAAATCGTTTGGCGGGTAATTCTGAAGAGTTATTGAAATATAACGAAAGCAATGAAAATGGACTTCCTAACAACGAAAGTAACGAAAGTGGGCTATCCCATAACTCCGAAAAATCATTTTCGACAGATTCTAATTCTCTTGCAAATACTAAAAAGCTTTCGAAAACATTAGAAAATTCTAAAACTTCTGGTGAATTAGAAAATGAAACGTCAAAAGATGAAGGCTCTTCCAACTCAAATTCCAAATTCAATTTTAAATCAAAACAATCTACTGCCACACTAAAAACAAATACATACAGCACTTTTAATCGCAAAAATACCTTTGACAATAAACGAGTTACTGGTAGTCAATCTGAACAAAATAAGCAATCTCAACAACGCGAGGCGGAAACTGAATCGGAATCTTACGAAACAGTTGAAGAAATTTCTGATGAAGAACTAAAATCTTTCAAAAATAACATTTCTTTGGGTTCAAAATATCAATCTCGGAACTCGTTAAGTTCTCAAAATCAAGGAAATTCACGTAGAACTAATATATTTGGCCGACGTGGTTCAGTTAATAGCCGTATACCTAGTAAACCTGAGAAATACGAGGAAGTTGAAATCTTAGAAGATGGTTCAAAACGTATCAAAACTACTTACATTGAAACTATTGTTGTTGATGGTAAAATAAAAACTATTAAAAGAACTAAAATTAAGACGATTATCAAACAAGCTCCTGAATATGAATATGAAACTGATGAAATTTCTTCTACGACCACTACACGAAGACCCATATCACGTAATAGAGGTTCAGCTAGATTCCAAAGCAGTGATTTGTCCTCATTATTGGCTTTAGATTTGGCTTCAAAATCTCTTAGACGCGTTGAAGGTGATAAGTCTTCAACAAAAAGCCGAAGAAAATTAATACGCAAACCCGTAATTGTTAAAGAAGAAGAACATGTTGAGGAATTTGAAGAAGAACTGCCTACCAGACTAATAACTAGAACCTCAGGAACCACTGAAGCTCCTCAGGTAACAAGTAGAAGGACAAGGCCAACAAGACCTTTAAGAACTACAACCACTACTACCACAAAAACTTCTCATACAATACGCGAAGACAATGAAGAAGAGGAGGAAGTAAAAAAAGTAGTGTCTACAACTAGACGCAATTTTGCCTTCAAGCGTCCCATTAGTACAACTGCCAGGACCACCACAACAAGGCCAACAACTTCCAAAGAAACTGGAGAAGAAAATGAATCCTTAACTAAACGTAAATTTGCTTTCAAGAGACCAGCAGGTTTTGTAAAAGCAATAACGAATACTGAACAAATTACTAAAACTACCACAACACAAATTCAACAAGTTAACGAAAGTCCAAATCATTTTATAACAAAATCCTCCGCTACAGAAGCTAACGAGGAATTAAGCACCACTACTAGTGAACCTTTAGTAACTACAACAGTTAAAATTGAAGCAACATCAACTGACTCTACAACCCCTGAATCAAACACTAAACAATTTGTTGAAACTACAATGGCCGGCAAATTAGAAGACGATTTCTTAGATACTCTTAAAAATCAATTGGGCAATGCCGTGCGCAATTTAAAAACTGAAACTGAGAAAATTACTGAAACTGAAGTAATTGATGCCGTAGAAACGAAAAATGCCATAACTTCTGGTTTATCAAATGGACAAGATCTCTCACTGCCCATATATCACAGACGTAAATACTATCAGTACTACAAAGATTCCCCCATTACCTATATTACTCCCGTTACTGTAACTTCCGCAACATCAGATGAAACTAATATTGATATAGCCAAGCAAATTCATGAAGTCTTTAATGTCAAAAATGATCATTTACAGCCAGAACCAGAGTTATCCGAAGAATTGTTAGCCATTAAAGCTATGGAACAAGCTCAAGAGATTAATTCAGAACTAAGTCATTTTTTATTGAAAACCCCCGGGTCAAATTAGGGCACCTGGGGGAAAAATCTCTTGGGTCCACATATGTGTCATCGGCCGAAGAGGTAATGGATGAAAGTGATGTTAGAGAAGCAAATATACCGAGAGACAATGGCAAATTGAATGAAGAAATCCTTAAAAAAGCATTGGAAATAAATGAAGCACTTGGTAGAAAAGGCAAAACCTTTAAGACTTTTAGAAAGCTTACTACAAAAGAATCCACTGACAAATTGTCACAAACTATTGCGGCTAATGCTCCGCATGTCAGAATTACGGTATTGCCACAAGATAATTTAAAAACTACATCTATTCCCTCGACTGGAAATCGATTTAGATCCACAAATGTTAGATCGGAAATCACAACTGTAAATGAAATTGATGATATAAGTACAGAGTTTGACAGAAGTAAAACTTTGTATTCAGCAGGAAATCGTTATAGATCTACGACAGTTAAACCTGAAATTACAACCATTAGTGCAGAAGATGACAAAAATACCAGGGCAAGCATTAATAGGACAAGACCTTCTCGCTTACCAGGTGGAAGTAATTCCGAAAACCTGAAAAATTTGAAAGTAAATGAACAAGATATTACTACGACTAGGAGTAAAATTGGTAGAAAAAATCTCACTCCTATTACTACGATGGAATCTGTAACTATTCAAAGTTCTACTTTATCAGAGCAAGACTTAATTGCTGCCACTGAAAGCACAATTAAAACTGATATTGCTGAAGAAAGGGAATCTACAACTGTAGTTACCACTGGCAATAAGGAGGAAAGTGAGTTAGTAAAAAATGAATCTGAAGTAGAGGAATCTTCTACAATAGCAACAGGTAATGCTAATGATAGTGATTTGGAACCTTCTGAAAATTCTATAACGGAAGAAACTAATGAAGTACTCGAAAGCAGCACGGAAAATCTTCCTAAAGAAACTGACGAATCTACTTCAACCCCTGAAGAAAGTACCACTGTAACTTCGAATCCCAGAAAGGTCATACTAAGAAAACGCATACAACTTACTACTACAGTGCCAACAGAAGAAATAACTACTGAAACTTCAACTTCATTGAACTTATCAAGTGATTCGACTACCACTATTCCCGAAGTATCTACTGAAAACTCCAGCATAATTGAAACTGAATCATTAACTGAAATAATAACAAACAGAAAAAAAGTCAATCGTCCTTTAATTAAATCAACTACAGACAAATCATTGGGTGATGAAGAAACAGATTCAACTACAAGAAGATCTTTTACACGTTTACGTACAATAATTCCTAAGACCGTAGAGGATGAAAAGGAACAAACTTCGGAGTTATCGAACATAGAAATTGCCACACGTAAAATTCTTCCATTAGCTAGTCGCCAAAGAGGGTTAAATGCACTCAATCGCTACAAAACAACTACTGTTAAAAGTAAAGAAGATGATTTAGATGAAAATGATAAACAAAAAGAAATCTTTGAAGATAATTCTGAAGTTTCTACTGTTCGTAAAAATCCATTGCTTGCCAATCGTTCGAGAGGTTTATATGCTAAAACCACAACTGAAGAATCTACCTCGACTGATGCTACTACCAGACGTTCGTTTAATCGTTTAATACGTTATCGTACAACAACACCAGATCCTAACGAAGAGGATGATGAGGATAACGAAGATGAAAAAGAGAAACATAATATAGAAATTTCTACTCGCCGCGGCTTTGGTGCAAATGCAACACAAAAACCAAAGGTCACTCCCACCAGACGTTCATTTTCCGTTATCAATAGGCAACGAGTTTCAACTGCCGAATCTGCTACAGAAGAATCTGATAGTGCGTTGGAAAATGAAGAAGCTGCTAGGGAACTCATTTCACCAACAAGAAGACCATTCGATGGTTTTACAAGACCCACAACTTCTGCTGCTGGACGTTCGTTTGGCTTAAATCGTCTTAGATTTTCAACTACCGAAGCCAATGCTGAAGAAGTTGTTAGCACAATAGAGAATGAAAGTGACACAAGTACAAATGCAGAACATGTCAACAAACGTATTTTGTCTACAAGAAAACCATTTGCTGCTTTAAATAGGCCTACTACAACAACTACCCAAGTTGCAATTGATGAAGAAACCAGCACGTTAGAGAATAATGAGGATGCTTCCGGTAATGAGGAAATTACTACCAAACGTACTTTATCCACTAAAAAACCATTCGGAGGTTTTTCTCAACCTACTACAAGCATCACCGAAACTACAACTGAAGAGGCTGATAGTATGGAGGAGAACGAAGAGGTTACTACCGAAAGTACTTTGATCACAAGAAGGCCACTTGTTAGTCTTAATCGTCCTGTGACTACTACCGAAGGTGATTCCTCTACAGCAACCACCACAGAAATCACAATCGTAGAAGATGAGGATAGTTCTGTAAGTGAGGAAGCTACTACTAGACATTCTTTGGTCTCCAGAAGGCCATTAGTTGGTTTCTCTAGACAAACCACTACAGAAGCTACAATCGAGGAAGATAATGGCACGGTAGGGAATAATGTAGATAGTTCGATAACTGAAGAAGCTGCTACCAGACGAACTATACCAACAAGAAGACCATTTGGTGGTTTTACACGACCTACAGCAACAACCATTGAAGCTTCTGTCGATAAAGCAGATAGCATTTTGAAAAATATTGAAAATAGTTCTACAAATGAAGAAGCTACCAGTCATACTTTGGTTACAAAACGACCATTTAGTGGTTTCTCTAGGCCTACCACTACAGAAGCTGCAATCGAAGAAGATGATAGCACGATAAAGAATATTAAAGAAGTTACTACCAAGCGCACAACAAGACCATTTGGTGGTTTTAAAAGACCTACAACAATCACTACTGAAGCTTTAATCGAAACAACAGATAGTTCTGTCGGGAATGACGAAGATAGTACCACTGTAGTTTCTAACAAACGTACTTCAGCTACAAGAAGACCACTTGGTAGTTTTAATCGACCTACCGCAGTTCAATCCTCACAAACTGGTCGTTTCTTTGTTGCTAATAAGTTAAGATCATCTACCATTGAAAATATCATAGAAGATAACAATATTGAAAGTGATAATGAAGACACTACAAATGAAGAAGTTACTACAAAACGTACTTTACCAACAAGAAGACCATTTGGAGGCATTACTAGGCCAACAACCACAACTGAAGCTACAATTAAAGTAAACGATAGCACTGCTGAAAAGGAAAGTACAGAAGAAATAACTACTAAACGTACTTTATTTACAAGGAGACCTTTCGCTGGTTTTACTCGACCCACAATTAGTACTACCGAAACTTCTATCGGGGAAAGTACCACAGAGAAAACACTTGAAAATCATGAAACATCTACAAGACGTATTTTCCCAATTCGGAAAACATTTGGTATTTTAAATAGATCGAGCACAATTGAAGCTAATACTGAGTTGTCTGATAATGGGGGCACACAAGAAAATTTAGCGGAAATATCCACGGAAAATGAAGAAGTTACAACAGAAAATTCATCTACCGGCACAACTAAAAATTCGATTAAGTTTGAAGAAGAATCTATAACCTCAACTGAGTCAACTACAGATGAAATTGGTTTAGAAACAACCACTTCTAAGATAAGTGATGAATCATCTACACCACATCGTAAGATTGTCATACGAAAACGTATACGCTTGCCAACTACAACAACAAAAACTGCGTCACCTAACATAGATGAACCAAAAACTGTTGTTAATAAAGAAACAAAAGAAGACGTTAATATTAGTGAGAGCGAGGAAGAAGAAACGACCGTTAACGATGTTGAAGATAATGAAGACAATACAACAGAAAGCAAAATATTAACAACTCCGAGCCATCGCACTTTCATACAAAAAAGACCCATTTCTACATCAACTGAAACTATTTCTACATCTACTGAAGAACCACAAGATTTGAATGAGTCTATTACCTCAAGAAAATTATTATTATCCACCAGCCGTTCAAGAGCTTCGATTGGAAGAACCACTACTAAAGCCCCAACTACTGAAGAAAACTCTGGGGATGACAAAGAAGAAGAAACTTCTTCTACAGTTACACAAAGTGATAGCACCATACATCGGAAATTCAACAGACCTAATCATTTCCAAACAAAAACAGAATCTCCAGAAAAAGTGGCTAACAAAGAGGCAGAAGTTACTAACAATGAATCCACTACTAAAAGGACTTTCACTAGACTTAATAGATTCCAAACTGCCACACAATCCTCTCTCGATGCTAACAAAGAAGAACATGAAGACTCAGAAACTTCTTCGAATCAGGCTACTTCAAGAAGAAACTTTAACAGATTAAATCAATTCAAAATAACTACGAAAGCTCCAGGCAATACAGAATCGAATATAAAAAATGAGGAAGATGAAACTGAAGAACCATTAGAAGTATCCACACGTCGATCTTTGGGTTCATTTAGCCAACGACAACGATTAAATCTAAATTCTAGAACTCAAACGCAAACAACTACTCCTAGGTCACACATAAATATCAACAGAAATTTATATAATCCTAACAATCAACAAAATGAGGAAGACGAGGATTACGATAAGAAAGACAATGAAGAAGTAACCACACGTCGCACTTTTGTCAATTTCAGACAACAACGTATCAACTCCAATTCCCAAGGACAAATACAAACAAAACCAACCTTAAAACCTTTTAATTTCAATAGACCAGAATTTAAACGACCTGTATTTAAGAGACCTCAAGCGGAAGAAGAAGAGGTGTATGATGAGGATGATATTGACTCAGATGAAGAGTACACTGAAGACGAAGAAGAAACCACAACAACTAATGAAAATAAAAACCAACTTGCCAGTCAAGAACTTGCCTCTAAGGAACCAAGTTCCACATTATTAACTTTACGCAATCGCGTTAAATTAGGACAAACTCAGGTTAAAGACAACGAACAAGGGCTAGTGAATGATAGACTTAAAACTTTACTTAACACTAGGGCCAAGACACAAACCACAATTACTAGTACAACTGATGCCTCTAAATCCTCTGAACTAACAACAGAGGATAATAATAATGAGGTGGCCATAACAATAACAAAAACAGCACTTACTAACTCTAACAGGTTTGGCACTAATCGTAGCACTAGCACCGTAGCCAATTATTTAAATAGAATTAAAACTAATTTAAGTAAAACGAATATTACTAACCAGGCAGCTAGTCATATAAATCAAAATAATGATGATAATAATGTTAAGTTAGATAATGAAGAGGATTATGATGATGAAAAAGAAGAAAATGATGAGAAAAGATCCGAAGATAGTAATAGTAATAAGTCTAAAGACAATGATAATGATTATATTAATAATGTTAATAAGGGCGATGATAATGATTCTAAACGACGTTTTCAGAAATATCAATTCCAACGTAGAACTACAACGACAACCACCACTTCAACAACGACAACAACCACTGAAAAACCCCTAGAAGTTAAAGAAGATAATGATGATGCTACTAAAGCAGGTGCTGCTAAAGCTCAGGTAAATGTTAATGAAGATAATGAGAGTGAAAGGCAAACCAGCACAAATATACCCGAAACAACTGCACCCATTACAACAAAGAGTCTTTCTAGTCCGGCTACACCTTTGCCAAGACGTATTAAAGTCTTAAAACTAAAACGTCCTTTAGTCTCAAATAGAAATAATACAAATATCAATATCACTGCCAATGCAAATGCAAGTAGTGCCACTAATTTAAATGCTACCCACACTGAAACCCAAATTATAGTAAAACTTAGTAATGTTAGTGAAGTAGATTTACAAATAGCTAAAACTCAAACACTAACAGAAACAAATGAAACCACTGAAACACAAACCGCTATACCACCACCATCACAAACCTCACCCACACCCAAACGCATACGCAAGATTATACGTAAATTAATAAGACCGATAAATCGTACTGTGGAGAGTACTAATGAAACGGAGAATGAAAAGTCTAATGCGACCACTTCAACCTTCTTGCAGAGAAGACAAAATGCTACCAGATTTGGTTTCAGTCGTAGTTCAAAATTCAATGCTACAGAAAATGAAAATAAAATTACTTTAGAAAATGAAGATAGCAGTGAAGAAGATGATGAAGAAGATGATGAAGAAAATGAAGAAGAAGAAACAGAAGAAAAGAAATCTGAAGTCTTAACGAGTCGAGGAAAAAACAGATTTACATTGCCCACTGATGTAATCAGCACTACTAGAACTTCCTTATTTGGTACAGCCAATCGCAATAGATTCGGTAACAGACTTCAATCTTCATCATCAACAACAGAAGGTTCTAAAACTAATGAGGAGAATAAAGAAGACGATGAAGAGGATGAAAAAGAGGATAGCGATGAAGAGGATGAAAAAGAGGACAGCGATGAAGAGGATGAAAAAGAGGACAGCGATGAAGAGGATAAAGCTAATGAAACAACTACATCTAAACCATCAAGCAGTGCGATTTATACCTCAACAAATCGTTTTAGATTATCTAGACCTACAGCTACTACAACAGGGAGTAGCTTAGAGACTAAAGTCGAAACCGAAACCACTAACTCCCCAGAATTGGAAACTACCACCCTTAACGAAGAAGAAAAACAGATTTCCAAGGAATCTACTGCAACTAGACTTTTTAATTTACAAAAGTTACGCAACAAAATCAAAACTGAACAAACTGTACAACAGGAAGAAGGAGTGCTAAGTGATCGCTTTAAGAACAAAAAAGTTGGTAATGAGGAAGAAGAAGCCACAGATGATCCTTTACTAAAACTGCGCAATAAAGTAAAACAGGATTTAGTTAAAGGGAACCAAGAGGAAGGAGTTTTAAGTACCCGTTTAAAATCCACAAAGGTCTCGAGTGATGAAGATGAATTAGAAAAGGATGATCCTTTACTAAAACTGCGCAACAAGGTTAAACAGGATTTGGTAAAAGGCAGTCAAGTTGAGGGGGTATTAAGCGATCGTTTGAAAATCTCTAAAACGGCTAGTGAAGAAGAGGAATTGGAAAGAGATGATCCTTTAATAAAATTGCGTAATAAGGTTAAACAAGATTTGGCCAAGAGCAATCAAGATGAAGGGGTCTTAATTGGCCGTTTGAAGACTGAAAAATCTGAAACAGATATTGAGGATAAGGATGATCCCTTGCTGAAACTACGCAACAAAGTAAAACAAGATCTGGCCAAAGGCAGTCAAGAGGAAGGAGTGGTTAGTATTAAATTAAAAAAACTTTTAGAAACCAAAAACACTACTGCTACCACTTTAAAGGTGGAAGATTCTGAAAGTGATTCGACTACCACACAAAATAGCTTAAATTTGCAAAAGATACGGGGCAAGATACAAACTGATCTAGCCAAGGGTGAACAAGAAGAGGGAGTAATAAATTCTAAACTTAAGAAACTGTTAGCGGAAAGAACCAATTCTACGCTAGTACGTACCAACAGTTTAGAGGAAGAGGAAGAAAATGAAACCACCACCACAACCGAAGTAAAAGAAAGCTCAGGTGAAGGCGATTTCATAGAATTAAATAAACCATTTACTCCCCGAAAACCATTTGTATCCAAAACCAGATTATCGGTGGTAGACAATGAGAGTCATACAGAGAAAGAAACACGATCAGGAGAAGTTGCAGAATCAACTACTTCCGCTCCTAGAGGGAGACCTACTTTCCGCCGTAAACTTGTAGCCAAGAGACCTTATATTCCAACCAAACCTCCCTTAAGTGTTTTAAGTACCACCACAATTAAAATTCCTACAACAAAGGGTAAGAAGAAATTTATCAGACGCAAATTTGGTAGATTCCATCCATTTAACGCAAGCAATCGTAATACCGGCGAAGGTTTTGTACGAAAAGATCCTAGAGGTAATTTATTGCCTGGAACAGATCGCTTTAAAACAGAAGGTTCGGCTGGCGGTCATAGTGGTGAAGGTGAAGATTATGAAGAATATGATGAAGAAGAAGGCGAAGAAGAAGAGGAGGAAGAAGATGAAAAAACTACACATCCGATAGTAGCAAAACCTGTGCAACCAAATAAACCCATCATAGCCAGACCACCTGGTTTATTTAATAGACCTCAAAGCTCTATACTGAAAAAACCTACAGCACTGTCTAAAGAACAGGGCTCAGGTGACAATGAAGATGAGGAAGACGAAGAAGATGATGAGGATGAAGATGAAGAGGAAGATGAGGATGAAGAAGAGGATGGAGATGAAGAAAATTCTCAACCAGATAAAATCATTACAAATCGTCCTAGCTATAAAGCTAAAGACAATCGTATATCCCCCGAATCGAGACCTTCGTTAACAACAACACCTACAATTAAAAAACCATTTACGCCATCTCGTATAGCCAATACTCCATATAGACCAGGAGCCGCGACTACCACTACACCCGGCAATCGAGGTAATCGTTTTGGTGTTTCATCTAGATCTACGGTAAAACCACGTGTGGTAAATCGTCCTTTGGGTGTTTCTGTGCCAAGTCTAACCATTAAACCAGTGGCTAACGATTTTGAACGTACTACTGTACTAATACCTACTAAACCAGCGCCATTTATTAATCCTAATACAAGGGCTTACGAACGCAAATACACCGGACCAACTACAGAGTCTCCGCTCGACTCAAATAATGACATAAACCCTCTGATTGAAGATTTGAATATTGAGGCTTTGAATGCTCGTAACAAGAAGATATTCGACATAAACAGTAAAAAACACACAACTCTTAAGCCAAAGGTAGTCATACCGGTGGCTAAACTAAACGAAAACACACAACAAACAAACACAGAATTTGAAAATGTTGACGAATATCAATCATCTGTGAATGGCTTTGCCACCACAATCACTTCAAACACCAATACACAATATCAACAACAACAAGAACAATCAGCAACACTGGATAACACCATAATTGGCACTCAAAACACTGACGATGCAAATCTAAGTAATCTTAACAATCTTAATGAAATTTCTTCACAGGATGGCTTTACGACCACACCACCGCCCAGTACAACCTTATTACACATCTTTACCTTGTCGGATAGTGAGCAGACCACCGCAAATCCTTTGACGGTGCCCCGCCTCATAGTAGAGAGAGTGAAGCCGAAACACAAAGTGGTCGAAATCAACCGTATTGTTGAGGTCAACTCTAAGGAAGAGAAATTGAGACGTAAATCAAAGGCTAATATCGTTGTACCCGTTGAGGGTTCACAAACATATAAGGTTGAGTCCTTGCCCCATGTTGAACAGTTGGGAGAAATTAGTGTGGTTAAATACGTACACCAGGTAGATGGTAGTGATATAACAATCGAAGGACGTAGCACAGTAACCGATTATACTCCAACCGAACCTACTGTACTTTGGGCATCGCAGCCAGTACGTCATACTTTGCCTGAAGGTAGAGTAGAGGAACGTTTCGGTAAAGCTTTGGTACCCGAAGTAATAAGAGAAGCCATTGAAACGTCCACCATCTCATTAGAAGGTCTATTTGAAAGTGCTCGCAAAGGTAAGGTCTTAAATACAATAGATGATGCGACATTTGTCAAACAATATGCCACAACTGAAAGTGCTGTTGTAGGCGAATTAATAGTTTCAACAGAAAGCTCTAACAACTACCACGTAGAAACCACAAACGAAAAATCTGAACTTAATAAAGCTGCATCAGCAGCAGAAGGTTTTAGTATTTTAAAATCAATAGCATTCGACACAGCCAAAATTAATTTAGAACCAAATAGTAAAGAAATTGAAACTACCTCAGATGTAAATTCTCCAACCTCGACCACTACAAATTCGGTAAGCTTCTCTTCTACTTCGAGCGCAAATCATGAAGAAAACCAAGAGTATTCAAGCGTACCAGTTCTAACCACAACACCGGCACCCGAGATTCTCCATGTAGAGTCATCGACCGTAGCCTCGGAGGAAACAAAAGCCACTACTGTAGCAGCTACTTTATTCCCACAATATGTAAGACCTATAGTACCCTTATTACGTCCTGAATCCAATGAATCCTCACCCCTTGTTATATCCATAGCTAATCTAGACAAAGTCATACTCAGTAAAGTGAGAAAAATGGTTGATGGCGTAGAAGTGCAAGAAGATGAACAACAACAACAACAACAAGAACCACAACCACAAACTCCACAACAAATAGAGAACAACATAATCCCCCAATCCCAAACCGAAACCCCTGAAACTCTAACAGCCACCACTACCTCCATTAATGTCCTTAACAATAACAACAGCGATCATACTCTCGAAACTCAAACACAACAGCACTCTGAAATACATGATTCCAATGGAGCCTTCTCCAGTCGTTTAGCTTCCGTTATAAAAGCTCCTCTATTGAATTCTCTAAATCAAATTGAAAAACAAGTTGTAAACGTTAAAAATACCACAGATAATTCTCTGGACCAAGTCGAACAAGTAACACAAACTGAGCTTTATACTATAAATGAGGGTAGTGTTGGTAGCACAACAAGTAGCGCTATTGGCAGTAAAATTAGTGAAACAATTAGTTATAGTTCCGAAACGACAGTGGTACGTCGTAAACAACCGCGTAAAGCAAAATCGAGAACGTTTAAGAATAAACAAAAATCAGCTTTCACAACGACTGCACCAGCCACAGAATTATTTAGTCAGTGAGAGTTAAAGTAAATTAGAAATAGGGTTTAAGGTTTTCTTTGTAAGGTATAAATATATACAAAAAAGCTCTGTAATAAAATGAAAATGAAACGACCATAAATAACAGCTTTAGTAATATAGTTAAAAAGAAGCTGTTTATTGTCTATAGTAGTTAAGAATTTTTTTATAAAAAGCTTAAAAGCTTTATGTACATAACTTGAAAAAAAACTTTATCTATGAAATTTGATGCATTGCAAAGTAGTACGTTTAATTTGAACAAAGTTTACATAAATTAAAAAGTTATTGGAAAATTGATTTAAAGTTCTTGTTGTATAATTTTTATTACAATTTTTCAGACTATAAAATTGTTTCCACACTTTTAATTTATGTAGATATTCAAGCTTCACAATAAAGCTTTTAAGCTTTTTTACTTGTAATCATATTTATATATACTTTTTTTTATTCTTTTAACTTAATTTCTCTAGTCTTATATTTAAAGAAATTATTTTTTTATGTATGCTTTGTTTTCTTGAATCTTTTTTTTTTATATCTTTAACATAAATTGTAAATAATTCTGTATTTATCATTTTATTGTTTAAAAACAATTAAATAATTGGCTGCGTTTGCTTGTTGTGCTTATTTCGTAATTTTTAAAACAAAATCATCTAACAGAGCTTTTTTAGACTAGAAATATTTAGGAATTTAACCAACGAAAACTGTTTGTTGTTCACTATTAAACAAAAAGACAAACAACCATTTGTTACTCAAATTTGCCATAATTTCTATCTATTAATTGTTTCTTTTACAATAATATTTAATGAAAAATTCTTAACAAGTGTTTAAAATTTTGGATCACTTTTGTGTTAAAACAATTTTATTGTTTAATGTTATTTTATACTTTTTTTTATTTATATAAAACAAAATTTCTTAATTAATTTTAATTATTTTATATTATTTTCATTTTTTTCTTTAACCCCTACACTTTATTCTTTTTTTAGTTGTAAAAGTTTTATAATTTATACACAATTTACTTTATAATTAATTAATTGATAATAAAATACCGGATAAATTTTTTATAAGAAAAAAATTGTAATATAAATATAAACTACAAAAAATACACACACACCCTTTTTTATTTTGAACTCCAACTTTAAATTTTTTTATACACAATATTTATTATAAATAATTTTTACAATTTCCTTTTTATTTAATAGCTGTGTTCCTATAGTTGTTAGAATTGCAGGTTTTGGGATAAAATAAGTACGAATATCTTTTGAAGCACTCAAAAAGACTTTTTTGTATATTCTCAAAAATGCAAAAACCTGTAATTCTTTAAATATTGGTACCAATTTTTTATTTTATTTAATTTTATTTTCTTTTTTTTTTATATATTTCGGTTTAATAACGTTATTTTACCGCACTTTTTCTTTCATTTTTTAGATTTCTATTTTAATTTTTATGATTTATCTTTTTTTCATAGATTCCTAGGTAAAATTTCTTAGTTTTCTATTGGTATGTATTACAATATTGTATTAATTGAACTTTTTTAAATTTTGGAAAATATAAGTATTAACCAATTTCATTATAAATACATTAGAAATTGATAACATTTCTATAATTTTGATGCTATTCATGTTTAACGTACTACATCAAAGACTATAAATATGCTCCTACTAGGGTTGTCAAATACTCTTCCTTCAAGTTGATTGAATAAAGTTTCATATTTTTTTTAATTATTCCTGTGATCGAATAAAATTAAAATTTTCTTCGATTAATCGAATGAATAAAAAATAAAATATATTGTTCGAATAATTAATTGCAAGAACTAGTATTTTTTTAAATAAATTTTTGGTTTTATTAACATATAACAAACCTAAAAATAACAATTCATTAATATAGAACAAAAAAAAAATATCCAAAAATTGAGCTCATATTCAAATTACATACAAATTATATAAAGAAACTAGCTGACCCAGCAAACGATGTTTTGCTATATAAATTATTTCTAGTGAATGTTTTGGTTTTTAATTAAAATATAGTGAATATATTGTAAGTGTGTGGGGATGGGATGATGTCAAATGAAGAGAATTACGAAAAAAAATTTTGTCAAAAAAATACAAAAAAATTTCAATGAAATCGGTTAATTAATTAAGAAGGTGTAGCATGAGGGTACTTTTACCCTTTTTGCTTTGTTTTACACCCTAAATGTTAAAATTTATAGCCTTTACTTCCTTCAAGACTTCAAACTATCATCGGTTAATTAATTAAGAAGACATGGGTAGGGGCGAGCTTTTACCCGTTTTGCCCTATTTTACTCCCTAAATGTTGGAATTTCCAAAAAATGTATATCTTAAAGTTCCTTTCTGAAGCTACAGTGTCTGCATGCCAAATTTTAAGAAAACCGGTTGATAAGTTAAGAAGATATAGGGAGGGGGAACTTTTACCCCTCCTATTCTATTTCGCTCCTAAATAATAAAAATTATAGGCTATAGTTCCTTTCAGATGTTACATTATTTGCCTGCCAAATTTCAAGAAAATCGTTTGATTAGTTAAGAAGATATAGGAAGGGAAAACTCTTACCCCTTTTGCCTATTTTACGCCCTAAATAATAAAAATTATAGGCTATAGTTCCTTCCAGATGTTACACTATTTTCCTAAAAAAATTTCAAGAAAATTTTTGATTAGTTAAGAAGATATTGGGAGGGGTATCTTTTACCCCTTTTGCCCTATTTTACGCCCTTTGGCGATATTAAATATACTTTACGACCTATTCTCATACCTAACAAATACACATACAAAATTTCATAGAAATCGGCCAGGCCGGTTCGAAAGAATTCAATTACAAACACCGTGACACGAGAATTTTTATATTTATAGAATAAATTTCTTTTAACAATATCATTCATTAAGATCATAATTAAACATTTACCCTATAAACATTTGAAAGATATCTTCCATAGAAGATATTTACGTAATATCTTCCTTTTACCACTTGGAAGAAAATCATCAAGTAATATTTTTCTAATATTGTATTTTTATCAGTTTAAAGAAAATTAGACAATATACAACAAAAAATATATAAAATTTTGTCTTCAAAATATCACCCTTTTTTCAGTAAGTTAATTATCATCTTCGGAATAAATTGATAATATCCCATTGAAATCATCTGGAAGAAATTAATGTAATACTTTTTTTTACTTTTCAGTCACAATTTTTTCAGTTGTTGAAGTTATTAAAAAATGACAAAAGTATTAAAGAAATTTGTTTTTCTTTTAGCAAAAAATTTATATTTTATGCGAGCGTTTTAGTTTTACGTGCTTTATGATGTTAAAATTTGATTTACAAGATGTAAAAATGTTCTTTATTGTATTATTTTTATATTGATCTACTGATAATTTTGCTGTATATTTTTTACATTTTCCTGAAGATTTTCTAGCGGTATCTTCTTTTTTTCCCCTAAATGATTATCTAATAATATTGACTATTTTTCATCCAGGCGTATTGATTTCTTATTGCTTAGATGTATTGCCTGCGACGCAAAATCTCTCCCGATGGGCGAAATTTCCACAATACGAATATGATTATTGCGGCAATAAATTTTTTCTTCCAAGCAATATGAATTTCTTCTCGAACGGTGACTCTTCTTCGATAAAAAAAAAATGATATCATATTCGACCTTTACTAACTACAAGAGGTATCGTTTTAGTTCTAATTTCGTTAGAAAACATTGGCAGGGATATTTCACTTATCTCTTGAGATTTATTTCTTTTGCTCTTTACCTAGTGTCTACATTAGGCAAATTTTTATCAAAACAAACGTCAAAATCAGTGGGAATATATACAAGGTAACCTTAATTAAACAGCTGATTATTATTTTGGTTATGACAGTTGTCAAACTGTATATATAAAAAACAATAAATAATACGCAATATTGTTGTTTTTGTGCAACTGTTGCCACCTTCCATAAATTCGCGTTAAGTTTGACGTTTGTCTTGATAAAAAATTGTCTAATATAGACACTATGTTACCCAAAATCTACAACTGAGATTAACGCTGATATAATATGTGAGATAAAGTCGGCAGAGGAGAGTAACCATTTTGTTTATATTATTTTAAATCTTAAATAAGGGGTACACGTATTCTAATAAATCCTATAACATATCATTATTTTCAATCAGTCACAGAGTTTATGTGTATTTTTTTGACAGTTCATCTCATAAGATGATTGTGTAAAAAAATCTCATCACAACAGTCTCATAATACATCTTATAATACTAATATTTGAATCTACACGTGAAATTCTCTCAGAGAGCGAATATGACACTCTCTGTCACAAAAATCTTACATATTATGTTACGTCTAGACGGGCTATTAAAATGATTATCAACAGCATCTTTAGTGAGTTTTAGCAGTAACGCCGCTGTGGCCATTCATTTAAACAAATTGCATCATATACAAACACCAGAGCGTTCGCAACATTTTTTCAAAACACAATCATACTCATACTTTGGCATTAAACAATACTTTTATATTAAAAAAATAAAAACAATTTATAGTAAATCCATAAATTAAAGATGATGTTGTTGTAAAATATAAATTGAATTGAATGAAATTCCAAACATCGATGATGATATTAAAGAAAAAATATGCGGTCATTTCTGTTTCAGCTGTTTTTTTTTAATATTTTATGTATAAAAAGAAAGATGTTATCATTGGTATTGTGTAATATATTTGAGTGGATTATAAAGCCGCCACAGAAAATTCATATTGCAAAATGATGACCAGTCAGCCACATAGTGGTTAAAACCCTAAATATGTGTTTTTTTAATTATAAAAATCATACACATTTATTGCCTTGAATTATATTTATCTTTTTCTTAAATTGAAAGCAAAAACTTAATAAAAACAAAAACAAGTTGCTCACCTTTAGTCACCAGTCATGTAGCTGAAACTCCCCTAATCAAGAGTTTTCATGCTGTATTTGTACGCATAAAAAAAAATAACAACTAAAAGCAAAATATATGCAATCAATTTAAAATGCAAGATGAGCCTGCATAAACACTTAAGTAAAAAACCAATGACCTATTTCTGAGAAAATCAAGTAGAAATAAAAATACCAGTAATACCAGCCAAACTGATTTTGTAATAAAATATTTGCAGAAGAAATACAGTGAACAGGAAAAAAATACACAAAAATGTTTATTAAACTGCAAAACATAAAACAGCAAAGATTTCGTAATCATTCTTTGTAAAAACATTTTTTTTTTTTTTTTATTTCCTTGAATTCGTATAATGTTTATAAAACAACCAATGCAATTTGCAAAAATTAAAATGCTTTCGTAAAAAAATAACTATCTTTAATTTATTATTTCAGTACATATAAATAAATGAAATAAATGTTTATTTGTTTGTGCTTTAAACTATTTCTTTAAAATATTTAAAACATCTCACGTCTGTTACGCTGAACGATGACAATCTATTAATTTATTCTCTTTGTTGATGTTCCTTTGACAAATGAAATGAATGGTGTGCTTCAATAAGTTTTAAAGCAAATAAAATTAAATAATCTATATTTAATAGTTTAGTCTCGTTTTGTTAAATTTGTTTCTTAAGTGTCTTTTTCAAATTACCTTATATACGAATATTGATGACTTAATATAGAAAAGGCACATCTCGACTTTTCGTAATTCTACAGAAAAAGCAAAAAAACTAAATGACCTAAGAAAATTTAGTTAAAAAAAAAAAAGAAATTAATATGCAGTTTTAATTCACAACAAGGATTGAAATTAATGCTGACTTTTATTTTCGGTTTTTTCTACTTCTTAGGAAGTTATAGTAGATAGGGCATTTTGTTACTAAAATTTTAACAAACAATAATGTTTCAATAGACTACTGCAAACAACTATAAAAATTATTATTTTATAAGGCAAATTTTTATAAAAATTGTGGCAAATCTGGTGGCAGGATTACTTTAAGATCTTGCAAATTATCCCATTTTGTAGATAAGTTTTTCTTTTTTTTTTTTTAATACAATCAGGGGAGATATATGTGTAATCAATAGTATATTTCGAACTTTGGGGGAGTAATTAGTATTCATCAGTTATAAAGGGTGATTCAAGTAGAGATACTTTTTTCAATAGCCTTTTTTGACAGATCACGTGTGTGTCGTGTCATGCTGTCATGTTATTTTTGTTTAGTATTGTTTGGCATTTCATAATAAAGAGACTTACTCCTGAACAACGTTTACAAATCGTTCAACTTTATTACGAAAATTCACGTTCTGCGAGGAATGTGTTTCGCGCACTTCGCTCAACTTATGGTCAACATAATCAGCCTACTGAGCGTACTATTCGCAACACCATCACCCATTTTGAGACCTAGCATTCATTATTGGATAATATTCGACCGAATAGACCACGTCCAGCACGCTGTGAAGAAAATATAGCGGCCGTAGCTGAGAATGTACACCAAGACCATGGAGAGTCGATTCGGCGCCGTTCGCAAATTCAAAATTCCTCATAAAATTTGAATTTTCTGTTTTTTTTTTTTTTTTTTTTCTTTAAAAAAGTAGGAAACCTTGAAATGGATCACCCATTATTAGTTTTGAAATAAATTATTTCTGATGACTAATATCCCAAGGTTCGAAACATGTTTACTATGGCATCTTCAGTGATTCTTCCTGAAATTTGATATAATGTTTTTGACGAATGATGAATATGGTTTTGCTTAATTGCTTAGATTTATATTTTTAGAAATATTCACATATTGTTCACCTTCCATTCGCATTTATTATTTTCATTTTGTTTCCATTCGGCTTTATTTGGAACATTTCTTCTCTTTCGAGTATTATTTGGATCAAGATTTTCTTTTGCACAATTTCTTTTATTAAAAACTTTAATGTAAGAACTCTCCAAGGCAAGAACAAACAAAATTTTAATATGCGAGAGTTACATAAAAATTACTTTCATTATAAATTCTGAGAAATTTCTCAAAAAAAAAGAAAAAAACATGAAAATAATAAATTAAACTTCAAATGAGTTAAGGCTCTTTCTTTTAAAATATATTTAAAATAAGTTAGGGCTTTTTTCTAATAATAATAAATAAAAAAAATTAAAAATTAAATTAAAACAGCTTTAATAACCATTGTTAAGCAAAATTCCTTAAAATTGTATTCAAATACGATGATTCGCTTAGTATATCTTTGGTAAACCATTGTCAACTTTAAATATTTTAAAGTAAGTTCTACCCCGCTTTATAGCTACTTTAAGATTTTTTTCTGTAACATTATCAATAAAACAAAAATAATGTTTTTGGATTCATTCGTAAATTTTTGACAAAAAATGTCACATTTTGAAATGTACGGATGTTAAGATTCGTTGCGAAATGTATTAAATGAATTCCGGGACAGTATAATATATTCTGTAATTATTTTCCAACTATATATTTTAAACTACTTTTTTAAACTACATTTTTTGAAAGTTATAAACAGGAACATAAAAAGTAAAATACCATCATTCTGGCTGCCCGCATGTCAACCCACAGTGCACAGTCGCACATGTTCGACATTTTCATTGTTTGCTATTTCCTCGTAATGTCGAATGGTGTATTAATATGTACACGTCTTCGTTTAAGGTGTCATTAATCTAATATGTCAACTCCGGGATACAAATTATGCATTTTAATTAAACTAGTTAAATTTTAACAAAAATTCCTACAAAAATAATAGTGATATTGATTTTATAACAGAATATTCGTTACTCGGATACTTGCAATTACAACTAACATAAATTAAATAAAAATACTTCATTTATACATAATTATATTTACACCAAAAACGTATTTGAACATCAAAAATAATAATAATGGAATATAAATAATGGAATAAAACAGTAATTTATTAGTTAATGTAGACTGAAAAATTCTTTTTTTTTAGAACGATTTTCTTAATAACGACTTTAAGAGCTAAATTGTGCATTAGCTAATATGTGCGTTAAATATAAATTACATTTTTTAATACGCCTGTAAATGTCTACAAATCCATAGTTTTCAGTCATAGCGCACTAAATTTTTTAAGAGACATGTATTGGAATGTGGTCTACCAGAATACTAAAACGCGATTTCAGAAAAAAATCAAGATACGCTTTTTCTATGCTAAGCCAACGCTATAAAAATAAAAAATGATTTATATTTAAAGCACAAACTAGCAAATACACAATTTAGCCCTTAAAGTCTTTATTAAAAAAAAATCGTAATTAAAAACAATTTTTTTTTTTTTGTTCATGTAATCAATCCTCCTCAGTTTCTCTCTCATTTATTTTGTCAGTGTTGTGAATAGTTTAAAATAAAAATTATTCGTTAACTGTTTTATTCTATTATTATTTTTGATGTTCTAGTACGTTTTTGATGATAAATTATTTAACTTGTGTTAATATAATTATGTAAATAGGTTTATTTAATTTTTGTTGGTTGTAATTGCAAGTATCCAAGTAACGAATATTCTGTGACAGAATCAACATCACTATTTCATATTTGGTTTTGTTTACATTATTTTTTAACTATTTTAATTATTTTTTTTTTTTTTTCTGTTAAAATACGTAATTTTTAACCCGCAGTTGATACATTAGATTAATGGAACCTTAATCTAAGGCTTGTACATATTAATGCATTATTTGGAATTACGTGGAAATAGCAAACAATAAAAAAGTCGAACATATTTGATTGTAGCGAACATTTGATTAACATTCGGTCAGCCGGAATGTTGGTAGTTTAATCTAAAACCACCCAAATAGACTTTTTTCCTGTTATGATTTCATTACAAAATAGTTTAAATTTAACATATGTCCAAAAAATATTATCCTGTACCGGAATTCAATTTATACATTTTAAAATAGCTTTGTATATTGGCGCATTTTTTAGTTTCCGAATGAATCTTAACATTCGGAAATTAAAAAATGTGGTATTTTTGTCAAAAATTTACGCATGAATAATGAAATAATCTTAAAGTAGTTTTAAACTGGGATCGAACCTATTTTAAAATATTTAAAGTTAAAAATTATTTACTGAAAGTACTTTAAGCGAGTCATCGCTGAATACAACTTAAAGGTATTTTGCTTAGCAATGGTTAATAAAGCTGATAGTCTTATTTTTTTTTCTTTTTTTTTTTTTGTGCATGATAAAGTTGTTTTTTAGTATGATTTTTATAGACTAATGTGTCATGTATTTAAATTACATAATTTTAATAGCTGGGGAGATAGTTTTGAGCAATACGCAGATTTGTGTTGAAAAATAAGCAACCTGGTTTAGTGACTCTCTTTGTTACACTTACATTAGCAAGGACCGAAAGTTTATTCAAATGCATGTTTTTTGTCTTTACTCCTAGAATAGAATAAATTAAATATCTTTGCGAATTAAAGAATTTGCTTTAAAATGGCATCGATTTGTTAATGCATATTTATGCATATTTTGTTGAAAATTTATGTTTTTGCATATTTTTGTAACATATTTAATTAAATATTCCAATTTGAAATTATTTTTTGTGTAGAAAAGAATAATTCTGTGGATTTTGATAAAACGACTTAACTCTACCTTTACCTCAGAAGAGCTAAAAAATGTTTTAAAATATTGAAAATATTATGAACAAATTAATATGTGGTAAGCCATTTCTCCAAAACTAACATTCACAGAAGGACGTTGATTATTGTAAAAGTTGCGTCATCTTCGTTTCGGAGAAGTAATGTCCTAAAATATTCGACAAAACAATATCACTGAAAAAAGTTTTTGGTATTTTAGCTCTTGGATAGCCTAAAACATAGAGACTTTCAAGGTCAAATTTCCAGTCACTTATCTGAAGGCAGAACAAGTTTGTTTAATATCGAGTTATGTATATGAAACATTTGTTTTGGTTGTCATACGTTCTTGTAAAATATCAAAAATTGATTAATTATTTTTAAAGAAGATACCAAGAACATTTTTCTATCTGACCCTTGATATCATTTTAAAAATATCGATCTATCATTTAGACCACAGCCAGCGAAAGAAGTGTTGCCAATACAGTTGTTACAATTTTAGATTCAAACGAAGAAATAATAAAATCTTTCCACATCATTTAAAAATGCATCCATCACATCTGTTGATGTCGAAAGGTAATTTTCTATGTCTAAACTGTCTAAAGTCCCTACTGTAAATTTATTTATTTATTTAATATGATATAATATTGAATTAAAATTTTATGTTCTTTGTTATAAAAGTTAAGAAATTAGTGCATATTTTATTTATTTTTAGGGCATATTTTTTAAAAATTTTAGTGAATTTTTTAAGCGCCTAAAATACACTTTTTAAATGCATCAACTTCCTGTCCCTGTATATAAGTATAGAATTTCTAAACTATTCCTACGTTCTTTATCGAACGAACTTAAAATTACAAGAAAGAAGCAAAGTTTTTAAATTTTTTTCTGGATACTTTAAAATTTTTCTGTCATGCAAAATATTGTATATATAACAATTATACACTGTTTAAGAGTCATATGAGTTCCAAAAAATTATTTTAATAAATTATATCATCATTGTATAAATCTATTACTTTTATCACTCATTTGTAACAAAAAAATTTTAAATTAATTTTTAAATTTGTTGATTTATTACTAGAAATTTTCATTTTAGCATCTGCCAAAAATAACTGAAGGTAAATATAAAATTTCTGTAAAACATAGTACTTTTACATTTTTTTATGCGCAATAAAATATATTTTCATTAAAGATTTTTTTAAACTAAAAATATCGAACATGTTCTGCAAATCGAATTCGAGCGAAAATGGTATTAATAGAGTGAAATAATGCTTTAAATTTTAAAGTTATTAAAACTATTCCATTAATTATTGATTATACCTTAAAAACTTTTAATATATTAAAACATTAAATTTAGAAAATGTTTAGTCGATTTTGCGCAACTGATCTTTGAAGTTTTGTTCAATTCCAATTTCTTTCGATTAAAATTTTAAATATTCTAGTCTTTTTTGTAAAGAATACATTTTTATGCCGTACACCACCATAAATGGTTGGGTTATTATGATTAATGTATACCAATCGGCTTAGAATCATTTTCTGAATCGATTTAACAATGTCTATCTGTCCGTCCGTCCGTCCATTTAAACTTTGTAATCAAACTACAGGTCGCAATTTTTAAAATAATTGAATGAAGTTTGGCACATATATCTTTTATAGTCCAAGGACAAAGTCCATTGAAATTGCTTATGATCGACTTATTATTTTACCTAGCCACTATACAAATGTCCCCCTTGAATAAGGGTTCAACGATCATAAATGCCTTAAATATAGCAATATTTAAATTAAATTTAGCATATAAAGGTGAAAATCTATATGCCAAATTTCATGAAGATCTATAAATTCCATTTCCGAAATACACTTTATCATGCATAAATTCCATACAAATGTTAGTTTCAAGTTAATATTTGACACAAATAAGTTTTATATAAGTAATAATCATAATGCCAAATTTTATCACAATCGGCCTATAATTAACCATAGGTTCCATATTAAGCCCATTTCACCCTAAAACGCATAAATAACATAATATAAAGCATACATATGTTTCATAGAAATATACAATACTCTTAATACAAGTATCGGTCAATAATTGAACCCAGGTACCATATAAGATCCCTCCTCAAACTTTGATGTACAAACAGAATGGTGTAGGGTATCGTCTAGGCGGTCTTGACCGACTATATTTTTCTCACTTATTTTTCATTTAAGAATATTTCAAAGCCGTTAAATTTGATGAGAATTTTACAAAAATTTTATATTTATAACTGATCATACAAAATATGTAAAAATAAGTTCTTAAGTATAGAAAATATGCAAAAATAAACTATATAGAACAAAAATACGCTTTCAAATATGAATTTTGAAAAAAATTTTTCAAAGAAAAATATGCGAAAATATGCTCTAATAAATTGATGACAAAATATATCCTAAAACGGATAACTAACAAATATTTATTTTTACACACAGAAAAAAGTTTGTGCATAAATTTACTTTCATTGATTTTAGTTCGTATTATTTAAGAATATTGTCTTAAAATTAATACTTTTTTTACATTTTTTGAAATGAAGCAAAAGTCAAGAAGACTTAAACAAATTGTTTAAATTTTCATTTATATTTTCAATTTATAAATATATGTGAAATTTTCTTTGGAGAATTTTTAGTTTTTAACGATTTTTAGTCATACGTTAGGAACAGAAGAACATAACGGAAGCGTTTTTTATTAAAATGAGGCTTATACTGTAGAATGGCAGCAAATTCAAGCAAATTTCTAATCCTTACTTTTTAATAGCTTTTTATATTGGAAAATTGCAATTTAAAGGAATTTATTGTTAATATATTCATGCATAACTATTTTTTTATTTAGTATCTGAATCAAATCTAATAAAACTAAATTAAAATTTTAGCAACATTTTGTGAAAAATTCGTAAAATTTTCATTAAGTACAATTTAATAATATCTGTGAAAAAAATTTTATTTTTTATGAAAAAAGTTTGGGAAAAAAGTCATGACCGATTCATATTTATGAAAAAAATTTTCAAATATATGATTTTTTTTTTCACTGTGGCATGAAGCCCAGCAATAAACATGATATTGTATATTTTGTTTTGTACAAAAATACATTTTAAAAATCAAATTTCTTATAGCAGAATTTAAAAATTGGAATTTAACACATCTTTAAATAAATTTATTAAAATATATCTGCAGATATCCGCAAGTAAAATTTCAAAAATCCAATACATAGTTTCAAAATCTTTCGTTTTATATTATATTTTATATTATATATGAATTATATTTCACAAAGCATAATACTCTTTAAAAAGTGCTAATTTTTATTATTATTTTTTTTTTGTTTCAAATATATTAAACTTAACTAATATTTTGGGACAGTTATATTGATTGGAATTTTGCAATATTTTCACTTAATAGTTCATGATATGTTAGCTTTACAGTAAATTAAAAATTTTATAAAATTTTAAAAAGTATTTTATAGTTTTTTTGTTGAAATTTTTTTTAGATTTTTTGTATTTCGGCTTAAGTTGAATAATTGTAGAAGTTTTATTGGACACTCGGTAGAATGGAATGCATTTTCTAGTCCGCCACGACCGTCATCAGCACTCTTTAGCGTCCCACCGTGGTGTTCTCTGTAAACATCACCTATTTAACTTTTTTCGGGAAATGGAATCCGTAACTTATTTTCCTTTTTTTACAATTATTTTGTATTCCCGTTTTTCAATTATTGTTGTTTATATATTTAAAGCTATCAGTTAAGTAGCAAATCAAGCAAATGTATAATTGTTACTGTTTAGCCACTTATTAAGCAGCAATGAACAATGTTGTTGTTACTTAATTTTTTCCTTCTGTTTGTTTTCTATATTTAGAAATACTTAACAGTGAAGTCAACCAACACTTTACACCTTGCCTTGTGTTGTATTCTTCTAAAATTTTTCAATGAACTTAAGCCAAAATACAAAAATTCTAAAAAAAACTATAAATGTTGAAAATTTTCAAAAAATATTTATGATCAGCTCGTATTCTAGCACTTCCCACAGTTCTACCTAGAGGGACGCGGAATATATGTATGAATGTATACCATTTTAGATATAAAATAACTACTTTTTATTCAGAGTAAATTTCATTGAAATATCTATGAAAAAAAATATTGCTTAAGATAATTTATAAACTAGTAAAATGAAATGTATGACTTTAAGAGAATTTTCTACAATTTTGAATTAATTTCAACTAGATATCATGATTCTGGAATATAAGACTGAAATTATTGATCATATCCATCTGATATGAATATTAACTTCGCATTTTTCTTTATTAAGGTAACGATGTAAAGACAGGACTATCTAAAGTAATTATAATTTTTTCTAGCCGAACATAAAAAAGTAACAACTTAAAAGTCTCAATATCTTTAAATATATTTCTCATTATATTTAATTTATGTTTCCCAAAATGTTGAAATTTCTTGTGTAATTAGAGTTTATACATAATTTCATTAAAATATTATAAAAAATGTCTCATTAAATGCTAATTCAGCTATTTTTTTTAATAATAAACAAAAATACACACAAATTGTTTATATTTACAAGTTTTCAGTTTATTGAATACACATGTTGTTGACATTGATTTTGCTTACTGTAAATTTATTTTCAAACTTAGCTGCTTATTTTTATTTGTTTTACAAAATATTGTGTAATTTTATATCTTGTTTATAAAAGTTTTTTTATACAAAAAATAGAAACAAAAATTAATAATCAGATTTTGCGGATGTTTGCAATTTGAATTTTAAAGCAAATTTTACCGTTTTTGTTTTTTTTTTTTTATATATTGACCATCCCGTCATCACACTCACACAACATGCAATGGTCATTTGTTTTTATTTTTTTTTTTTTTTTTCTTAAATCTAAAAACAAATTGTTAGTTATTTTTTATGAGAAATAAGCCTGTTTGTTTAAAAAACTTTTTCTGGGCTTAATTATGTTAATTTTGTTTTTATTAAAACAGGGTGATCTCATGTTGGGTTTCTTTATCTTTATTCGTTGATGTTCATCTTTTTTTCCTTTATTAAAAACAATTTAAATTTTGAGTTTATTTAAATGCTTAAAAACACATTTAAGAGAAAATAATGAGGTGTGTTCATATTTGTTTTGTCTTCATTATACCCTACACCACCATAGGTGGTTGGGGTATTATGCGTTTGTTCTGATGTTTGTAACGTACGGAAAAAAAATCATCCAATTCAATAAATAAAGTATACCAATCGACTCAGAGTCACATTTTGAGTCGATTTAACGATGTCCGTCCATCTAGCTGGCAAGTTGGAAGGCTGGCTGGATGTCCATGTAAACATTATGCACAAGGTACAGGTCGCAATTTTCAAGATAATTCAATGAAATTTGTCATGTAAGACTTTCATGACACAACGACGAAGCCTATTAAAAATGGTTATGATCGGTCCTAGCCTCCATATAAATGTCCTCCCGAAGTAGGGGTTTAATGATCATAAATGCCTTAATTATAGCAATATTATATAACCCACTTCTAAAATTACTTTAAAGTGCATAAATCACATATACATGTTAGTATCAAGTTTATGTTCGACACAAATAAGTTTTATATAAGTAGAAATCACAGTGACAATTGTCATGAGGATCGGTTCATAATTTACCATAGTTTCCATATAAGCCCACGAAAGTGCATAAATTCATATAAATGTTAGTATTAACGTAATATTCTGTATTCGTATATTTTATTTTACACTTAGTAAAACTATGGGTCCACAATTGTCCACATGTCTAATATAAGACCCCTATACAAATTTTGATAGGCATATACAATGGTGTGGGATATGTATCATATGGTCGGGCTTGACCGTCTATTCTTATTTGTTTTTATTTTACGAATGTATCAAGTTTCAATAATGTGAACAATATAAAAAAAATGTTTCAAATTAGTTGTAGCACATAAAATAAATAAAAATAATTGCTTGTTTTTATAGCAAGGTTTTAGGTTAAATTCCAGTTATTAAAACCAAAATCATAAAAAATATGTACAAACATATTTAACTGCAAAATTATTTAGTAATACATTTTTTTAATAAATTTTAAAAATGTTGCACTCAATGCAACAAAACTTACATTTTTGTATTGAAAATTGTTTTTTTATCGCTCTTTTCAAAAACATTAAAGTATCCTTGAAACTATCAATACTGAATGTAGTGTATTTTAGCCATTCATAATTTGTTTACACTTGTTGCAATTGGATTTAAATCAAACTGACATGTTTAGGTTAATATGCCGCAATGTACAACTTTATCAGTTGCATATTTTATTAAACTTTAAAGCAAAAGAAAAACAAGTTCAATGCAGTGGGCTTAATAACGAGTTTAAAAAAATTTACCACAAACATACAACTATAATTTGACATTAAAAAAAGGAATTAACATAAAAATAAAGATGACATTTAAATGTTAAATTAACAAATTGTTTATGGTTTTTCTTCACTTGAAATTATATTGAATATCAATATTAAATTAAAATATGAATTACAAGGTAATACAAGATAAAAAGCATACGTGATTGAAAGATAAGTAAATTAATAAAAAAAAAAAAAGTTAAACTAAAACTAAGTATCAACTACGTTATTTAATAACATTCTTTCAACACCTACTTTCAGCATCCATTAAATCTTAATTAGTTTATCATTTAAAGGCAAATTAATGTAAACAATTTGTTATTATACAATATCAATGACATTGAAAAAAGGTTTCTCTTTACAAATCTTGAATTGCTTAGAGAAAAAAACCTACACTTGGCCTCATTTTTAAAATATTATTTTTTTATATTAAAGAAATATTAAAACATTTAATAGAAAACCATTTAATATATATATTTTTATAAATAACAAACAACAATTATTTAAATAAGTGTATTTTTTTTTCTCTATCATTTGGTTATAATATACTTTTTAAGAAATATTTGCAATTCATTGCAAATACATTTTTCTAATGTTAATACCTTGCAAAAATTTATAAATAGCTTTAATATTTTTGGCAATAAATTATAATTGTTTGTTTTTTTTTTTTAGAAAAAAAAGCGATAAATCATGATTTGCCATGGAAAAAATAGTTCAACGAAAACAAAAGACTTAAGACACATGCCTGATATTGTTTTCTTTTTTTTCATTTTATTCGATCAAAATTTATTTAGAAATATAAAAAATTATTTACTTGTACGTCTTGTAGTGTGTAGTGTGTTATAAATGTAAATTTTTAAACTATCAAATTGTTTTTGAAATTGATCACTTCTAAACACCCGAAAACTTTTTAATTTTATTTTTCAATCATTATAAATAACATTATTGATTAAAATATTTTTCCATTTGTTCAAAAAATACTGTGAGGAGGTTTTATTCAGTATGAAAAAATTTTCAAATTATTGGTTTTTACTAGCACTTTTGTTTTTGTTTAAAAAATATTTTCTACTATTCCCAACAAAGTTGTAGAGGAGGATTTGGGCTTTCAGAAAATTGATCTTGTTTTCACTCTGTTATAATAAGAAATGAGCTATCTCGAGCCTGAAAAAGGTTAAGAGCTCATAACTTCTACAAATAAAGGTCGATTTAGATGGTTTTTAAATTTTAAGAAAGAATTTGATAAGATAAAGAGAAAACTTTTTTTTACTTTTTTTATTTTTTTTCGCAAATAATTTTCGTAATATAAAATTGAACATTTCGTAAAAAATAAGGCCTGTCCACGAAAAAATTGTCTTGCATTTTTTTTTTTTTTTTTTATCAGAAAATGAAATCTTGCATTTAAGTCTCAACTAAAACTTTATTTAATTAAATTTCAATATATGTACATTGAAAATAAACTAAAAATTATGTTATTGTCATTTGTTCGTAAAATTTTCGATCATTTTCTTATCTCCCCATATTAGTTTTTTTACAGTACTTCAATACTATTACCAACGTTAGAGCAGGTTCTTCGCCATTTATTCTGAAAATCTTGGCAGCTTTGTGAAATCTATTTGTTCTTCCTTAATGGTCTTTTCATTAGTACCCAACATCTCTTAGTTTGGCACATTGAAGAATTTATTTCTATAGGAAAAAATATATAATATTTATTCTGTACATTTCCATATTGTTTTTTTTTATAAATAGTGAGTGGTGGCAAAATTTTGCTAAAATGTCAGAGAACCATTGTGTTGTTGAATAAAAGTTATTATAGCCCTCGATAAACACTTTTTGACATAAATTTTGGTGTTTATTAGTTCTTTTATTACCATCTCTTTTTGTCCCAAAAATTGTATTATTTTTTAAGAAATTTAAAAATGTTTTCGTACCTATTTATACAGACGCCTTCTCTATCTGGACATATAACCCACATAACTGAATTTATAGAAACCTTAAGATCCCGAGGTACGTTATTATACCTTGAGTTTGGATTTTCAAGTATTTTGTACAAAATTTGTTTTCGATTTTTTCTTGCACTGATGATATTTTAAATTTAATAATCTCTTAAAGTTAAAAACTTAAAGTGTTTTAACATTGACAAATTTTGCTAAAAAATTTCACTTGTTTTGTTCCGATTTGATTTATGATTGCCAAGTAATCAATATTTCCGCGGACAATTTTTCCTTATGTATCTTGCAGTTCTCAATATATCCCAAAATAATGTGTTGAAACATATTAATCGAAAGTGGTGAAATTTTGAACGAAATCTCAAGTTAGTCAAGCTAGAAAAAAAATCACGCGAAATTTTTCATATGTAAAAAAAAAAGATTTTAGTAACCTAGTAACATATACATATATAAGGTGATTCAGCACTAAACTGGCTCCCTGCCACACAAAAATATGAACAGGAGAATATATTTTATGAAAATAGTTAAATTCTTAGAATTATATATTTTAAGTACAGAAAAAACATATAGAATTGACTTTCTTTTAGTGAATTTTTAAAATTATGTTTTACAATTATAACTACTTTTGTGTTCCAAAAATTATTTTGATAATTTCTTACGGCTAGACAAATTTAGATAATCTAAAAAAAATTCAACGAATTATTTCGGGATAAAAAAATCACTCCTCAACTCAAATTTGTATATTTTTTATTATTGCAAAAGTAATTTTAGTACATGGTATCTCACATAGAAGTAATGTAAACTAACCAGCGAAATTGTGCGATTTGACACCGTTGGGTATTTTCTTATAGGGTTGCTTCAACTCGCAGATCTATGCCAATAAGCTACAAATGATCAGAGCTCGCAAAGTTAATATTACCCATCCCATACTGCGAATTCAGCATGATCTCTCGACTAGTGTTACCGAAAATAAAGTTATCAGATTCGCGCCAACCAGCAGCTATAACGAATTACAAATAGAATGTCATTGAAAGAATTTTCAAATAAAAATAAATTATTGATATCTCATACACAATTTCTTTTTTTTTTATATTTTCAACATTTCTCGTCTCTACTGGATAAGTATTCTTAAGTATATCGTCAATGAGCTGACGAATAGACCTATGTATTTTTTAACAGTTTTGCAGAGGGCGAAAAAAACCTTTTATTTTTTGTATTTAAGTCCTAAAAATTACATATAAATCTTTTTGATAACTTCCAAACCTCTACAGATATTTAAATATAAATTATAACTGATATTGGAATTATAAATGACCTGGAATATACAGAGTTCATATAAAGAAAATTGAATCGGTTCAGAAACAATTTATCTTATTTTATCTTCGTAATATTCTATGGAATCCTTATATTAATTTATCATATTAAAGTCGATTGCAGTTTATTGACCTCCTTACTCTTGAAAATAGGAGAAAATATATGAATATTTCATTTGTAATTACTTTAGTAAACAGTTCAACTAATTCTGAGTTCCTGCTTCATAAGATCGAACTCGTAGTCCCAAATCGTTCAACTAGAAATTATACTCCTTTAAAAATCAAATATTTTCGAAACAATTATGACCACTTTGATCCCATGGGATGTATATGCAATCAATTTAATAGTTTTTATCCATATATTGATTTCTCAGGAGATCCGTTCCTTATTAAGAAGAGAATTTTTAACTTAGTTAAATAATAAGGCTTATGAAAAACATTTTATTGTAATAGCTTTAAGAATAATATGTATGCTAGCCTGTAAGAAATTGTAATTTCATTGGCTATTAAATAAATTAAATTAAATTAAAATAAATAGATGGACGATCAATAAACCTTTAAGATGGTTCAATAAAAACACTGACAAAATACGTTTTAAAATAATGATAAAAAGGAAAATATCTTAAAATTAATTTCTTTATCAAAACTTTAGTATAAAGTTTTGCAAAAATCTATATAATTATTTTTAAACTTTAAACTGAATAATTAAAATGTAGTTAGTTGAAAATTAATATAATGCTGTATAATAAACAATAATTATTTTTTTTTTTTTCTAATTAAAAAACATTTTTTATTAAAAATTTCTGATGCAAACCCAGCGAACAAAATCGCTGATAGATAGCTTACCTTACTGCTTCTTTTATAGCTCTTTGTAATATAAAACTTACAAAGCAACAATAACGAAAAATAATACCAATAAATAAGTACTGCTTACAGAAAGAACTAAAGCAGTCTCCAACAAAAACTTAATATCCAGCATTTCTTCTGCATTCAAAAAGATTAGGAAAAGTTTTAGATAATACTTTCATATATATATATAGTCACTTTAAATGTTGACGGCCCTGATTTAACTTTATTGTCACTTTAAGTGTTCACAAAGTTCTAGTCTTTCAACTTATGATGATTCATAATAAAACTAGCACTTTAATCATGTCATATTTTATTTTAAGAATACTATTTAGTTAGGGCCGAATGCATTTAAAATAACTATATATTACATAATTATTTCTTTGTTCCTCAAAAACTGAAACCGGTTAACCAGTTTTCGCTTTTTAAAAAACCGAAGGGTTTCTAATAATTATTGTTTTCGAACTATTTGACAGGCCGGTTTTTTTTTTCTATCGGTTAACCGGTCTTTTATAAAATGTTCTTTCTTTTACTATAGCAATCCACTTTTCCCATTTTTAACATTTGCTCAGAGAATCTTATTTAGGGCCCAATTCATTATAACAATCAAATTGTTTGAAAATAAAATTTGTAGAAAATTGTAAATTTTTTCAAGTGGTTTTTGAGTAATTTTCTTATAAATTTGTAAACAATTCTCTTGTACTGAATCAGGTCCTAAATTATTTAAAAATATTTCTCATTTACATTATTATCTGATAAAGTTTAGTTTTTTTTTTAATTTCTAATTTATGATTTGTGTAACACCAGAATATTGGGAACTGAGATTTTTATATCTTTTAAGTGGATTTAAACTAATTTTTATTAAGAAAATCTATGTAAAATCAATTTTAGATTTGACGTTTGTCATAAGGAAAAGTTCTCTCAAATAAAATAAGGTAAACTTCAGTAAATAATTAAAAAAAAATACAAATTTTGAGCATAATATTCTCTGCAGCAGAACGATATGTCTTTTTATTTTTATATTATTTGTCATTAATAATCACATGTACCATATACTGTCTTTAGTAAAAATTAAACATTTAAACATTTGAAAAATATTTATATTTTTAGTAAAAACCAAATAACCGGTTTCCAAAGTAAAACCGTATTCGAAACCGATTTTTTTAAGCAATTTTTGGTATAATTCGAAACCAGGTTTTTTAGTACACTAGTGCTTTCCGAAAACAGAACATAACTATGAGGTTTAATATAACATTTTTCTACAATGCCATAAATGTTGCAACATAATATTATTAAGCAAAAGCTAAAAGAATAAAAAGCTAAACTATCTCCACACCCTTAATATATATATATATATATATATATATATATATATATATTTTGTGGGACTTCCATTAATGACTCATTTCAAACAAATGATTAATAAAAATAATATTTAAGATCATAAACTATTAAGAACAATTAAGCAAAAAAAAAAAATACAATTAAATTTCATTAAGGCTACAGTTTTAATAAACAAACGTGTTAAGAAACCAATGTTATTCAATGATATTGAATTTTTAATTTGATTTACGTAAAACTATTATTAAATGATTTATATGGTTGATTATAGTTAATGCAAATTAAGCTAATAAAAATATATATATTTTAGAACGTAATAAATTTAAAACTAATCGTCTTGAAATAACAAAAGAATGTCGTAATAAAAAAATAAATAAATTTACATAAATTTGATCTCTGGCTTATGTGTTTGAAACTGGAAGACACTGTCTTATTTATAATAAAATTTTTAAATTTATCAAATGTTATAAACACAAATTTGATTAATATAAAGTTTATATAAATATTTGAAAAAATTTATTATGAATAAGGCCTTTAAGCTACAAACTTTTTGATGTTTCTTAAAAAAAAAAAAAAAAATGACTTAAGGCCTGATTCATTACAACAATCAACATTAAAATTTATATGGAAATTACTAATTTCTTCAAATATTTTTTTGAGTAGTTTTAATATAATTAAATTATTTTTATTTTAAAGATTTAAGTTTTTAAATTAATTTAATTTATGTGATTTCTAAGAATAATGACTTTTATTTTTGGCAATCTTCATGCTATTTTAAGCAGCTTTTTATGTGATCTTTTCTAAAAATTTTACATGAAATCTTACTAAAAGAGAAAGAGCAATTAAAGTTAAATTTTTATAAAGTCTTAATTATATATAATTCACAATTGTTTAATACTATTAATTTTAAACTTCTTATCTCCCGTAAAATAGATAAACGTAATTAAATTTAAACTTCTTTTTGTTGCTTTTGTATTGTATAAGAACATTTAAATCCGCTTATGATAAGAATTTTCTCTTTTTACATAAAACTTTAGCACATAATTTTATTTATATAACTACTATTTCTTCTCTTTAGAAATATTATTTAATTTATCTTTACGCTAGCTAAATTTTCATAATAAAATTTGTAATTTTTAAACTTTATAAAATAAAATTTCATGTGAAATTTTTGTTTTAAAAAGCTTTGATAAATTACAAATTTTATTTTGCATAAAACCTTTAGTTTTTTGTTTAACAACTTTAAATTACATAATTTTTTTCTTCTTAATTTACCATTTCCGTTATTATGTCATAAATAAAACTCCAAAACCACCAAAAAAATCATAAATCTTTTATTGAATCTTTAAAAAATAACATTTAAAAATCTTTAACAATTTCATAAGACATCACAAATTTAACTTAAAATAATTTACATATATAATTTAAAAATATTTCAATTAAAACTAGCTTTTTACTTTTTTATTAAGCACTTAAAAATCTTTTTAATTAAAACTTTTCGTTTTCAGCACTTCTTCTAGCAAAACTTGTAGCGGCAAATTAGTAGTTAAAATAAAACTATAAACAGCACATTATATACAAACACTTTATTAAAAAAAAAAACAAAACAATCCTTGAACACTTACAAAAACACTATGAACACAAAATTACTTTAAACACGTAAATAAATTTAAAAAAAAATCCTTTTAAAATATTTCTTTAATTAATAGCATTAAACCAAATATTAATTAATTAATTTTGTTTTTCTTCCTTTTATTTCCATTTTTTAAATTTAAATTAAAAATATATTTTTCCAACGAACTCCATCCTAACTGTAGCTGCGCACACCAACAACTGTTAATAGCAATGGTTTAACAGTAACGCGAAGGCCTGTATTGAGTGTGCGCCGACGTTTAATCAATTCATCTACTGCAGCTACAGCAGCCGTTTCAACAATTTCTGCTGCTAATGTACAACAAACAACTACGCCAACCTTAACAATACAACCAGACTCATCTTCAACAATAAACGATGAATATATAACGACCTCTAAATTTAAACGCTTACGCACCAATCGGCCACCAACACTAAACTCAGCTGCTGTTGATATAACACCAGATACAACGACATCTACTGATTTTAAAACGAACAATAAGTTGAAAACAAAATCAACGGAAACATTGTCGAATGATTTAAGATTGGCCTCATCATCATTGACGTCATCGTCGTCGGTCGATAATGATATTACAGCGAAGCAAACACCGAAAACACAAACATCGGCCGCTTTGAGACGTAAATTCCAAGCAAGACGTTTACCAACATTGTCTCCCGGCAACACAAATAGTGATGGATCAGGTGAGAAAACAATAAAATTGTTAAATAATAAAGATGGGCAACATTGTGGAGAAACATGTTTCTCAACATCAGTATTAAGTGTGAAAACTATTTACATCTTACACTCGTTTATCTCCCAAATAGTAAAATATTTAATGAAAATTGAAACTAGTTAAAGGAAGTTTATCGTAATTTTTAGAAGTCCAATTTTAAAAATTCGAATTTTGTAAAAGTAAATATCGCATGCAATAGTTAACAGTGTGCTGAACTTTACCCAATACTTATTATTATTTTTTTTTTTTGGTATTCCATTTTTGAACTAGATGAACACTTCCAAAATCAAAGTTTTTCAAACATTTTTTTTATTTTAAACTACTGGAATATAGCATCAACTTTAAAGACAGAAATTACATATATGGTAAAATTTTTTGTTTATTTTTCTATATATCATAAATTATTGATATCTTAAAATACAGAATCATATTTTTTTTATTGTCCGTTTGATATTTAGACAATTCCAAATGTTATTTTATAATTTATAATTTTTTAACAAAAAAAAATTATAATAATAATAATAATATATAAAATATATAAAATAATAATAATAATAATAATAATAATATATATATATATATGTATATATATATATACATTTTAAGTTTCACGATGTGCAAGTTGTACGAGACATAGGTCTGAGAATATAAATTCATATGAAGGGTTATAACCAAGGACTAAAAATATAATAAAATTATTCTGCCCCGGCCTGCCATTTTCAATTAAATTTGTAAACAAAATTATTTCTAAAGTTGATTGTTCGACATAGGATTTTAATTTTAGACTATTTAATAATGTTAAAAACAACTAAAACACTAATATCGGTTAAATGATCATTGAATTTTATAGTTTTCTATAGTGCAACGAGTTGATATAATTTACAGCCAAAATTTTATCTCGATATTACTCTTAGCATCTCTATGAAATATATGCAGGCATATTTTTCTAAAAACGATTTTTAATGGGGAGCCTTATATGGATGAAAATTTGAACCGATATTCACAAAATTTTGTATCATAATTTTCACTTTAATAAAAACGTATTTCGGGAAAACATTTTCGATTTCCACGAAATTCATTTGAGTCCTATATATCCTACGAGATATTATGCTCCCTTATGCTTATAAAGAAATGCCTCTGATATGGGTAATTCAGCAGGACAGTGACCCAAAGCATACCAGCAAACTTGTAAAAATGTGACTTCTGGAAAATAACATAAATCTGATGGAGTGGCCCGCTCAGTCACCTGATCTCAATCCCATTGAAAACCTATGCAGAGATATAAAGAAGAGTGTATCTCAAATACAACCAACCACTAATGAAGCCCTTTGCGTGGACGTCCAGTGAATCCGGAATACAATACCAATTGAAAGATGTCAAAACCCATTAAATTTTATGCCAAGACGCTGCGCAGCGGTCATTGCCAATAAAGGGAATGCGACAAAATATTAATTTTTACCAGCACATCGATGATAATAATAGTGAATTCAAAATGGTTAATTTATTTTAAATTATTCATAGTTTGAGTACTTATTTTTTTAATGCAAAAGAATCTAGTGATATTTTTTTGACTGAGAGTTTTTTAAGTTTTGTTTTTAAAAAAATTTAAATTTATAATAAGCTAATAAAGCTAAGCAAAATAAACTTATTTTGTTTTAATAATACACATTCTTATAAGCATCTTGTGGCACGGTTTCAATGAAATCAATTGAACCTCATTGAAAATATAAATCGAAGTAAATTTTTTCTTATAGTGGTGCTATTTTCTTGATCGCAACTGTATGTGTCAAATTTCATTTAGATACCTTGCAAATTGTAAACTATTGTTTGATCAGAACGTTTACATTAGTAACGGTTGGACGGACTGACTGACGAATACCGGTGAATCGGTTTAGTAAAATATTTACTGCCAAATTATACACTTAAAGATGGCTAAGGAACATCGCTTTTGTGCGTTATAAGCATTATTGAAAACAATAATGAAAGTTATAATTTAAAAAATATCTTAGTATATTTTTACTTTTTATTTCGGTTTTTCAAATGTGACACATAACTTTTTTAATATTTTAAAGTTGCTGAAATCATTCTCTTTTCAACGACACCAGTATTTTGTTATAAAAACCTACGGCTTAGTTAATGCCGCAAAACTCCCATTTTTGTCCCAATGTGCAATGTAAATAACGTAAAATTTTAAATATTATCTTTTATAGGTGCAGATGTATATTTGAACAACACCTTACTTATCAACATTGTATCTCAACATGTTCATTAACATGCTAAGAAACAAGTTTCTTCAATGAACTAAAATATAAAAATATAACTTAAAACTTTTCTTCATTATTGTTGACATTTTTATTTAAAATATTTAATTTTGTTTGCTCTAGCCCAACTGAGAAGTTAACACCAACAACTAACGTTGATTTAGTTTTGTTTTGTTTATTTGCTGTATGCAAAACCACATTCCTAAATGTTGAGTTGAATCTAACTGCTGCTAACTACTCGTGTGCCGTTTACATTTAATATTTATTTTTTTTTTTTGTAGCTTTTTTTACTTAACATTTCGATTTGTTTACATTATTTTTCATCAACTATTTTATTTGTCGTTTTTAAGTTGAATCATAAAAATTGTTCCTACACATAAATAACTGTAACTATTTATGTGTCATTTCATTAAATATGAATGACTTTATGTTATTGCAGCTACTAATATGACACACTTTTAAAAGTCCTTGATGGCCGTTAGAATTTGATCTTGTTGTTAGCAGGGTTATTATGAGTTAAATTTATTTATAAATTTATTTAAATGTTGCAAAGTGTGAATATTTACTAACAAATGTAGAGTAAAATTAAAAACAACATAATCAATTCAACATATATATATATATATATATATATTGCCCCATATCTCAGGCCAGTTATCGGTGGGCTTCATAAACGCCAAATTGAGGGATGGACATCGTCGACATTATTTCTTACAAGGATCCAGAAAATATAAACTTTTTTGCTCTCCGACGAAAATTGTTGACATTACAAACGGAATAACAAACTTATATATACCCTTTACACACATCTAAACTCCCAAGACTTGAAAACTAATCGGACTTTCTGAATAAATTTTGCACTTTCGACAGGTACATACAATGTATTCGGATTTTGATGACATTATTTTTATAATTTTTTTATAATTTTACACATTTTAAACAGGAATTTATACTTGCTGTAATTATGCGTATTTGTCGCTATATCTCATTGATGTGCACTAAACAGTCAACGTAGGAAATAGTCTCAAAAATCAGTTTTTCGCGCTGCACATTCACAGTTTCAAAGGAAATAACTAACATACTGTGTGAACTTAGTTTTTTGTTTTTTTTTTTTTTTTTTTTTTTTTGTTATTTTACACAATAAAATCGAAGGAAAACCTATGGATTTTTTGAAAATTTCACAAAAATTGCATTTTTTGTTTTTGTATTTTTATATAGCAAATTGTAATTGGTACAAATCTAATATATATAGATATAATATATAGATATAAGAACGGACCATAAATTTAAGTCAAATCTCGTTTATAGTTGAAAACGTGGCACTTTTCTCAAACCAGATTTTGCTAAGGCACATCACATAGACAGCAGGAAATTTACCATATTTGATATAATTACGTGGTGTTAGTAAATTTCGAAAAATACAAACTTTATGGAGCAAAAAAAAATTACTTGGGTTAAAAAAGGATAACAATACGTCTTTGTAAAATAAATTCTTGGTTTAAAAAATAATCACAATATTAAATAGCATTTCTTTGTAATAAACTGTAATAAAATATATTTTCGTACAATATATGGAGAAATGATTCAGATTCAAATCCCATTTATCGCAAAGTTTTCAAAAATCGCGATTTTTCGTAAAAAGAAAAATTTCTTACATTCTACTAGGAAACCAATCAAAGATTGAAAATATCATAAGTTTTATTTGAATAACTAGTAGGTGCTGATATTACGTGTAAATTTTACCAGAATTATACATAAACTTCTAGTCTGTAAAAATGTTTATATGTTCATTTGAAAACCGTTATAACTTTCGCACCCCCTATACGAAATAATTAACGCGAACTGATTGATTGCACATGCATTTCAGTCACTTTGTATTTATACAAATAGATTTTATCAAAAAAAAAAAAAAGAAATAATAATGACTAAAAAAATTTTCGTAGGTACATTAATATATAAAAAATGTAGTCCATAGCTCCAAAGTATATTTAAAAAAAAATTACAATTTTATAAAAAAAAATTATTACATTTTTTTATAAAGATCAAAGGACGAAGGATAATCTTTCGAAAATAAAGATGGATTACAAATAAATAATTTAAAATATTAAATTAAATGAATGAAATGAAAGGCAACCTGCAATTATTTAAAAATTATAAAAAAATTGCAACGGTAGATAAATATTTATACCCTACACACCATAGGTGGTTGTGGCTGATGTTTGTAACGCACTGAAAAAATCGTCCAGCACCCACCTTAAAGTATACCAATCGACTCAGAATCACTTTTTGAGTCGATCTAACGATGTCCGTACGTCCGGCTGGGCTTTTGGCTGGCTGGCTGTCTGTCCATGTAAACCTTGTGCACAAAGTACAGATCGCAATTTTGAAAATAATTTAATGTAATCTGGCACTTAGGACTTTCGTGACGATCATAAATGCCTTAAATATAGGAATATTTCAATGAAATTCGGTGTAAGGAAGTTTAATATTAATATCAATCTTCTTGAAGATCGGTACATAATTGATCATCGTTCCCATATAAAACCCTCTTCCCAAATCACTTTAACGTGTATAAATCACATACATATGTTAATATCAATTTTATATTCGACACAAATAAGTTTTATATAAGTAGAAATTACAGTGACAAATTTTATGAGGATCGGTCCATAATTTACTATAGCTACTATAGCCCACTTAAGCCCACTTTTGGGAGTAACATTTTGGGGGGCATAAATTCATATAAATGTTATTTTTAACGTAATCTTCTGTATTCGTGTATTTTATTTTACATTTAGTAAAAGTAATGATCCACAATTGTCCACATGTCTAATAAAGACCCCACCATGAATTTTGATCGTGTGAGGTATCATATGGTCGGGCTTGACTGACTATATCTTTCATACTTCTTTATTTTACATTTAGTCAAATTGACCACTGTTGTAACATAAGTCCCCTTCCCGAATTTTTATGTTCGTAAACAATGATGTAGAGCATCATATAATCAGCATTGACCTATAATATCTTTTTTTCTCGTTTATTACATGTGTAAAGATGAACATTCGTAAGAGTAAATTGTTAAATACATTATTTTTTTATTGCTTTTTTTTATAAGTTGATAAAAAAAATGATTTAGAAACATATTTTATAGTTAAGAAGTTTAAAAAATAATGTTAAATCATTAATATTTTAATGTCCACTCTTTAATATAAGCATTTTTGTATAAATATTTTCCACAAATCACCACTAAATTCCTCATTTTGTAAAATTTGTATGAAATTTGTATGAAGAATATTGAGAAATATTCGAAAATTTGAATTTTTTCCATACAAGATGTTTTTGTTCTAAAACGTTTCGTTTTACAAAATGTGGTCTTAAATGTTACATATGTATTGGTTTTTAATATTTAGCAATATTTGCATTTTTAAAGAAAGCAAATTTACATTTTTTTAATATTCAATATTTATGTAAATTTATCGCGTTAGTGAAGAACTGTTTGAGCAAAAGTTGTTTAGGAATAAATTCCTTGTCAAGATTCATAACTGAGATGGAAATAGTACAGGGCAGGCAGGCAGGGAAGTGAATATTTATTATTGTATATCTAAAAAACTATTTGAAATTTTTGGTCAGATTCATATTTATCAGGTATAAATTAGTCAGAAAGTTTTTATTTTGAAAGTGGCCTAAGTGTCTTCATCAAAAAAAAAAATAGAGTCAGTTATAAAAATATTTACATTTTTGTACATGGACTTAAGCCACTTTCAAAATAAGTACCTCATATATGTTATATTTATGTTTAAAAGCGTTTTTCCGTAACCTACATAAAATTTTTAATATGCTGTAAAATAATATCCATATCGCTACTTAAACCAGATGGAACGTTACTAGGTTAAATTCATTTCAAAATCATAGTTTGGAATGTCATAAATGTTAAATTCTTGCAAATAGTTTTATAGTGCAAAATTTGTTCCGATTTTCTTCTACTTAATGGCTTCTTTCTTTAATAAAACTGTGATTTCCTCACTGTTGAGATAAATCGGAAAGTGTTTTAGGTATTCTTAAATTCGGGGTCACCAGTTATGGGAATTAAAGATATTTATTTTATATATTTTATAATAGATTTTCTTTATTTAATTAAATTGTAAAATTTAAAATTATTGATTGATTTTTTGAAATTAAAAACTTAATGAAAAAAAATATAAAAAATTATTATTTTTTTAACAAAGTTTTTTATTAACAAGTAATTTGGGGAAGTCTCCATAGTGTAACATATAGGAATTACAAAAAAGATGATAAAATTTGATAAACTTCTTGTTTAAAGTTCCGATATTTTTTTTTTTTTTTTTTTTTTGTAAAATTACTATTTTATATAAAATTACTAATTTTATATAAACTAGGAAAATTTTCAGCCTGCACCGAAGATTTAGTGTTGCAGTTATAGTAAGAAATATTAAAGTTTCTCCCAAAAAAAAATACTGTTGAAAGAAAGTAGGAGTAAGATTCTTTATTAATTTTTGAAGGTTTAATAAAATAGTCCTTTTTGATCAAAATGAAGTATTTTTAAAATTCTTTAATACAAACATATGAAAATTGGCTAATTTAGGGAAAAAACGTATTTTGAAAAATTATGTTTTCACGCTCTTATTCGCGTCCATGCTTAATAGATATTTTTTTAGAGGCAATTAAATACTGACAAATTAAAAAAAAAAACTACAATTAAAAAAGAATAATTTATTAGTTTTTACTCATATGTTTTTCGTAGTAAATTAAAAAAATGAGGAATGCAAAAAATTCAGTATTTTTATAAACGTGTACAAGCAATTTGTTTTAATAAAATGACAAGCAACTGCATTTCCATTTATGTAGATGCCAAGTATGTCTGCATATGAATGTGGATGGATGCAAAGTAAGAACATTTAATTTTAAATGTCAATAAATTATGAAATACCAAAGTTAAAGGCAATTAAAACAACATGCTCATCACAAACTACGATTACCTGCATATTTTTACTTACATATGTATATATGGGTATATACTCATACAAGTTACTTGCATGAATTGTCATCCTAAATATTGTTATTAGACATATTTACAATACAACCAAAGAAAATTGTAAGTTAAGCGAAAAAAAAATTCATACATATAATCTTGGATTAAAATTATGTGGCTGAACTATACAATAAAGGCATTATAGTAAACAAACGAAATTATTTTTTGTCTTTAATAATTCATTTATTTATTTATTTAATAAAAAAAATATATGCCAAATAATTTTTTTATAAAATTATTAATTCATTTTAATTAATTAACTTTTTAAATGGTTTAAAGGTTTTTGACAAAAATCGGCAACTTTAAAAAAAATATTCAGAAAAAAGAAGAATTTGTCAATAATAAAAATATAAAAATAAAATAACTTTAAATCAATTTTCAACCATTTTCAACTATTTGGGCTCATTCTATCTTTCTAAAAACTGTAATACGAAATACCTTTAAATATGTTGTAAGGATTTGCTCAGTTTTCGGAGACGCGTTTAATATATAATCATTTGTTAAATAGGAATTTTAAACACATGATGGAATTTTTAATCGTTTCGATGCTTTTGTAAAAGCTCCCGTTGGTTGTACCAGAGGTTATATTTAATTTCAAGAGCCAAATTTATGTCAAAGCTGTTCTATGAATGAATTATTTTTATGTAAAAAAAGGTCAGTTCATATTGATTGTTCTTGACGATTTGCTAACACATCTGTCATATTCTTTAATCCTAGGTCGTAAAGGCACCTTGATTGGATATGTTTCAAAAATTTTATTTATACGTAATTATCGGTGATTTTAAAAAGCTATATAAGACGCCAAGATGAAACTATGTACCAAATTACATTTCCCCAATCAAATTTGTTGTATTATTTTTTTCGTTTATTTTTTTTTTTTTTTTATTGCATTATTTCAATATTTTTAATAAAGTTATTTATAGAATTTTTGTATGTTCTGCTTAAGTTCTTTGAATAATTGTAGAAGAATACAGTGTAAAAGTTTTATTGGACACTCGGTAGAATGGAATGCATTTTCTGATCTGCCACGATCTTCATCAACACTTTTCAGCGTCCCACCGTAATGTTCTCTGTAAATATCATCTATTTAACTTACAACTTTTTGGGAAATGCAATCTGTAACTTATTTTCTCTATATGTTATTAAGTAAGACGAATGGTTTATGATAAAGCTTTTTTATACCCCATACCACCATAGGTGCGTTTGTGCTGATGTTTGTAACGCACAGAAAAAATCATCCAACATCCATCTTAAAATATACCAATCGACTCAGAATTACTTTTTGAGTCGATTTAACGTTCGTCCGTTTGGCTGGCTGACTGGACAGCTGGCTGCCCATGTAAACCTTGTGCACAAAGTACAGGTCGAAATTTTAAGGATAATTAAATGAAATTTGGTAGGTCTTTCATGACACAAGGACTAAGCCTATTGAAATTGATAATGATCGGTAAATTAATTCACCTAGCCCCCATACAAATGTTCTCCCGGAATAGGGGTATAACGATCATAAATGCCTTAAATATAGCAATATTGTAATGAAATTCAGTGCAAGGAAGTTTTGTATAAGTGTCAATCTTTGTGCCAAATTTCTTGAAGATCGGTCCATAATTGACCACACCTCCCATATAAAACCCTCTTCCGGAAATGACTTTAGTATCAGGTCTATATTCGACACAAATAAGTTTTATATAGGTAGAAATTATAGTAACAAATTTTATAAGGATCGCTCCAATAATTTACCATAGCTCCCATATAAGCCCACTTTCGGGAATTATCCTAAAGTCATAAATTCATTTAAATGTTAGTATTAACATAATATTCTGTATTCGTATATTTTATTTTACACTTAGTAAAAGTATCGTTCCATATTTGACCACATGTCTAATATAAGACCCATCCACGAATTTGGATGGACGTGCACAATGGTGTGGGGTATCATATGGTCGGGCTTGACTGACTATATCTTTTTTTCGTTTTTACAATTATTTTGTATTTTCCTTTTTCAATTATTACTGTTTATATGCTTAAAGCTACCAGTTTTTAATAAATTTTTTAATTTCTTTTTTTAATAAATTAATAAATGACTATAATAAAATTCAAGGCGTTTTTATTAATGGATGGATATAATTAACTGTAGAACTGAATTAAGACAATTTTTAGTTCATTTTAGGCAAACATTCAATCACAATTCTAATTAATTTGATTAAAAAGATCAATTGAAATTTACACCAAAATCAATTTTTCTCAGTTAATCAATAATATCATTTTTGGTGATTGGAGCAAAATCAATTAAAAATATCATTAATGTAAATAATTTCGTAATTGAAGTCCATTTTAATTTTTGTCTGTATTTATTTGAGGTCCGCAAAACTATGTATTTATTCTATTTAAGGTTGTCAATTATTCGACATTGAAGTTGTTCGAGTAAAGTTTCATAATTTTTTTAATTATTCATGTGATCGAATAAAATCTGAATTTTCTTCGATTAACCGAATGAATAAAGAATACAATTTATTGTTCGAATATTTAATTACAAGTTAAAAAGAAATGCAAAAACTTGTGCTTTTTAAATCAATTCTTGGTTTTATTAATATAGAACAAATCTAAAAATAACAATTCAATTGATATAAAAAAATATCCAAAACTTGAGACTATGTCCACATTACAGAAAAATTATATCATGAAATTAAATTTCTTTTAAAACTATCATTCATAAAAGCATATTTAAGCATTTTGGCTTTAAGAAGATTAATGTGCTTTTTTTTAATAAAAACAGATTTGGGAAAAACTTCTTTCACTTACTATTTATGGTAGCAATACATAGCATCAAATGCAAATCTAGTTTTTTTTTTTTTTTTTTTAATTTTTCAACATAAAGTCTATGATCATCAATATTGCTAAAATCTATTTTATAATTTTTAATATCATTTATATATAATATGATTAATTGAGTTCAGTTAACAAACCATCGTTAAATATTTCAGAATCTTCGGTTATTTTTACATCATAATCTTTTTAAATAAATAATAAATGAAAAATTCTCAAAAATAAAGCATTTTCATATACTTTTGTTTCACTTTTTGTTGAATATTTAAAAAACTTAATATGCGCTGGTAGATTTCCAGAATTTATAAATAACTTATAATAATAATATTTCAAATAATACTGAGACTTCCATGAAAGGCTTTAACCCGAAATCTATTAAAACGTGGTTTATACATTTATTATCCTAACTAATAACTAATAATTTTCAAAAAGGTTTTCCAACTAAACAATACCTTTTTACACTTATAATTTCAAAAAGGCATAATAATTTAACAAAAACTCGTTTTGAAATATATTCGATTAATCGTTAAAAATTTATCGAATAATTTTTTATTCAAAATTTAAAAATGTTGGTCTTTCGAAAAGAATAACAAATTTGTTCCTCGATTAATCGTATAATTTCTGTTCGAATGACAACCCCAATTATATTGCAATAGTATGTTTCCCTTTACTAAACTTCCATCATTTAATTTTTCAATTATTACTATCAACAATTTCTTAGTGTATACAACCCTCTGACATTAAAAGTGTTTTCTTCGTTGTACTCGTAGTCTAAACATAAATTTAAATTTAAAACATTTTATAGATTTTTATAATGAAATTACTTGCTAGCCATATGGACATGGACATAGTCTCAATTTACTACCAGTGCACACACCAACATACATACATATTTCTACCATTACTTGCAACTATCGTTTGGCTTTATTGTTTCTTTTTTATTTTATTTTGCAGCTACTGAACCACCACGTACACAAAATCCTTTATTCAAGAGACGCTACAGTTTGACCACATTCTCACCACTGTCTGTAAAAACTGGCCAGATATTGAAGTCAGCAACAACAACAACAACGACAACATCATCATCACCAGCACCATCATTGAGAACGGCATCCATTGATAGTTTAACAACAACAGTTTATGTAGATGGTTTAGAAAATGATGAGGCCACAGATCAAGTGGCAAAATCTAGCATCCATACAAGTCGGTTCAATCAAATTAATGGCAGACTACACATAGACGATGATGACGAAGAAGAGGTAGATGCTGGCATTGGTGTGGGTGATGGTGATGTTAGTAGACATTTGGTCAATACTGTCAAAACCATAACAACGTTGTCCTCGGTCACCAAACAACCAACATCGTCTAGATTTTTACAGCAACAATCGCCACAACAGCAACAACAACAACAATACTCCAGATATAACTTTGATGATGTTATCACAAGGCGTATGGATGGCACGGGAACTGTTTTGAAATCATCAACCGGTAGCAGCAGCACCACCATCGCTACCAGCACAACAACACAATCACCCCCCGTAATTAAAAAACGTAAGACGGAAATTACACTTGTTTTTATGATATTATTTTTATTACAATTTTAATAGACATAAAAGTAAATATTTAATTAGGTTTTAGAATGATTTTACATTTTTCGTTGATGTTATTTTTGTTACAGGTAAAATGATTATTAAGAGAAGACCACAGAAAACAACGCCCAGTTCCGAAGAGTCCTTGGTTGCAAAGAGAAGAAGACCAAATAAATACCAAGAGCCTTTTAAGAGAATAAATAGTAATCAATCGAAGGTAGTGGTCAAGACCTCAACGCAGCCGGGTAGAACTTATCGTCCCAATTTGGACTATGATTATTATGATGATGAAGATGTACGTTTAGTGGGCAATAAGAGTGATCAACAGGTGAGATTTGTAGGAAATAAATTTGACTAAGTAATTTAAACGAAATCAAGTAAGAAATATATAGTCGGTCAAGTCCGACTATATGATACCCCATACCATTGTGTATGTCCATCAAAATTCGTGAAGGGATCTTATATTAGACATGTGGACAATTATGGACCGCTACTTTTACTATGTGTAAAATAAAATATACGAATACAGAATATTACGTTAATATTATCATTTATATGAATTTTTGCACATTAGGGAGACTCCCAAAAATGGGCTCATATGGGAGCTACGGTAAATTATGGAGCGATCCTCATAAAATTTGTTACTATGATTTCTACTTATATAAAACTTATTTGTGTCGAATATAAACCAGATACTAACATGTGTATGTGATTTATGCACGTTAAAGTGATTTTCGGAAGAGGGTTTTATATGGGAGCTATGGTCAATTAAGGATCGATCCTCATGAAATTTGGTACAAAGATTGATATTTATACAAGACTTCCTTACATCTAATTTCATTAAAATATTGTTATATTTAAGGCATTTATGAACGTTAAGCCCCTATTCCGGGAGAACACTTGTATGGGGACTAAATCATAACCAGTTTCAATAAGCTTTGTCCTTTTGCTATGAAAGTCCCACCTGCCAAATTTCATTGAATTATCTTCAAAATTGCGACCTGTACTTTGAGCACAAGGTTTACATGCACAGCCAGCCAGTCAGACGAACGGACGGACATCATTAGGTCGATTTAAAAACTGATTCTGAGTCGATTTGTATACTTAAAGGTGGGTGTTGGATAACTTTTTCTATGCGTTACAAAGATCAACCCCATACATTACAAACATACCCCAACCATCTATGGTGCTGTAGGGTACAAAAATGGTAAGATAAACACTTTTTGTTTATATACTTTAAACTAGGTGAATTTGAACAATGATCATTCAATCAAACAAGTCATTTTCTAATGAAGATATAAATGTCTTGAATAAAATTATTAAATGTATCGAAAGCTTAAGTTATATTTTTTAGATTTCAATTCAAATTTTCGTTCGTTCGTTTTATAAAAATAGGGGGTAAATATTTTAGATCTATGTATTTCAAATAAAGATATCTGTCCGTCTGTCCAAATGAACTTTCTGAAGGCGCCTTTAGTTTAAAATTCGTTCTTTTATAATTTTTTTTAGAAAAACCACTGAAAGGTCAATAAACTAAAATCTTAAATTTGCTTATATAGTTAGCAGAGGTTTGCATCGAACAAATTTATCGGCACCAACTGATCACACTGGTCGGCAAAAACAAGTTGACTTTCTTAAAAAAATATCTTTACTAGAGAAAATTTAACATGCAAAGCAAGAATCCCCTTTTAACGTACTGATTTTCGATGGGCATGTCTATTTACCATTTACCCAATAATAAGGTGGTTACACGATGTATATTTCACCATAATTCGAGAACGGTTTGTCCGATTTAGGTAAATAACGAGAGATGGGCACCAATGTTATATTAACAGTATTTTTATTATCTGCTTAATAGTTTAGGAGTTATTCAGAAAGTTCAGTTCAGCTAGTAATGCTACGAATAAAAGAAACCGAGAAGCATATTAAAGATTCTAATGGATATTAAAGATGTTACGTATATTTAACATTACGTATAGTAAATACTATATTATAAATATTACGTATATGTATAGAATTTTACTATAGGTATCTTCAGTTAATTATGAATAGAGTTTCCAAATTCTCTACCTTATTTCATTCTCGGGAATCGAGAACATTTTTGTTGACAATGATTTTTCTTTTATTAATTTTTATTCACATCACTTATTCTTGAATGAAGGCTTTGTTTTCACTGCTATTAATATAGTACGAGTACATAAAATTTATTTAATTTACCTTTTCTATTAATCGAAAATTAATAATATTTAAGGGGAAATTTCGATTGATTTGTTCCATTTTGTATTAGCATTTTACAAGTCAATGGAGTACTTTTGGAACAATTGATACAAATTTTTCATAATGTAATCTTAAAAGATAACTCAGAAATATACTAGAAATTTCGACTGATTTATTTCACATTGTCCTAGTATTTCTCTCTCTCTTTTTTTTTTGAAAAATAGGCATTTTTGTGTAATTTAATACATTTTGTTAAAATATAGTTACACAGTCAAAGGAACCCATAGAAAAAATAGAAGGAGACATCCTACAGTCATGAAATTTGGTACATATTCAAATCTAAAATCAGACTTAAGCTTCCATTACAGAGAAAATAAATTTTCAAAATCTCCACATAAGTGTAGTAATTAAAATTTTCTGAAATTTTTGTATAGTTAGTAATTACTATTATTGTATTTCCATACCCGTTCTTGGCAGAGACTTCTTAGTATCAATCTCAACTGCTCCGGAATTAAGAGCTAGTTCCGTGGAGGTTTATACTGACGGGTTCAAATCTTTTGATGGGGGTGTCAATATTCCCATTTATAGGAAGAATATTTCTTTCAAGCAGAGATCTCGGCCATAAAGTTAGCGGTGAACTTTTTAATGTACTATAGGATATTCGGAATGGATATCCAAATCTGTACAGACGGTCAAACCGCGATTAAATTGCTCCCGTATGTCTTTTCGACATCCAGGCTGGTACATAACTACCCGATATCTCTGAACGAGATGGCAAGACATTCAAACCTGAAGCTGTTCTGGGCTAGGAGTCATTCAAACACCCCGGGTAATCTTATTGCGGATGAACTAGCCAAAAATAGCTCCCTTCTTTCATATGAAGATATGGACCAACTGGTTGGAGTGCCGCTTTCGTCCTGCATATGAATAATTCTGTGAAACTTATCGATGATTGCTCAAAATAGATGGACATGTTCAAATATGGCCCCATTAAGATGAATCTCGATCGAACTTCATCATGGGACTACCAAGGCTTTGGTTACGAATTCTGGTAGACGTCGTCACAGGGCATTGGGTTGCAGATGCGTATGCTAGGAGACTAGAGTTCCCTTTTAACGACTTTTGCAGAAGTTGCCACGATGAGGGAGAGAAGAAAACGCTGGAGCATTTCTATGCCACTGTCCACCATTAATACCACTAATAGATCAATTCTTTCATACATGCGTCGTGCTGGTTCGATTCGAACGCTGTTATGGACACGTGAATTAGTAACACATGATCTCTCAGGGTTTCTGTCTCCTATCGATTAGACAGCTGCCCACTGAAAGTAACCTAGTAATTAATAAATGCCATTAAAATAAATAACAGCAGTCACATATATCAGTGTTGCCGTATAAATGAAATAATTTCTTATTATTAGTATTTTTACAATTTATTAAAAAATAATTATAAAATTTTGTACTGTATTTATTATTTTATGCAAATAAGTTTCAGCAAAAGATATAACAAATGAAAAATTCTTACTCTTGATGTCCAAGAATTTTCACAAAACTATATTTTCAGTTACGCCAGAATCCTCACATCTGTACCAATGATTTAAAATGATGTTTAAAAATCTGGGGACTGACGACATTAGATTACATTAATTTTGTAAATAATGTAAAATTTGGAAAAATAGCATAGAACGAGTTTTGGGGAGACAATTTCTATCAAAAATCATTGGTCGTACATAAACTAGAATGAGGATATTTTTATGCATTCTGGAACTAGTTGTAGAACTAATATATTTTTTCCTGAATAAATATATACCAATTAAAAAAAGTAGTAAAAGTATTTCTTTGATATTCAAAAACAGTATAAGTAACTGTAATACTATTTTCTCCGAATATTTTAATATCTAAAATTTCCTAAATAATTTAAATTTACTTTTATACTTTAATTTTATCTTTTTCACTTCCAGCTTAAAGTTATCCTTCATGGTGGTGGCATAATTGAATGCTTAGATCAAGGCAACTTCCCACATCCATTATCGTGTCGCAAATTTATTTCTTGTGCCAAATTTGAAACTGGCGGTGTTGTTGGCTGGGAATATACATGTCCCAAAGGTTTGAGTTATGATCCCGTTGGTGGCATGTGTAATTGGGCAGCTGGCTTAGGTTGTAAAGAATAAAATAGAAAATAGAAAACAAGAAACTCATGATAAAAAAAAACGCCTAAAATACTGCCAGAAGTACTTAAGTACTATAGAAACAGCAACAACTCTCTATATATTCAACGACTTCTTTTTGTATTAAAAATAAATATAAAATTTAAACTAAATTAAGTTGGATTAAAAGCGAGCGAAATTTATGAATTTATATGTCAAAAAAAAAAATATTATTGACTGATCTTATATTGAACATGATTTTTGATTTTTAATTGGAATTTACAAAATTCTCTTAATTTTTTTTCAAATTTTCTTTTATTATTTTTATTTTCTTCTTTGCTTTGAAGTGTGATTAGCATATATTTAATATAAATATTTTAATTTTTAATTATTTTATGATTTTATTGTTTATACTCGTAATGTATGTATGTACGTTAAATTTACGTTAAATTTAAGTTTATTTATAAGTCTGTTTTAATGTTTAAGTTTAAATTATATGCATTTCTTTCCCATTTCCGTTTCCAGTGAAAATTTTCAAATTATTTTATTTTTATTTTATTATTCTGCCATTCGTAATTATATTTCCATAATAAATTAAATATCAATTTACTATTTAATTAGAAATAAATGAAAACATTAAAAAAATAATTAAATAAATACTCGTATGTATAATTAGAAACACAAATTGTTTTCTTTTTTTGTTTAATTGAATAAATCGTATAGGGAAACGTTAAGAGGATGTGTTATTTTGCAGCTGCAAGTTCGAAAAATATTCTATTAAAGAGAGCAGTATATATTTACTGCCTTATTCCTAATAAAATATACAAATTTTAAAAAAACTTTTATAAATTTGATATTTTTATTATGAATGAGGGTATATTAAATACAGACATATGCATCTCTATTTGACATTAAATATTCCTATTGACTTTTATATATAATTTGGAATTTTCTTGGTTTAAACTTTTAGATCTGCATATTTATTATTAGTTTATTTAATACTATTTTATTCGCTTAATTCGATACTCATAAATAATTCTTAAGTCGATACAATTTTATTCGAAGAGAAATATTTTTTAATTTTAAAGACACAATTTAAAATACTAGATTATACCCAAATTATGTATATTAACAATATAATATAAAATGTCAGTAGAAACGTTTAACGATTGTAACTAATCAAATATTGAAATTGCAGTCAGTAAATTTAACAAATACTTTTTTAAAATATTTTTTTTACCAATTTTAAAATCCGTGGAAAAATAACCAATATAAAGATAACGATTAAATATAAAAACAAAACACTTTCCTAAAATTCTTGCAGAAGAGGGCGAATAAAGCGAATAAAGTAACGTTTTGGGAATTTGTTCATATTAAGTATTTAATTTTTCCAGTTTGAAGATTATTTCGTTCAATATTTTTTCCCAATTTGGTCTTTTTTTTCTTTTAACATTTTGCGTTTATTTCTTTTTGACAGCAATTTTTTATCGACTTTCTTCCTCATTTTGCCGATTTTCCTATTTTGGAGTTTTTTTTCGTTTTGGCTACTTTTTTGGTTTTGGCGATTTATTTGTGTTTTAGAGAGATAAGAAAGGCCCTACGTACCACGACTCAAAGCGATTTTTGGTGCAACAATATTATCAATAACAATCCTAAAATAACTTTCATATTCCATCGAAAAAATTAAAAGTCATATAATATTTATGTTTGAAAAAATAAAAACAATAACCGTTATTTTGGCTCAACAAATATAAAGATGAAAATACAATCCTCTGGCTTTTAAATTAAAAGTCATAAGAGTAACTGTCCCTGATTTTAAAAATCCAAAAGAAAAGAACAAGAAAATGAGCTTATCTTGATAACGCAAGTAAAAAAATTAATTTTACATAAAAATTTGCATTTGGTAAAAATAAAAATCAACGATATAAATGCTTTTTCTGCTTTGTTTCTCATAATACATAAGGCTCAGAAAAAAAAAAAAAAAATAAAGCAATTCAATGTAATGAACTCTTTTCTATATATTATTAATCATTTCTCTTTTACAACTCTCCCTATTAAATTGAAAAAAAAAAAAATAAAATAAAAAAAATTTTATTATTATACTTTTATATTTTGTGTTTGTAAATAAATAATAACAATGACACAGACTTACTGCCTGTTTTTATAACACGAGCGCAAAAACGACTCGTCTAACTTACATTTAAAACAAAAACAAAATTTCAAAATTTGTTTTCGTTTTAAATGTAAGTTAGACGAGTCGTTTTTGCGCTCGTGTTATAAAAACAGGTAGTTAAACTGAGAGAGTTGTCCGAGAGACATGCGAAATAAAATAGGGAAGAGCTTAATAATTTGAGACACTCTTTTGTTTGCAAAAAAAAAAAAAAAAAAAAATGAAATAAAAATACACAAAAAAATTAAAATTGTTTCATTACCCCTCAAGCCACAATACTCCAGTTTCTCCTACTAATTACACAAGTAAAGAAAAGGATAGAAAAAATTGTATCGCTATTGATTTATATTTATATAGCACTTTAAACTATAGTATTTAAAATTTCAACTATCTTTACGTTTAAAAATAAAACTATTAATTTTATTTTTTCATTTTTTCTCTAGCTAATAGTCAGTTAAAAAGCTGATTTTAATTTTATTTTATGTCTCTTAATAGCTGTGGTGTATTGGAGAAATCGTTATTCATCTTGACCTTAGTGTGAGTACAGAAAATGTGTTATCATAGACATGAGGTTTTTCATTTTATGATAAGCTTTAAATATATCATACTGTGGAGATTTATGTTTTCCTTAAAAGTTTTATTTGAATGTGATTAAAATTCCTACATCATTTAATGTTAAAACTAATAGGTTCCTTATTAACTGTTTGAAATTTAGTTCTATGAATATTCTCTCCTCAATTTTGGTTTCGCTGAAAGAAAGAAAAATTGATTAGATTAGATTAGATTAGATTAGATTAGATTAGATTAGTTGATTAGAAGAATTTTCTGCCAAAGGGATTTCAAAATTTGTATTACATTTGCAATTTACTACCATATTATACTTGTTGAAAAAAAACTTAGCACCCTAGGGTTCTTTCTTAACCCTTTGTAAAGAATACGTATTTTCTCCAGCTAAAAATTCTATAAAAAAAAATATAATTGCTGTGTTTTCTCTCGGTTTCGAGAAAACACATTTTCTTGGTCGTCATTGCGTTAAATTTGAGACGTGATAAAATGAAACTAAAATTTTCCTGGTGATTGAAGCAACACGTTTTCCACGATATCTATTTAGCGTTGACCTTTGTTAAAAAAATGCTATTTCTTAAAAAAATGTACCAATTTCGAAAAAAGTAACTATTACAAAAAAAAATACCTATTGATATTTTTTTAAGTAATATTTTTTTTTAATTTTTCGAAGAAATGTGCCAATTTTCAAAAAGCAACAACTTTCAACAAAAGTACATTCATATATACACACAGGCATACATACATACGTACAAAAACGGAAATTTTCAAAAACTAGCTTTCGGAAAAAATATTAATTTTGAAAAAGTGCAATAAAAAAAAAAATGTTTTTGGTTTTTAAGTCAAACTACTAATTAAATAAAGATCTAATTTTCGAAAAAGTACACATTTTAACAAAGTACCAAATTTCCAATAAGTAAAAATTTTGAAAAAGTTGCAAATAAAAAAAACTACCAAGCTATTTTTATAAACATATTAGGTATAAGTTCTCAGTAGAGTAAAAAATTCCGAAAAAAGGAAAAATTTTAAAAAAGTACCAATTTTGTAAAAATGTTGAATAGAAAAAAACCTATTAAAAAAAATTTTCCCAAAAAAAAAAACAAAAAAAATTTCGTTGACGTACATGCTTTTTACACATAGTAAAAAATTATTCATTTTCAAAATATATTTTTTTTTAGTACAGCAATCCATTAATAATCTTTCGAATGCATTTTCCAGGGTTTGTGGATATTATGATAGTTATGTTGCTTTTGAGCAGGAGTAGCGCGACCAAAGGGACTCTTTGAGTTAACTTGGAGTATGAAATCACCCTCAACATCGTATTCGGTATTGATACCCATGTAAACACGTTTTCCATTGCCATTTTGTTCCTTGTAATACTTAAGAGAACTGGCACCTACAGCAGGGAAGTTACGTTCATTACCGGGCACAACAGATTCTGCGAAATAGCGTAAAGCACGCATAGAAGCTTCAACAACATTATCGGCACCAGGTACACCTTCACTTGGGCCATTGGGATAGAAATCAACATCACCACAGCGGATAGGTGTTCCTAAACCATAAGCAGAAGTGTGGATAGCATCAACAAATTCAGCATCACCACGAGCCAAACCTCTTAGGGATTTTTGGGTTTGAGCAAAAATTTTAGAGGGATCCAAACCGGTGATACGACGCAATTTATGACCAGTTTCACGGGTAAAATGACGACCAACTGCGCCTGCAACATGAGCACCAATATTGGAGCCAAGCAAGTGTACGATTTCGTGGGGAACATCAGCCTCATCGATGCATTTCACCAAAACATCAGCAATTTCCATACCAGTCTTTTCAATATCCAAAGTTGCGTAATTCTTCGTGCTATTTAATACCTCACCTAATCCAATAAAAACAAAATTGCCAGTAGGTCTGTTGTTGGATGACGAATAATCTTCTTCATCAGAGCTAGGATTTTCACTGAATTCGTCTTCATATTTGACGTTAGAACGTTGGGGAGCCTCACCATTGTAACGTTGCATATAGGCTTTTACCAGTTTACGAGTAGCTTTTTTGATGGTTTCAGTATTTTGGGGTATACCGGTAATATAGATGGTAACTTCTTGATCACCGAAATATTTTTCTTTCTGAGCTATTTTGGGTAATTCACTTAATTTAAAGCCAACTTTCTTATTGTCGGGTGTAATAAAGAAGGCAGGTATCTCACTAGGTTTAGGAACATAAGAGGGTTCAATAGCCCAACCTGCTTGGGTTAAGTGATCTGCAAAAAAAAAAAATAATAAATTTAATAAAAAAAAATTTCTTTTTAAAGTTTTATTAGAACACTAAGAATACTTACACATTTTATTAAGTAAATCTGCACCTTCTTGCACCGACATTCCTTCCAACTTTTTAAGGTTAACTTCATTCAATGTAGGCAATCTTTCCAACTCGGACACTGAAAACCATTCAGTTGGTTTCAAAATATTCTTAAGAGAATTTGTATGTTCACGTTCTGTCCAGCTTATAGGCCTACGCCCACTGTTGGCAGTAGCCAAAGCAAATATGCCTACTAAAAGGCAAATTGTTTTTAAAGCATTCATGATTTCACTTCCCTAAAAAATTGATCTAGAAATGTAATTGCTTGAATCACTTGTGATAGTGAACTATAATTTTCTCGGTTTTATTGTGACCTTTTATACTTGCCATCATTAGTATTTAAATTGTCTTCCTGTTTGCATTTTTTCAATCAAAAATATTATTTATTACAACAAAAACATTTTCCAGTTATTTGCAATAAAATCGGTCATTGACCACTTATCAGTAATTTTTATACCCTTCATTAAAGTTGTAAAGGGTATATATAAGTTTGTTATTCCGTTTGTAATTTCCACAATTTTCGTCGGAGAGACAAAAAGTTTATATTTTCTGGATTCTTATAAGAAGTGGTGTCGATAGGACGATGTCCGTCTGCCAACGGTTGAAATGGCGTTTATGAAGCCAACCGATAACTCTCATATTTAATACATATATAATATAAATGGCATTTGGCAAAAATTTAACAAGAAAATAATGAAAAAAAAATTGATTTTTATTTTTACGATCTTGGTACGTATTTATTGAGATCAAAATAAACTTTTTTTCAGGATCAGTATTATGAATTAAAATACACAAACGAAACAAAAATATAAATATAATAAAAAAAATATAAAATTACATTTAATTATTACATAACAAAAAGTTTTTTTTAATAACTAGTATTTGGTGGGAAAGCCTTTATTTTTTATAACCTCCGAAAGACGGTTTGGCATATTAAAGATAATTTTTTTAAGTAATCTTGTCCAATTTTTCTCACTCTTCAATTCGTTTTTCAAAGTAATTTGTTTTTTTCGAATTTGTCGATTTAAATGATCCCATAAATTTTTAATAGAATTCATGTCGAAGGTGGGCAGGTGTGTAGATTACTTTTAAACAATTATAGCCCTTCTCGAAAAACATGGGCTTTGTATTTTGGGTCATCGTCCTGATATAATTTAAATGTTGATGAAATCCCCATTTTTCAGCTGATTATTTCTAATTGTTCAAATATTACTCCTTGTTCATTTTTCCTTCGATAAATACCAGATTTCCGACACCCTTTGTTGAGTCGCAGCCCCAAACCATTAGGGGTCCATCACCATGTTTTACGGTTGCAGTAATATTCTTAACTTTTAATTCTTCATTTGGCTTCCGCCACACCATTGTTTTGCCGTCGCTTCCAATCGAGGAAAATAATGTCTTCCCACCAGTTTACATCTTTCCTTTTGTGTTCCTTGCAAATTTTAGACGTTGGTTCTTATTTTTCAAATTCAAAGGGCTTTTTGCGCGCAACTCGCCGTTGAATCCTTGCTTTATTATAGTCCGAAGTATTGTTGATTCTGATAGGGACTTACCTAATTCCTCCTAAAATTTGACTACAATCACAATTTTAGGAGCACTTAGGTGTGGCTTTACCTTGATTTTCCTAACAATAAGGCTTACCAGTTTATTTATAAAATCAATTCGATTCTCAATTTTATATTTCCTTACAATATCACCAACAGTATTAATTTTCATATTTAACATTTCAGCAATTTCTTTATATTTTTCTCCTTTTCGTGATGAAAAATTACTAATTTTTCTTTTCTCTAATTTGGTATTTTTTTTCTCGGCTTAAATTGTAAAAAAAAACTTTAAAATGTTAACGACTTTCGCACCACGTCTTTGCTTGGCTTTGTCTAATATATGAGTAATTCCATTTTAAATTTAAAAAATTTTGACCCTTGGTTACCGATTTAGATAAAATTTGGTGTATATATAGAGGAGGACACAGAGGCACGTAAAATGAATTTTTCTCATTTTTATTTTGAGAACTGTGGCAACTCTATAGCTTTGAAAGTGATTAACATATTTTTTTTTAAATGGCCATAATTTTTGTTAGATAAAAAATATTAAAATAATTTTTTTGTATTGGATTTATCAAAGTTTGTATTTTAAGATACCATATACAAATTTTGAAAATATTTTTTTATTAACATATCTTTTTGTAAGAATTTTCTTTAGTGGCGTATATCTAAAAAAAGAAGCCTTGTCGGTATACTTGCTACAGAGAAAATTTCAGAGAGGTAAAAATTTTTAAATTTAAAATAGAATTACTCATATGTAAACTGTTTTTTACAATGCTTTTTAACTTTTCTGATAATTACAGTGTTGTATTTAAGAGCAAATAAGAAAAACCGAACATGAAGCATAAATATCGTCAATAGCACTTTATTTGATTATGTTGAAGAATTATAATTAAGGTTCTTTTTTTATTAAAACTCAGAAAAAACTGATTTGAAAGTAGCGGAGACATAAGCAAAGGACTTTGTTTTTGCAAAACAAAATCGGAAAATTTTCCCGAATTTTTCCGCTGAAGAAATTAACGTAGTCGTTAAAGAGATATCGGCCAAAACGCATTTTTGGCCGTTATCGAAATCCTAAAGTAGCTACGGACTTGATTTTTATATAGATTGATCACAAATATTTTTCTTGAATTTCGGTTTTTTGAATCAACCAAATCGACTTATTGGCAAATTTGTTTTTTTTTTATTTAATTATTTAATCTGCTTCCCTTATATTTGTTCTTTTCATGAGTACTGTAAAATAACAACATTAATAAATTAAGACTTATGCGTTTTTTTAAACTTTTTGAAGCACCTAAAGAATTTTTGTGTTGAAAAAATAACTTAAGTAGATCCAGTATTAACCGAGTTATAGGCCAAAACGCATTATAAGATTTTTTGAAGCTCCTATATAAGCTACGGGCCTTATTCTTGCACAAATCTATCACAAATATTTTTTTCGAATTTCAGTTTTTTCCTTCATACCCTTTTTTAACTTAATATTGTTTTACATTTATAAAATATTTGTTCTGCGCCGAAGTGATTATATATTCCTTAAATATGTGCGAACTTTTGTAAAATCCCAAAGTATTAAATTTGTTATTTATTAGCTTTTACTGGTGCGCCTTGCGATAACTAATATTTATTTTATATGGGAGCTATTACCCCCCTGGACCTGTTCACACTAATCGAAATTTAATATGAAAATTACTTTTAAACTTGTTTAAAATTTCAACTGTAATAGTCGTTTAGATGAGAAAATTTATATTTTCTTTGTATGTGGGCCACCTCTCCCCCTGGGCCTATCCGTGTTATTTTCATTTCATCAGTGCGATGTGATAGGATAAATGCCACGAAAATTTGAAAACTCTCACTGTATTAGTTAGATATAGCATAATTAATATTTGCTTTAAATGGGACGCACTATACCCTCTGCTCCGATCTATTTTGAGCTAAATGTTTCATCCGTTTAAGAGTTTTAAAAATGTGGGCGTAAAATGGAAAAAATAGTTTTTTTTTCTTTTTTTATTTTAAGTAAGTAAGGCGCCAAATGTGTGTGTAATTACATACAATATAATATATTTAATTTTCATATAACAGATCATAAAATTGATGAAGGGTAAATAGGATTCGGCGCAGCCGAAACTTATAGCATTCTAAATGTTTTTTTTTTTTAATATGTTTAATTAAACGAATAGTTTGTATATAAAAATATCTACTTATTTTTTTAACAATTGTTTAATAAAAATAATTTAATCTAATGTTTCCAGTCTTTAAACATATTCTTATCACTTAAAGTTCTTATCATTTGTTGCTACAGCTGATAAAAGCATCATCTAAAACTCATAGAATACGGTTATCTGTCTAATCAGACGCATTTTGAAACATTTTTGCGAGAGCAATTATGTACAAATATTATATACAAACTAAGCTTTGTAAGCTTAATATGTAATTTTAATCCTAATTACTTTATTTGTTATTTTTTGAAAATATGCGCCTAAAAAATACTCTTAAAAATTCAAAATATAGCCTAAAAATTTAAAAAGTATGCATTTATTTTTTAATATCTATTAAATAAAAAGAAAAAACTAAATTTTTTTCTATAACAAAAAAAAATTAGTCCACGGTAAGCTAAGCAATGCAATAAAAGCTAGGAATATGTTTTAAAAGATTAATGCTAATTCTTTGTACTTTTTTAAATTTAGTCATATCTTTTACTAAGTTATCAAATGTAAACGAATATCTGTTTTGGCGTAAAAATAATTTATACATAGAAAATAATCTTTCTACGTCAAGAGATCACAGTGGTCCCAAAACAATTTTATTTGGAAATAATTCTATAACTAGTGAACCGTTGGAGCTATCTAAATAAAACATGTTCAGAGCTGAGGGATTTTCAAGTTGATTTGGAGGAGCATAGGTCCCCTGCAAAATTTGTCACCACGGCTATGTATTTTTAATGTTTTTAAATTCGCCAAAAATATGGGTAGTCCTTGTAAATATCCATAAAAACATGCTTACATATGTAAGTTATTTCCTTTAGTTTAACAGATATTTAGGTCGAAGCAAATTTAATCCTCATTTTTGAACTAGTTCTTTTTTAACTTGGTGACCTCAATTTGAGCCCCAAAATTTTTTTTAAAAAATTCTAAATATTATTGCTGCAAGAATCATATAAATATATCTATCCAATAAATAGTTATATTAATCTGAAATTGAAACTTTGAAAAAAATTCATATTTTTTGGGATTATTTTCCATGACTACAAAATTTATGTTCCGGACTACAAAAGTTTTGTAATGGTTTCAAAAAACTCGGTCAAATTTCTTCAAACCATGACCCGAAAATCGGAAATTTAAGGTTTGAATTTTTTGTGAAAAATAATGTTAATAACTTTGTTTCCGTACTCTTAATTGGGTGCACGAGGGATCCCAATGTTAACAAAAAGCGTCCCCGTACTCGAAAATTCTGCAAATGAGAGCTATTTTGAGAGAATAATGTTCTTCCTCTTTTACGAAATAGCCCAGAATATTTCTTCGGGTAGATTGTGTAAATTGTCAAATAATTAAAAAATAAAAATATACAATAAAAAATTTTAAAGAAAATTAATAAAAAATTATTTGTTTTTTTACTAACAGGAATTTAAAAAAATTAAAAACTTTCAAATATACTGCAAAATAAAATTAAATTCACATAAGAATTTTTAAAACGGTTTGATATTTTATTTCTGGGTAAACAATTTGGATTTTTGAGTTCCCGTACTTTGTGCGTTGTTGTATTTTTGTGGGAGAAAAATGAGCTTTTCTTCATTTTACTGCACTTTACCCAAAAAGTACAGAAAAAAAATAAATATTCAAATTGAAATAAAATTTAAATGAACAAAGATATCCTATTGTACCAAAGCGTCCAAAATCTCAAACCCGGAAAAACATTTTTTAAAAATTGACTTCTTTCATTGAAATCGTCACCGTGTCGTTATGAAAGTCGTACGTGAGAAAATACTTTTTGTATGTTTTTCCGACAAAATAATATAATTTTGGAAAAAAAGAAAACAAAAATGTGTGTGTTTTTTTTAAGTTTCAAAGCAAAAATTTTGCCTTTCTGGTAAGCTAGCAGGTATAATGGGAAAGAATAATAAACTGCTCATTTTTTGCCCAAGTTGTCCATAAATTCATGTAGTTATTTTTGGACTCTAGGAGTGCTCAAAAATATGTACCGAAACGTAAATAAGAAAAAATAATTGCCGTCAATGAGATTTGAACTTGGGCAAAAATTAATCATTCGTTTTTAATAACTAACGTCATACTCAGTACACCACCTCGCACTTAATTTTCTAAATGACAAAAACTTTAAAAACTTTAAAATTTTTAATATATTTTAAAAACTTTAAGTATAAAATATCTTTATAGACATTTTGCTAAAAAAAAACTAACAGCATCAAAATGGGGTTGAACTAACAACCTTCTGGTTTCTGATCCAGCGCTCTAGCCAAATGATCCACGTGATTGCAATATTACTGTGCTATTATACAATTGAGTACTTATTTATGTAATATAGAGTAAGGAAACAATAATGGCGCCTCATTATCAAGAAACTACTTTAATAAGTAGTTGCTATTACCGAGAACCAAAAAGTTTTTGCTGGGCTTATATGCTGGGTGAGCGGTAAAGTGAGCGGCACACGCCCATTTTTTAATCTTTGAGTTTACATTGGTTTTTTAACTATTTTGCACAAATATTTTTGTTGTTGTACATGCTTTTTTGTAAAAAATATCGGCCGAAAAGTACAAATGGAATTAGGACGGACACCTTTTTTTTCTGATATTTGGTCCATAACTTTTTTTTTGTTTGTGAATCGATTTTGTTCATTTTCAATACCAAAGAAATCTTATATAAGACAAATATTTGTACCAAGTATGTCAGCCCCAAGCCCTATCTTGCTTTCAACAGACAGACGGACATCTTTAAATCGTTTAGATTTTCACGAGGATTCGGAATACACATATATATTTTATGGGTTCTTAAATTATTTAAAAATATTAACGCCGTCTAAAGGGTGCTAAAAAGTACGTACTGGCAAAATTTTTACATGGTTTGGAATATCGTGTAAAAAAAAAGTTGTCTAACAAATTTTTGATCAGTGTATTTGTACATGTAAGAAAAAAGCACTTCATTCGTAATAAGTGGCCCTTTTAACAGAAAAATGTATGAAAAGATTTATTTCTATCATTGAAAAGTACAATGATTTCTAATTTTTCTAGCCTAAACATGGGACGCAAGATTACAATATTACAACCAAAAAGTAACTGAATGGTATCAAAGAAATTATGCTGCAATATACCAAAGGAGACCTATCCACTAAACTGACCAGAACTCAGTCCACTTGAGATATATATATATTTCTTTCAAGCTTAACACTTTCAAGCTGAATTGTATAAGTAATTTTTTTTCATGCACTATGAATTAAAAATTTTACTATTATTAAGTAGCAAAGAAAAAAATAATAGTAATTCATAATCTTAATCCTACTAAAAATAATAGATAACATTTCAAGGCATAAAATAATCAAATTTCCTTCATTAAAAAAATTAAACAAGTATTTCATTTTCCATAAAAAAAAAACTTATAAAAAGAAGAAAATCATTATCAAGATTCTAGAATTACATTAAAAAAAAAAGAAAACAATAATTTCAAATCATATTTATGAGTTTGAATATTGAAAAACGTAAATAAACTGCAATTTTGATGACCGGACAAAAGGTAACACGAGTCGGGTTGGCACTATTTATTTTTGCTTCAATATAATTTGTAGACTACAAAAATTATAAATGGGTCAATGACCGTGTTTTTATTGGCATTGAAAAAAATTGTAATCTATTTATATGTTTACGTATTCATTTAGCAATAGTGCATCTGTAAACAAAAAATATTAATTTAAAAATCAGCAAAAATTCACTTTTAAATCAAAAGTATTTAAGCCAAACAATTTGGCGAAAGAAGGCGCAGTTCACTTTTTATTAGTGATCGAAACATTTGAATAAAAGTAAAAAACAGGCTTAAGATCATGAATCCTTTAAGAACGCTTTGCCTCTTAATGGCCATATTTGCATTGGCTTATGCCGGTAGTGGTCCCAGACCATCAAATGTGCATTATAGTGGAAATTCTATTAAGAACAGTTTGAAACCAACTGATTGGTTATCGGTATCTGAATTGGAATCCCTTCCCTCTTTCAATGAACTTAGTATGGAGAAATTAGAACAAATGTCGGTGCAAGAAGGTGCTGAATTGCTCAACAAGTTGTGTAAGTTTTAATTAAAAGAAAAAGTTTGCTAAGCTATTACTAAAATCAAAATGATATTAAAATTTTCCAGATCACTTATCTCAAGTTAGGGAATACTTTGAACCCAGCTTTTATCCCAAAGAAATTCAAGCTCAATTATTTACTCCCAACAACCAGAAAATCAGCTTTAATTTAAATGAATTGCCCAGAATTGCCCAGGAACAAAAGGATTTCGGCGATGAAGAAGTCACCATCTTCATTACTGGTCTACCCCAAGAAACTGAAACAATCAAGAAGGCCACACGCATGTTGGTACAAGCCTATATGCAACGTTACAGTGGTGAAACTCCCCAACCCTACAATTACAAATACGAAAACGATTATAATGATAACAGAAATCCCAGCTCCAGTGAAGAAGATTATTCCACCTCCTGGAAGAGCAGATCTAACAAACCTACTGGAAATTTAGTAGTAGTTGATTTGGGTTCATCCATTCCCAACTTTACGGCTTATGCTACTTTGGATGTTGAACATACTGGTGCCTGGATTGGTGATATTTTGGTACAACTTACCGATAAAGCTGATGTTCCCCAAGAAACTGTACATGTTATTGGCTCCAATATTGGTGCTCATGTTGCTGGTGCTGCTGCCCGCCAATATACCCGTGAAACTGGTCATCAATTGCGTCGTGTTACCGGTTTGGATCCCTCTAAAATATATGCCAGGAAAAGCCATTCTTTGACTGGTTTGGCCCGTGGTGATGCCGAATTCGTTGATGTCATTCATACCTCTACCTATGGTATGGGCGCTCCCACACGTTTCGGTGATGTTGATTTCTATCCCAATGGTCCTAGTGAAGGTGTTCCTGGTGCTGATAATGTTATTGAAGCTTCCATGCGTGCTGTCCGTTATTTTGCCGAATCTGTTGTACCCGGTAATGAACGCAACTTCCCTGCCGTAGGTGCCACCTCCCTTGACGAATACAAGAATCAAAACGGTTATGGCCAACGTGTTTATATGGGCATCAATACTGAATACGACGCTGAAGGTGATTACGTTCTCCAAGTTAATGCCAAGAGTCCTTTCGGCCGCAAAACCCCAGCCCAAAAACAAAGAAACTATCACAGCAACCATCAGCCCTGGAAAATGGCTACATATGATAATTAAGTGATTTATGTCCATAAAGATTCTCAAAACGATACTATCTAATGTTCAATGTTGGTTTCTGTTGTACAGAAACTTTATACTTCATTATGATTGATGTATGTAGCTTTAATTATGTGCATTTATCAATAAGATTTTTAATCAATCTTTAATTTTTATTTCATTTTAACATAAAACTTGTAATTTCGTTGTACAGATTTTTTATAATTTTTTTTAAATAAATATTTTTGCTTTCTGAAAAGATACATATTTATTAGATTTTATTTAAAAATATATAGCTATTTATGTTTACTTAGGATTTTGAACCAGTTTTGAACTTCCAATAAATGATATTATATAATTAAAGAAAAATGAGTGCGAGCGACAATGCCCTTCGAATCGATTCAGAATTTTATATACCAACCATGTTCATCTGTGGCCCCTGAACGATTTTCGTACCGTCCCACTCAACTCCCAAGACACAAACTATTTAAAAATTCATATACCTAATACAGATTAGAAAAAACATACGAAAAATAATGAGAACTCCATAATTTAATTTAGGAAACAATTGCATCACAATAATCATTTTTAAGTTTAATGTTTGCAAACAATTCCAAAAATTAAAAAAACTTTTTGTAAATTATCTTATAATTATGTAAAATGTATGTACACATCAAGAAACACGATACTAATTGCCTTATTTACCCCGTAGGAAATTTTAGAATTGAAATAATTCAAAATTTCCTAATAACTAGTGAATTAAGATAGATCAGGAAAATTACAAAACAATCAAAATAAAATTGCTAAAAGGGAGCTAATGTCCACAGATTTTGAGAAAAAAAAATAAAAATAAAAAATTAAAGGAAAGATAAGGATGGGACCACAGCTGCTAATAACTATAATATGGTAGAAAACTCCAAAAGTAAAAAAAATTTTAAAACATCTTATGAAAAAAAATATTATCACTTCGGGCTGCAACTTTCTGAGCAAAATTTTTCGTTCTGACAGAGAAGCCAAATTTAAAGGAAGAACTTCCAACTAAGGATGAATCTCCAATACAGCGCAATTATTGAGAAAATTAAAAAAAAATAAAATTATTATGACATTAAATTAAATTAAACTCAGCCATGTTGCTGTTGGCTGACTATTGCTAAGAGAAAAATGAAACAAAAAAAAGTAAGAAAGAAAAGTCGGTCAAGCCCTACCATATGATACCCCACACTTTTGTGCATGTCCATCAAAATTCTTGGAGGGGTCTTACATTATATATGTAAAATAAAATATACGAATACAGAATATTAAGTTAATATTAACATTTATATGAATTTATGCACTTTATGGTGATTCCCGAAAGTGGGCTAATATGGGAACTATGGTAAATCATGGAGCGATCCTCATAAAATTTGCCACTGTGATTTCTACTTATATAAGACTTATTTGTGTCGAATATAAACTTGATACTAACATGTGTATCTGACATATTTACGTTAAAGTGATTTTCGAAAAAGGGTTTTATATGGGAGCTGTGGTCAATTATGGACCGATTTTCATGAAATTTGGCACAAAGACTGATACTTATACAAAACTTCTTTGCACCGAACTTCATTAAAATATTGCTATATTTGAGGAATTTATGATCGTTAAACACCTATTTCGGGAGGACATTTGTATGGGGGCTAGGTCCTTGTGTTATGAAAGTCCTACGTGACAAATTTCATTGAATTATCTTCAAAATTTCGACCTGTGTTTTGTGCACAAGGTTTACATGGACAGCTAGCCAGCCATTCAGCCAGCCGTCCGGCCAGACGGACGGACGGACATCGTTAGATCGACTCAAAAAGTGATTCTGTGTCGTTTGGTATACTTTAAGGTGGGTGCTGGCTGATTTTTTCTGTGCGTTACAAACATCAGCATAAACGCATAATACCCCAACCACCAATGGTGGTTAAGGTATAATTAAAAATGTTGTATATTCTTTATATATACAGTATCGATCATAAATTACTTTCTGAGTCGGTCTGACCGGTAGGCTGGCTGTGCACGCAAACCTTTTGAACAAAGTTTAGGTCGCAATTTTAAAAACATTTTGATGAAATTTAGCACAAGGACGAAGCTTATTGAATTTGGTTATGATCGGTTCATTGTTTTACCTAGCCCACAAAGAATGTCCTTCGGAAATTTGTGCCGTAAGCGAGTGCTGTATAAGTATATAAGTTTCAAATATCATGAATATCAGTCCATAATTGACTACAGCTTCCAAATAAACTCCTTTTCTGAAAATCACTTTAATGTGCATAAATCCAACACAAATGTTATTATCATGTTAATATTCAACATAAATATGTAAGTAGAAATCACAATGCCAAATTTTATAATGATCGATTCATAATTTATTATAGTTCACATATATGGCCCTCTTTCAGTAATCACCCTAAAGTGTATAAATTCATATAAAAGTTAGTATTAACATAATATTCTATATTTATATGTTTTATTTTTCAATTAATACGAGTATCGGTCCACTATTGATCATAGGTTCAACATAAGACCCCCCCTCCCCGACCAACAATATCTTTCATACTTGTTTTTTTTTAAGTCTAAATCACTTTTCAATCTTTTTAATAAAAAAAATAAATGTATTAACAATTAATTTATTTTTTATTGCAATAAATAAATAATCGTATTATTGGACTATTGAACAAATAATTTCTACGGTGAAAGCTAATGTAGAATAAGTTCCTTTTACAAAGAAATAATCCACATAATTTTAATCTTTCATTTTAAAATTTTTCATTTATATACCCTCAAATTTCGATTCCTACATATCCTGATACGTGTGCCTTGATTTCTATGAAAACTTTAGAAACTAGACGTAAAATTTCTTCTGCATATTTCCCATATGCTATAATTCGTGGATTAATTGATTGCCCTGATTTGCTTCATACCATAAAACTTGATGTACCTCCTAGTCTTATAAGACAAAGTAATTATATCTTTTATACAGATATTCATAGAACAACAAATTTCAATGAACCTTTAATAAAAGCTATGAGATTATTCAAAAATATTCTATTGAATTAGACTTAAGTATATCAAATCTTGAATTTAAAAATTTGTTACAGTTTTTTTTTTTTTTTTGAAGTAATTAAGGATAATATTGTATTTATAGACTGAAACTAATAAATAAATAAATATAAAATGGTATTTTAATCAATAATTCTAGGGATATATATGATAATTTACTATATTATGAGATATGGTGATTCACTATTTCAATTATGTAAGTAAAAAAAAGATTTATTGAATTTTGCTTTTTTTAATTTTTTTTTTTTTTTTAATAGAATCATAACCAAATATAAACAACAGGATTCATATAAAAGTAGTGAATGAATATGGTCTAAATGCGGTAGAGAACAACAAATAAAACGTTTTCAATTTAAATTTCAGAAACATTTAACACAATAATTTCAATGTACATGGATACGAAAATTAATTATTTCTTTTTATAAATGCAAGAATTGAGAAAGATTCAAAACTAAATTTACAAAAAATAAGATCCAAAATTGTTAATTGAATTTGATTTACCAATATTTTCAGCGTTTAAATTATATATTATATTTAGACGATTATTAGATTATGAACATAAAGCATTTATTAAAATTATATAATATAATTATGTAGATCACTTTTTAATATATTTCCATCCCACTTTTCGAAAATATCTTTTGATTATTGGAATATACAATACATAAGTAGTAGTAAAAAGACGTAAATCTAAAGTTAATAAAATGTAATTTAAATAAAGGGCCTGATACATTTCCATGGGTAATGAACTACGGTATTCACTTGAAAAATATTTGCTCGATTAATCGACAAATTAAAATCAAATAATTGTTCGATTAAATTAAAATCAACAATTTCGAGTAAAAATTTATTCGAGTAAAAAAATATTAAAAAAAATTCCTTTCTTACCTACCCAGCAAAAAAATTTGCTTTCCTGGTAAGCTAACAGCTATAATTTGAAACAAAAATGAACTACTAATTTTTTGCCTGAATAACTAGTTATTTTTGTTCGAGTTGTCCATAAATTCATGGAGTTATTTTTAGACTCTTGAGGTGCTCAAAAAAATATACCTAAACGAAAATAAAAAGAAAAAAAATTGCCCTCAGTGAGATTTGAACTTGGGCACTAATTAATCATTTGTTTTTAATGACTAACGTCTTACTCAGTACACCATCTCACACGTAATTTTCTAAGTGTCTAAAAGGATATTTTTTAGTATAAAATATCCTTTTAGACATTTTGTTAAAAAGATCTATCAGCATCAGAATGGGTTTGAACCAACAATCTTCTGGTTGTTAATCCAGACAACTAACCCACGTGATTGCACTATTACTATGGTAATATACCACTGAGTACTTATTTATGTAATATAGAGTAGGCAAATAATAATGACTCCTCATTACCAAAAAACTACTTTAATGAGTAATTGCTATTACGGATATTATAATGTTAAATTTAAATCATTTTTTATTTATAATTTGGTTTTGGAGGAAATAAAAATAACGACATACCTTCTTATATTAAATTTTTAGTAAAAAGCAAGTTGATTTAGAAAAATATATTGTTGGTTCTACAAATGGCATTACAGCCAATATACTTACAATAAAGTCTCAGCCGAGTTTAAAGTATGGCTTGGATTAAGTGATTCTAAGTATTACCAACATAAACGCGTAGAAATATTTGAAAAAGTGCTAAAAAGTGCTAAATATAAAAAGAAAACAGTTTTGTGTACAATCAGGACAAGCTTTGTAAAAAAGTGCAAAAATGGACTGAAATTAAAATATCTTTTGAAAACTAAAAAGAACCATATAAACAAAATTTTTAACATTAATTAACCATTTGGAACGTACATCTCAAGATATTAATGGCAATCTGGGCAAATTAAAATGCAGATTATAGAGATTCTATTATTAAGAACCTCAATCCAAAATAGTTGAGTTTTTTCAATACTTTTCAAATCAAACAATTTTAGTGGTTAAAGACAGTTCTTTTAATAATATAGTTTCTTTACGAATTGGGTACTAGTCTTTTCACAAATATGGAGAGATCTTAGTACAAAAATTATCAAAAAAAAAATATTCAAAAAAAAAAAAAAAACGTTACGTCATTAAAATAATTTCCCATTTTTGAAAAAAGCAAAAAGGGCTAAAAGAAAATTGTTAAAAGTACTAAAAATGCGTACCATCCTGTGCAAATTGTAAGACAAGGGAGTGAAAGTTGTGGCTTACGCGGACGATGTGGTGATACTAGTATCAGGACTGTTTCTGAACGTGATAAGTGATATCATGTCAACTGCTCTGACTACACTCAGTGACTGGGGCAAAGAATGTGGACTAGGAGTGAATCCGGGCAAGACAGAGCTGGTACTTTTCACCACAAAGACCAAGATTCCGAGCTTCAGACTACCACGGTTAGAAAACTGTGAACTCACCTTGTCGAACAATGCAAAATACTTGGGCATTATTTTGGACTCTAAGCTTTCATGGAAGCTGAACATTCAACATAGGGTTAGTAAGGCTACGGTAGCATACTACACCTGTAGAAAGATGTTCAGTGTGAAATGGGGTTTGAGTCCAAAATTGACAAAATGGCTATACACTGCAATAGTACGGCCCATTCTTGTATATGGATCTCTTGTGTGGTGGACCGCTACTAGTAAGAGATATGCATTACGTACTAGTCCATCAGAAGCTCTGAACACTATATTGCACTTAACACCTATAGACCTATACATAATTGACTCATCAGTTAATAGTGCGATCTGCAACGAAAAGCTGGAGATCAAGAACGTATGGGCACGCGAGGATATTAAATTTAATACCCCCGCAATTCAATCAATTTACCGACTATATGATTCCCCAGATGGACTTCGGAAATACTATTAAAGTCCTATTCCCCACCAGGAGTGAATGGAGAAGGGGTAATCTTCTTGAACAATGTGGAACTAGGATATACGCTGACGGCTCAAAGATGAACTGCGATGTCGGCTCTGGTGTCTTCTCTAATGATCTTTAAATTAGACACTCATGTAGACTCCCTGACGAGGCAAGCAAGCGATAGAAATATTCAAGGGAATATTGGTTTATTTGTCGACAGTCAAGCGGCAATACTATCGCTCAAATCACCGAAAACTACCTCTATTCTAGTCAGACAGTGTAAAGAGGAACTGCTTGGACTGAGTCGACTGTATGACATTACTATAGTCTGGTTTTCTGCGCATAGGGACTACTATGGTAATGAACAGGCAGACGAATTAGCCCGGGTAGGCTCTGCTATGAATGCTCCTTATCGGTTTCTGTCGCAATCCCGTTAGGAACAGTCAAAAGCAGAATCCAAAAACACTTTCTAGAAAAGGCGGAAAATAGATGGCGAAATCTGGACAAATGTAGAGTCGCGAAAGAAACGTGGCCTACCTACAACGAAAAACGCTCAATGCAACTCATTGGCTACAAACGCAAATACATCTCGAGACTAATAGCATTGTTTACAGGTCACTGGACGATCCGAAAACAAGCAAGCAGACTTGGTCTCCCTTACAATGAATATTGTCGTAGTTGTGGCAATCGCGGGAAGGAGGAGACAGTATTTCATCTTCTATGTGAATGCCCAGCCTTGAACGCAAGCAGACATAAAATTCTGGGAGGGCACCAATTAGACAACCTCTGTGAGATATCTGACACTAGACTCATCAAAACGGATTCTAACGAGTCTAATTGATTGCCCGTAAGGTTACGGGCTACCACGTAAACCAACCAACCAACCAACTAAAAATGCGCGTTTTTTAAGTTTCGAGTTAGAAAAATATTTTTCGCGTTTTGAACTACTAAGAACGGACTAAATCTAGCTCGAAAAGGGCTAAGTTATCATCACTGGTTGGATTTGCACTTAAAATTGAGTTAAGCAGTGCTCATATATATATATATATATATATATATATATATATATATATACCGCTGAACTTCTTTATTGAAAACAATTCATATTTTTCGAATTTTACAAATAATGATATCCGAAAATTCACAAGTTTAAGTGATACTACTAGGTATATTGATTTCACTATCAAAGAATTAAGTAAATATAGGGTAATTCCAAAAAAGTTAGACCCAGCTTAGATCATAAATTTATCATATGGCTTATCAACCTGCACCATATCGCTAACGGTCCATTTTATAAGAATCTCTAAAATTGGACACCTTGATATTTTTTGTCAAAAATTATGAAAATTTAAGATTAAATAACATTATCAGATTTCAACAAACTTGGTGTCACTGGAGAGGACTGAGATTCTTTATTATAAAGTCATAACAACTAAACATCTTTCTGGAGCAAGAAATCTTAAATTAAAAAATATCCTTTATTCTTGTATATTCTGAAAAGAGTCTTTTATTTTCATTATTTTTTTACATGATGTTTACCAACAGTTTGTTATTATAATGTAAAAATTTTAAAATCGGATCTCAATGGCATCAGAAGTTACAAGAACTTTTCTTTACTAACTAAAACATTTTCTATTAGACATTAAGTGTTCTTTAGGCATATTGTTAAGAAAATTCAATGAAATTTGGTATTTATGATACAGGGACGAAATCTATTGAAATTGGTTGTGATCGGTCCATTATTTCACCTAGCCCCCATACAAATGTCCTCCCGGAATAGGGTTTAAACACTCAAAAATGACTTAGAATGCCATAGCTACCATACAAACCCACTTCCAGGAATCGCCCTAAAGTGCATAAAATCATCTAGATGTTAATATCAGGGCATTATTCTGTATTTGTATATTTTGTAAAATTGTAAAATTTAGTAAAATTGGCCACAGGTGTGCTATAAGACCCCTTCCCGAATTTGTATGGCCGTACACAATGGTGTAGGGTATCGTATCTTTACCGACTGTATCTTTCTTTCTCGTTTTTTAATTTGAATCTTCAATGTTAATTTACTCGAACAGTTATACGATTTTAATTTGTCGAGTAATCGAGCGAACATTATTAGAGTGAATACCCTAGTAGGTACATAAGATAATTTTATGCTATGAGTAATTTAATTTTAAATTAATTATTTTAGAATTTTATTTGCGTTTACAGAAATACATCAATAAATTATTTGATGTCGAGAGTTTATATTCAAATAAGGTTATCTGCAGATTTCCAAAAAAAAAAAAAAATTTTTGACGTCAAACACTTTGCTTTGTGTCTTTTATCAGTGGTATCAATTTTGAAAAGAAAAATTAGTTACATATTTTATTGGAATTTTATGTTCTGAGCTATTTATAAAACCTATAATTTTTATTAAGGTTAAATGGATAATCTGCATATTTTTATTTAATTTTCAAAGAATTGTAACGAAAAACTCTATAAACAGCGTTTTTGAATGTTTTAGTTACAACTAAGTTTTTGATAAGTAATTGAATACGATTTTAGTCAATTTAAATTTCCTTTTCTAACATTTATTTGTAATTTGAATTATGAACACATTTCAGTTTTTTTAGTTCTCTCACTTGTTATTATTGAAAATAGTCCTGCTAAACACACAACTTCGCTTTTTTTATCTCTTGATTGTAAGGTATGGTAAGATATGGTAGATAGTCATTAGCTACCATATCTTTGCAAATAATACTCTTAAAAGATTTATTTTTATGGTTGAGGTTTAGTAGACGTTTTATTAATAAATCGTAGACAACCAGATTGCAAAATATTGAAAAATGAGTGAAAGAAACAGTTTTTATGCCTTTCTCAACAATTGTGGTTTTACAGATATCCCTTTTTAAATATAAGCTCTTGATAGAAAATTTATTAGCAAGAAATTAAAAAAGAAAATTAAAAATTAAAATAGGGCAAAAATAGAAATCTAAAACTTCTAATTGACTGGTTGAATTTACATAAAATTTCACAAAGGCATAGCAAGAGTGGGTAAAATTTTAAGTTCAGAAATACCTTTTTTGTTTTTGAAAAACTGTGAGAGGGCCTTAAAAATGTAATGTAACTAATTCAGTTTACAAATAAAATTTGTATGAAAACTACGCGAAAAACATTTGAAAAAATGAGTCATATACCTCTATCAGCCTCTTAGAAAAATAAATAAATAATTAAAACAAACTTTTTCTTAAAGTGATATTTTCCGCATAATCATTTCAGTTCACTTAATAAATATTTATTATCGTATGAAAAGTAGCTGAAGAATTTAATTAAAGAATTACAAAATTAAAACAAACAAACAAATTTTAACAAATCTCATTTCTAGTAACTTTTGCTAAACCACAGTTTAAGTAAAAAGAAAACAAAAACAAATAATACATATTTACTACACCAACTTATTTGATGCAGCTAATGGTAAAAAAAATAACAGTTTTAAGTTAAATTTTTACTAAAAAAATCTATAGAATATTAAGCGTAACATTGATGAACTTGATCGATTAAAATTTTTTTATTTTAAAATTTTATTTATAATTTTTACTTTTAATTTTCATATCACACTTAAAACAGATTGGAAATACATTATTGCAAACTTCAACATTTTATTGTACTTATAATTTTTAATAAACTAATTTCTTATCATTTCCTATACAAAACTAAAGAGTGCACCTTAAAGTCAATGACATTAAAATTTACATATTAAACATATTTTTTTTTAATGAATAAGAAAAATTGCAAGTCAATTATAAATTTATTGTTTTCAGCAGAAAATTGTAAAAAAGAAATCAAATTTTATACTATAAAAACGGTTTAGGAAACCACAATTAATACAGTTCAGTTTCTACTAGTATCCGGGTGTCGACTTAAGGTGTTTAAACATGAATTCTTTGAGAATAATTTGTATCGCAGCTGTTTTATTAGCAGCATGTCCTGCTTATGGAAATCTTTCCATACTCAACAAGTTGAGACCTTCTCATTGGTTGTCCTCATTACAATTGGAACAAACTCCCGCAGTCGATGAAATCAGTCTACAAAAGTTGGAAAGCATGTCTGTGGATAAGGGTGCTGAATTAATGGAAAGAATTTGTATGTTAAAATATTTATTTCAATATATTAAGCAGTTAATTAAAAATTAATTTCCACAGATCACTTATCTCAAATTAATCACGACTTGAGACCCGAATTTGTGCCCAGCCCAAGTAATGTTCCTTGCTACTTTGTTAAGCCTAGTGGTAAGAAGGTAGAAACCTCCTTGGATAACTTGGCTTCAACTTGCACACAACAATCCAACTTTGGAGATCAGGAAGTAACTATTTTCATTACTGGTTTACCTGCCACTACTGAAACCGTCAAGAAGGCCAATCATAAATTGATTGATGCTTATCTCCAACGTTACAACACCAGAAGATATCAAACTCAAAACTACTATTACTCCGGAGAAAAAATGCCACACACATCTAGCGAAGAAGACTCTAGCGAAAGTCAAAGACAGGAAACCTCATCAGGTGATTTGGTGGTAAGTTAGGAAAATTTGCTTTTGTTATATTGATACCTATTTCTAAAATAAATAACCCTTTTCTAGATCATTGACTTGGGCTCCAAATTGAATAACTTCAAACGTTTCGCTTTATTGGATATTGAACAAACTGGTGCCATGATTGCTTCCGCCATTGTAGAAATGACCGAGAAATGTAATGTTCCCTATGAAACCATTCATGTCGTTGCTCAAGGTATTGCTGCTCATGTTGCTGGTGCCGCTGGTAATGAATACACTCGTCATACTGGTCGTCAATTGAGACGTATCACTGCCTTGGACCCCTCTAAGGTTTTAGCTAGGAATCCTTACACTTTGACTGGTTTGTCACGTGGTGATGCCGAATTTGTTGATGCTATTCACACTAATGTCTATGGTATGGGTACCATCCAACGTGTTGGCGATGCTGATTTCTATGTTAATGGTCCTTCTGCTAATGTTCCTGGTGCCCAGAGTATTGTTGAAGCTTCTATGCGTGCCACCCGTTACTTTGCTGAAACTGTCCGTCCCGGAAATGAACGTAACTTCCCAGCTGTTGCTGCCAACTCTTTGGAAGAATACAGAAGCAACAATGGTTTTGGCAAACGCGTATATATGGGCATTAATGTGGATTACGATTTGGAAGGTGATTACATTTTAGAAGTCAATTCTAAGAGTCCATTCGGTAAAAGAGCTCCAGTTCAAAAGCAAAATACCTATCATGGCGTTCATACGGCCTGGAAGAGCTTCCACGATAATGAATAAACCTAAACCAGGATAAAAGGATTTTATATACCGGAAATAGATTGAAATTTAAACTTTCTTTTATATTTTAGATAAACTTGAGTCTGATGTAATAAATGTTGAGCATTTTTCAAGAAATTTTATAATTTTTATTTTGGTCATTACTGTTGAAAGGAGATCTTGATAGAATTTGTATGTAGATTGAAAGGGATTTTAATTTACTTTTGTTTAGAGAGGCATGTTTTACACCTTTTTTCATAATATAATAATTTTGTCAAGTGAAACATGGATGCGTACAACCCCAGGTCTACAACTGAGATTAACGCTAATACAATGTGTAAAAAAACGCCGGCAGAAGAGAGTAACTATTATGTTAAATCTTAAATAAGGGATACACTTATTCTAATAATTCTTATAAGATATCATTATTTTTAATCAGCCACAAAGTAAACATTTTAAAAAACAATTTTTATGAAATTGTTTTTTAAAATGTGAAACACTCTTAAAATACACATTGTTTTTTTTTTTAGTAATTACAAACATACAAATTTTTTTTTTTTTTTTTTTTTGACAGTTCATCTTATAAGATAGTTGTGTAGAGAAATTTCATCACAATAGCCTCATAGTACTTTTTATAATACTAGTATTTGAACAGTGATCAAAAATGTTTGAAAAAGGAGTAAATTTAAAAAGACAAAAGTTTTGCGGTACAAGTTTGTGGGCAAGTTTTGTGGAAAAGTTTTGCGCAAAAATTTACTAAAATTAAAATTTCTTTTGAAAAGTAAAAACAAACATATAAACAAACATATAAACAACATTTTTACCATTAATCAACCATTTGGAACGTACATCTCAAAATATTAATAGATTCTTTTATTATGAACATCGATCCAAAATTGTTTAGTTCTTTCAACACTTTTCCACTCAAACAATTTTAATTATTGAAGATAGTTTTTTTAAATAATAAAGTTTCTTTACGAATTGTTAGAATCTCTGGATAAATTTGGGTACTAATTCTTGTACAAATATAGGAAAAATTTAGTACAAAAATTGTCTAATAGAAGTAAAAATTTAAAAAATTAAAATAATTTTCTATTTTTGAAAAAAGTAAAAAATAGCTAAAAGAAAATTGTTAAAAGTGATAAATTTAAGCGTTTTTTTATTTTCGGGCTAAAAAATATTTTTCGCGTTTTAGGCTACTAAATACTACATAAATCTAGCCCGAAAAGAGGTAAGTTGTCATCATTGTATTTGAATTCTCTCAGAGAGCGAATTTGATACTCTCTGACAGAAAAGTATACTGTTAGGTGTAAATGGGCTGTAAGGGCGTATAAACTATAAAGAAAATTTTACAATAGGTCATAAAAACTTCATAAAATCATAAAACTTAATCGTTTTCTTACCTTTTTGTCAACACTTGTTAAGATTTATTAAACATTTATCTGTATGCAAATTGTCGCTAAAAAATGTAGATTAGAACATGAAAAATTTTGCTGCTGAAAATAACTTAAAATGGAATAAGGGCTTACATCCTTACATTTACACAGAAAAAAGTCATCAATCACCAAAATAATTCATTCATTTAAAAATTGTTTAAATTTGCACCTCTCACTAAATTAATAATATCAGTTACTAACAATTATAAAAAATGAAAAATAAAATAAATAAATTAATGTAGTAGATGAATTTAAATGAGAAAAAATCTTACTTAAATTTTATTTTTACTATTCATTTTATTTTTGCTTGAACATATTAATTAAATTTTGATGTAAAATGAAACAACCATTTCAATTGAAAAATATATCATTTATGTGGGTAGAAAACCTAGTGCAAAGTTTTATCACAGTCGGTAGATATTTGACCATAGCCCCATATAAAATCTACTTTCGGGAATTCGTCGCTTAATATCTTGAAGTTCGTGTATCAGTCTAATACTGGATAGTACTTTATTTTTTCAAAAACACCTTAAAATCCAAGAACAAAATTAGTACGAAAAAATAAAAATTCCATAAAATCTTGCCTTTAAAGTAATTTTTATGGTTAAGTTGACAGATTTTTAAAAATATTTTTAATCAATAGATGTACTGCAATATTATGTAATATTACAATATTATGTAAAAAAAATCATTTGGAAAAAGTAGATTTATACGTTCTTATACGCGTTCATGCTTCAAGTGTTCAATTCGAATAAAAAAATATCTAGATTTTTTAATTATAAACCCTGTTCCAATTTTTGTTAGTTAAGAAAGAAACAGGAACTGGACTTTTAAAAAAGAAACAAGAACCGGATTTTACTTTTATTTCAATCGAAAAACAATCTTTGGTATTCGAAAGATAATAAAAATCCATAATAATTTTTTTGTTTTAATTTTCATCAATAATATTATTTTTTCATTTTGATCGAAATTTGTCACAAAATTTTAAAATTAATTTTCAAAATTTTTTTCGGAAACAATAACAATTTCATTCAATAAAAAAAATATTTAAAATGTATTCACTTATACATACAATATTCAAATAAATATCCTACAGGTAAAATAATACGAAGGTGATTCGAATTCATATTGCTTACCCTACAAACATTTGGGAGATATCTTCATAAAAGAAATTTACATAATATCTTCTTTTTATTATTTCGATAAAAATCATCAAAGCAATATTTTTCTAATATTGTATATTTATCAGTTTAGAAAAAATTAAATAATAAACAATAAACATTTATAAAATTTTAAACTTTTTATTATTTTTATCCTAAAAATATCGCCCTTTATTCAGTAAGGTGATTGTCACCTCTGCAATAAATTGATGATATCCCATTGAGATCATCTGGAAGATATTAATACAATACTTTTATTTTTTCAGTTGTCGAAAAATTGTACAAAAATGAAAAAATATTGAAGAAATTTGTTTGTCTTTTAACAAAAAAAAGTGATATTTTATTTGAGCCTTTTAGTTTTCATGCTTTATGTTATTGAGATTTATGTGCATGCTTTACAAGATATAGAAGTTTTTTTATTATCTTATTTTAAGATTTATTTAGTGATAATTTTTCTATATATTTATTAAATCTTCTAGTAGATTATCTGGCGGTATCTTCTCTTGGCCTATTTTTCTTCCAAGCGTATTGATTTCATATTACTTAGTAGTATCGCCTGTGACGCACAATCTCTCCCGCAATACGAATATGATTACTGCTGCAATAAAATTTTCCTTCTAAGCAATACGAATTCGAATCACTTTTGTATTATTTTACTTGCACCTATATTTGGTAAGCTAATAAAAACGCGCTGTTACAATGAAAAATCTCTCGAAAAATGGCATATCGTATATTACACTATGCGACAGTCAAAATCGGGATGGGATGAAACCAAGGGGAAATGTTATATCACTAAAAAAGAAGTTATACGTGTCCCAGCGTTTCGCTGGGTCACGTCTATGAATCGAGATATATCGATTTGAAGTTAGTAACTATCATATAGGGGAAATTGTGACCTTTGGTGGTCTTTTTTTGACATAACTCGAGAACCACCAGTCCGATTTTGCTGAAACAAATTTAAAAAAATTAGGAATTACAATTCCTTTATTCTGTTCATACAACGTTTCGCTACATAAGCAACAGTTTCGCAGTTATAAATAAATGTATGAAAAAAAACTATTTTTTGCCTAAAAAATTGAATTTTTTTATTTTTAATTCATAAAAAATCCAAAACGGTAAAAAAAGTGTCAAATCCTATTTCTTTCACGTAAAGTCACATAACCTTTAAACAAAATGATACATAGATCATGAAAATCGATGGACGCGTTTCGCTTTTATTCACAATTAAGTGAAGGTATCTCATTTTGACAAGAATTCTTATTTTATGTTTCAATAAATTTGGATAATATTTATTATATAATATTTATTATAATTATTAACACGTAAAATTACAAATTACTACAGGTAATTATTAGATTATAAAAATCGATGAACGCAAAACTTATTTTCGTTTGTTTGCGCCCTTTACTTTCTTGCGTGGTGGTTCGCCCACTTATTCAGAGTCTGTATCGGATGAGGATCTGTCTTCATCTGGAAAAAATCAATTGTTTTTAATCAGTCAGTTAACTTCATTTTTGTGACTTACCCTCGGAGGAAACTCCCATTGTATATTCTTCTTCTTCATCTTCATTGTCGGCTTCTGGTGTTGGTTTATAGGTGAAATCCGATTGATCCATTGCTTCAATAGAAAAAGAAGTTTCTCTGTCAGGACTTGGAAGCGGTGGAATTGGTATTTCATCCGAATGCGGTAGAGGTATTTGTGCACTTTTAACAGATATGTAAACTCTTCGTTTAAGGCCTTTACGATTTACTCCACATATTTTGTTTGCGCAAGCGTAACAGTTGTCGGAATTGTGCTCTCCTGTATCAGTCCAAATCATTGGTACACCAAAACGAAGTGAACTGCGTTTCCCTTGGATCCACATGTTAAGACCATTGTAGCACGTTTTACAAATTTTGTCTGGGACCCACGAAACGCCGCGAATTATTTCGCAATGAGTAATGCAGCATTTGTTGAAAAAGCTCTTTTGCCACAAACGTAACAAAATAAATTGATATTTTCTGGACAATTTGCACTCATTTCGGTTTTATACTTTTATTACTTTTTCGTCACTTTAAAAAAACCGTACTTTACGCGTTCGGAGACACTTGTTGAATGACAAAAATCGATCAGTGAACACCTATAAATACTACGTAAGTTTCAATATTTTACTGACCCAGCGAAACGCCGGGACACGTATAACTTCTTTTTTACCGATATAACTTTCCCCGGTAGTTTGAACCCTTCCCGGTCACTGACCCCTACCATTTGTCGCACAGTGTTATAGGCCTTCTTGAGGACATCATAAATCTGTTTTAAAAATTTGCAATGCACCCCCAAATTTTTTCACATAAATGTATTCCTAAGCTATAAAAGCCAATGCAATACTTTTTAAAGACATTTTTGTTGTAAATTTAATGAAATTTAATATTTTAGAAATTGTAGAATTTATTCACTTTTATTTATAATAACTTATTAAAATTTTACAAAAATTTTTAATTTTTTCTTCAAAAAATAAAAACCAGAAAAAATATGAAAAGATATTTTGTCCTAAAAAATTAGAAGAATTTTTTAATAAATTTTAGAAAATGCTTAATAAATTTTTGAGTTTTTAAACGATTTTATAGACACAGAAAATAGTTTGTTCATAAATATATGAATTTAGTTTTATTGATTTTAATATTTAAGAATAATGTCTTAAATATTAAAATTTTTTTACATTTTTTGAAATGAATCAAAAGTCAAGAAGAATTAAAATAAATTGTTTAAATTTTCATTTATGTTTTCAATTTGTAAAAAAATATTTGAAATTTTCTTTGGAAAATTTTAAGTTTTTAATGATTTTTAGCTACATTATGGGAACAGAAGAGAAGCGCTTTTTATCAAAATGATGTAAATAAATATATGTAGTGTTGTAGAAAAAAAAACAGAAAAGTTTACATTAAAGTCAAAATTTTAACAAAGAAAGTGGAAATAACTTTAAAATTTGTGAATAAAAATACTTAATTTGAGTGTGTATTAAAAATTGTAATATAGTCAAAAAGCTACGTTCTTCTGCTTTCTAAATCAATTTAAAAATCTGAAATTGACTTAAAGTTTATAAAGCTACGAGGTCTATAGTACAGGAACTATACTGAAAACGGTTTTTTCTCAATATCTCAAAATTTAGGGGGTGTTACGAAATTTCTGAAAATTGTTTTGTGATATCCTCAAGAAGGTCTACAGCTCATATTAGTGCGTTTTCCGAGAGAAAATAAAAAGTGCCCTTTGTGATTTGTTTTTTCTTATTCATTTTTCTAACTTCTGCAAATGTATTTAAATTTCCAAACAAATATATTCCTACGATATAATTAAAATTTACATATTAACTCTTTTTTAAAAGAATTGCAGGTATTTATTATACAAAATCAAACTTAGAACCAAAAAATGAAAAAAATCACTTTAAATCGTTTAAATTTCCAACGAGGTCCTTAAGATTTCTAGTTAGTTCTTTTACAAGGAGTTATGAACACCATGATAGCTGTTTTGTTTTTGAGCTGTTGCTCTCTTACCGAATGGACTCTTAGAATTGACTTCCAAAATGTAATCACCTTCCAAATCATAATCAACATCAATACCCATGTAAGCACGTTTGCCAAAGCCATCATTGTTCTTGTACTCCTTTAATGAGTTGGCAGCAACAGCTGGGAAGTTACGTTCATTACCTGGCTGAACAGATTCAGCAAAGTAGCGAGTGGCGCGCATAGAAGCTTCAACAATATTCTGAGCACCAGGAACATCAGCAGAAGGACCGTTGACATAGAAGTCAATATCACCAACACGTTGGATGGTACCAATACCATAGACATTAGTGTGAATAGCATCAACAAATTCGGCATCACCACGTGACAAACCAGTTAAAGTATTTGGATCTCTAGCCAATATTTTGGAGGGATCCAAGGCAGTGATACGTCTCAATTGACGACCGGTATGACGAGTGTATTCATTACCAGCGGCACCAGCAACATGAGCTGCAATGCTTTGAGCAACGACATGAATGGTTTCATCAGCAACATCACACTTCTCGGTAATTTCAACAATAGCAGAAGCAATCATGGCACCAGTTTGTTGAATATCCAACAAGGCAAAACGTTTGAAGTTGTTTAACATAGAGCCCAAATCAATGATCTATAAATCATTTTATTTATAAATTGTTATTTTATTAAAGCATAAAGGATTCATTTTCTTAACTTACCACCAAATTACCAGATGAAGGTTCTTGTCTTTGCCATTCGTTAGAGTCTTCCTCGCTTGAAGTGTGAGACATTTTTTCACCAGAATAATCATATTTTTGGGGTTGTTGTCTCTTGGTGTTGTAACGTTGGAGATAGGCATCGATCAATTTACGGTTGGCTTTTCTGACGGTTTCAGTGGTGGCAGGTAGACCAGTAATAAAAACGGTGACTTCCTCGTTACCAAAGTTGGGTTGTTGCATACAAGTTGAAGTTAATTTATCCAAGGAGGTGGCTACTTTCTTACCATTAGGTTTGACAATGTAACAAGGAACATTACTGGGACTGGGTACAAAATTGGGTCTCAAATCATGTTTAATTTGTGACAAATGATCTAAGGAAAAAGATACATATGTATATTAAATAAAATTTCCTAAGGATTAAATAAGTTTTGTCAACTTACATATTCTTTCCAGCAATTCAGTACCCTCTTCCACCGACATGTTTTCCAACTTTTGTAAAGAGATTTCATTTACAGCAGGTGTTTGTTCCAATTGTGATGAGGAAAGCCATTGAGATGGTCTCAATTTATTAAGGATAGAAAGATTTCCATGGACAGATTCGACTGCTAGTAGCACAGCAAACACACAGAAAAATCGTATAGAGTCCATTTTTGTTTCTTTTTTTTTAATTTTCGTTAAGCTGTGTTCGAAACTGAACTGTGTAGATTATTGATTTACCAACACGTTTTATACTTTAGTTACATTTTAATTTAATTAATTTTTTTTAATTATAGTGCAAATTTTGTTTTGTTAATTTTTCTTGTCATTGATTTTTACGCAATTTTATTGATAAGAAATCGATTGGTTACTATTAAATATTGAGATCAATGAATTTAGTAGAATTAGTCAAATAAAGTATTGAACGTGTACATAATAAGGGGCAATAAACCTTGTTGCCTCCTCGTATCAGATGTAGTGTTTTTGCATTTGTTAAAACAAATTATTACAAAATTTGTAAGATTATTTTCTACAAAACACACTTTTTCAAGTGAACTTTAGAAATATTTATGTTTTAAATATGCATGTTTATAAGACACGAAATCATACTAAAATTAAATTAAATTAAAACACCTCCAATTAAGTCATTATCACTTATATTTTTCATAAAAATTCGACTCTTCATAAAAATTAAAAAGAAAAATAAAATTCATAAATAAGCCTCCAATTGAGAAAATATCTTTCATCTGTGGTCATTTATATTTTCCATCAAAAATCATTTATTCACATAAAATAAGCTGCAATCTCTCAAATAAGAAAAAATTTAATCTGTGAATTTATGTTTTGCATCAAAATTCGATATTTCATTAAAATTTAAAATTTAAAAAAACTAAAATTTCCGAAATCCTCTTAAATGAGTCGTTTACTTTGAATGCGGTGTAAGTCAGATAAGTTCAAAAAAATCAAGTAAGATTACGTAACATTTTTATTCTAATTTAAGTTTTCTTCTTTATTCATTCAGAAATCTTAACAAGTTTTAACAAAAAAAAAATAAATAAAGAAGAATGAATTTCAAGTTAAAGTTTAAATATCTTTCATAACTAATTTTATTACTTTCAAAATAAACGGCTCAAATAAGTCTTATGATGTTAGTCAATAAGCCTTATATTTTAGTCACTTATATTTTTCATTAAAATTCGATTTTTCATATAAATTTATAAGAAAATGAAGATTTGCTATATTTTCGTTAATGAACCTCTGATTGACAAAATTAAGTTAAAATGTGATCACTTATACTTTTTATCAAAATTTAATTATTCATGTTAATTTAGAGGAAGACTAAATTACGAGTACTTTCGCTTTTTTATAAAAATTGTTAAGAACAATAAAATCGCCTGTAGCTTTTTAAATATGCCTCTAATTGAGAAAATATCTTTAATTTTTGATCACTTATATTTTTCATCAAAATTCAATTTTTCATAAAAATTTATCAGAAATCCAAAGGTTTCTTAAATAAGCCTCCAATTGAAAAAAACAATGTTAAAATGTGATTACATATATTTTTCACCAACATTTGATTTTTCATATTAATTCATAAGAAAACTAAAATCGGTTGTAGTTTCTTAAATCAGACTCCGATTGTAAAATACTTTTTTTTCATTATTTCATAAAAATTTATAGGAAACTTTAAATCTTATATTTTTAATCAAAATTTTATTTTTCAGAAAAATTTTTAAGAAACTAAAATCGACTGTAGTTTTTTTTCATAAAAATTCTATTTTTTATGTTAATTTATAAGAAAACTAAAATCGGCTGTAGTTTCGTAAATAAGCCTCCAATTGAGAAAATATCGTTAATAAGTGATCACTTATTTCTTTCACAAAAACTCGATATTTCATAAAAGTTTATAAGAAAACTGAAATCGCCTGTAGTTTTCTTATTAAACCTCCAATAGAAAAAAAGTCGTTAATCTGTAGTCACTTATATTTTTCATCAGAATTCGATTTTTCATAAAAATGTATAAGAAAACTAAAATCGGCTGTAGTTACCTATCAAATTTTTCATCAAAATTCGATTTTCAGATTAATTTATAAGGAAGCTCAAATCGGTGGTACTTTTCTAAATAAGCATTCAATTGATGCTTTTTATTAAAATTTGATATTTCGTGTAACTTTATAAGAAAAATCATCAAAATGCGCTTTTTCATGTAAATTTATAAGAATACTAAAATGGTCTTATTTATTGAAATATTTATATGTAAAAAAAAATAAATTTCTAGACTTTTCATAATTTTGAAAATATTTGGACTTGGTCTGAAATTTTTGATATATCATTATATGGACCTTTTAAATATCTTTCTTGAAATACCAAAATATTGTTCCTTTAGCAGAAAGAACTTTTTCATTTTCTTCCATCACACGAAGTGATAATGCCTAGACGAAAACTTTGAAAAATGATTTTTTAATATAAATCAAATTTTCATTTGAGTTGGGAATTTTGATAATATTTTGGAATATATTTTGGAATATAATTTGAATTCTGTTGATGATCCCAGAGCAAATCTTCAAATATTTGGCGTTTGGTGAGCAAACAGGAAAATGTATTTTAAATTTTTAAAAATTGTTCTATTTTGATATTCACAAAAATTGCAAAAAAGTATATTCCTAAAACACTTTCATATATTCTTTAAATCTATCGTGATTTATTGAATCTAAAATATTTTAATCTAATGATTTCTTATCGATATTACTACTACTAAAGAAATAAAGTCAATGACACTAATAAATTAGTAAATCAGTGTTTACACTTAAATACAAAATAATAAAATTAATCTAAATATATATTCTAAGCTTTTCTTACTGACATCGGCATAAAATTGTTTACAATGGACAAATTCTCTACAGTATAAAAACGTCCCACTGAAAATACACTCGACACAGTTCAGTTTTGACTGCTTCAACGATAATACCGGTACTTGACTGAAAGCTTGCAAGCATGAGTCCTTTTAGAATTGTTTGTGTGACTGCACTTTTAATCGCAGTAGCAACTAGTCATGAGCATCATCATCATCATTTATCGAATATTATCAATAAGCTGAGACCTTCTCAATGGATTTCCTCATCGGAATTACAACAAACTCCTTCTATCGATGAAATTAACTTGCAGAAATTGGAAAATATGTCGGTAGAGAAGGGTGCTGAAGTAATAGAAAAAATTTGTAAGTTTCGTTGCTACTAAATATTAAAATAATTTTTATTGTGATCTAATAAAATGTAATTTCAAGATCACTTGTCTCAAATTAATCACAATTTGAGACCCAATTTTGTACCCAGTCCCAGTAATGTTCCTTGTTACTTTGTTAAGCCAAATGGCAAGAAAGTAACCACCTCCTTGGATAAATTGGCTTCAACTTGCAAACAACAACCCAATTTTGGTCACGAAGAAGTAACAATTTTCATTACTGGTCTACCTAAAACCACTGAAACCGTCAGAAAAGCCAACCATAAATTGATCGATGCCTATCTCCAACGTTACAACACCAAGAAACAACAACCCCAAAAATATGATTATTCTAGTGAAAAAATGTCTCACACTTCCAGCGAAGAAGACTCTAATGAATGGCAGAAACAAGAACCCTCTTCTGGTGATCTAATAGTAAGTACAAAATATTTTCTCAAATTATATTCACATACTATTTTTAATTTAAATGTTTTCCAGATCATTGACTTGGGCTCCAAATTGAACAATTTCAAACGTTTTGCCCTGTTGGATATTCAACAAACTGGTGCCATGATTGCTTCTGCTATTGTTGAAATTACCGAGAAGTGTGATGTTGCTGATGAAACCATTCATGTCGTTGCTCAAAGCATTGCAGCTCATGTTGCTGGTGCCGCTGGTAATGAATACACTCGTCATACCGGTCGTCAATTGAGACGTATCACTGCCTTGGATCCCTCCAAAATATTGGCTAGAGATCCAAATACTTTAATTGGTTTGTCACGTGGTGATGCCGAATTTGTTGATGCTATTCATACTAATGTCTATGGTATGGGTACCATTCAACGTGTTGGTGATATTGACTTCTATGTCAACGGTCCTTCTGCTGATGTTCCCGGTGCTCAAAGTATTGTTGAAGCTTCTATGCGTGCCACTCGCTACTTTGCTGAATCTGTTCGGCCAGGTAATGAACGTAACTTCCCAGCTGTTGCTGCCAACTCATTAAAGGAGTACAAGAACAATGATGGCTTTGGCAAACGTGCTTACATGGGTATTGATGTTGATTATGATTTGGAAGGTGATTACATTTTGGAAGTCAATTCTAAGAGTCCATTCGGTAACAGAGCAACAGCTCAAAAACAAAACAGCTATCATGGTGTCCACAACGCCTGGGAAAGCTCCACAATAACGAGTAACCTAGGACAAAAATACTAAATTGATTGATGACTACAAAGATTTTTTGTTTAAAGTTCTAAAGATCTAAAGATTTAATATTTAAGTTGTGATTTAATAAATGTTTTGCAGTTCTTCTAAAAAGACATTAGGAATTTTTTTATTTAAATATTAGATTAGACATACAATTTTTATTATCATTTAAAATAAAATTGAATTGATGATGTCACACAGTAAACATCATCAGAAGAAAACGAGGTACAACGATCAAATGTGTGTATATGTTTACACACTGACCATCTATTTATAATAAGTTTTAAAAATTAAAAAAGAGTACATACATATTGGAATACAGAAGGAAATATTAATTATGGTATTTTTTGCATAAATTATTTACCTTTTTTGTTAATCAGTATTGCCATAGTCTTTTTTGAATACAATAAAAAAAATTTTACATCTATACCCGTATTGTGAACTTTTTGGCAATGACAAAATTATTTTTTTATCTATAGTATTTTTCCTTGAGGGCTTTTTAATGCATCAAGTTTTTGGAAATTTTTTCTCCAAACCAATGTTTTTTACCTAAAATTATAAAAATACTTGAAAAATTCCTCAACTTTAGAGTCGTCCTAGTTTACAGCCCGTCTATACGTAACATAATATGCAAGATTTTTGTGTCAGAGAGTGTCAAATTCGCTCTCTGAGAGTATTAATTCACATGTAGATTTAAATATTAGTATTATAAGATGTATTATGAGACTGTTGTGATGATATTTCTCTACACAACCATCTTATAAGATGAACTGTCAAAAAAATACACATATACGAAAGTTTGTTTGTGTGTGTGCATGTTTATTTTGGAAATTACTGAAAAACAATATTTTTTTGTAAAATTGTTTCTTTTTAGTGTTTGTTTTACATGTTAAAAAACATTTTTATAAAAATTGTGCTAAAAAAGTGCGAATTACTTAAATAAAAAGTACATGTTTACTCTGGGACTGATTGAAAAATAATAATATCTTATAGGATTTATTAGAATACGTGTACCCCTTATTTAAGATTTAACATAATATAAACAAAATGGTTACTCTCCTCTGCCGACGTTATCTCACATATTATATCAGCGTTAATCTCAGTTGTAGACCTGGGGTTATGCAGGTAAATTGCACAATAAAAATGAGACACATCTTGAGTACTAAATGTCTTAGCTATCATTTGATGTAAATTTTGTTATTAAATTTGAAAATAAATTTTTGAACTTTTTGCCACTAGAGCGTTTATTGTGTGTCATCACAATTTTTTATTTTTTTTAATTTGTGACAATTTTTAATTTTTTAATTCATAAAATCTCTGGTGTTGCCTATAAAAAAGCATAGCTTTTTCCCAACGTTTATGAATTTTTGTTTACAAATTTTTGAAACAATTTAAATTGGTGATTTCAAAAACCTATAATAAAAATTAATTAAATTATGTTTCAAATTTGACTTAAAAAAGCATTTTATTTCACATTTCTGAAAACATTAAAAATTTGTCTGAAATTTGCTTATATATATTATTTCTCATATGGGTGATTTTTACATGTTTTTTTAAAAACTCAACGTGTTTAAACATCACTGTTTACACGTAATGCTATCGTGTTTTTCTTTTGATTTGTATTTCGTATGTCAAATTTCTTTGCACATATTTTCAATTAAAATGAAAATTAAACTCACATACACTTTCTTTTGCACAAAATTAATTGTTAAATTAACGAATAATTAAAATTCAATATAATTTTAATTCATAATTTACATTTTTAAACTGTTTGTCACTTTTGACTTAGGGTATGTTCAACAAATTCCAATGTACTAAAAATACCAAAAATTTCTTTCCTGTCTGTGTGTTAGATAATTAAACATTTCGAATCGAGATGCTTTTTGGCTTTGAAAAAAAAACAAATCAATGTGATTGTGTTTTTTGAGAAAGCGACTCGTTTTTCAAAAAACCTCTATATGTGAACATAGCATTACACAAGTCTTCGAAAATACGTTAATTGTCTGAGAAATTTCAAGTAATTTTAATATTTTCTAACTTTTCGTATTTGATAGATAATTATATCTAGATTACGACTCCTTTACATTAAATTGCAAAAGAGAAAAAAACTGTGAACAAGTCAAAACTTTCCCATATAAATGCACACTACAAACTTCAGGGTTTATGCGGCACCTGTTAGCGACATCCGATCATTATAATATTTTGTACACTATATTTTTACATAAAAAGGAACAATCCTAGGGAGAGCTACTGTCGAAATTAGAAAGTCGGTTTTTTTTTAGAGTAGTCTTATTCACAGTGCTTTGTTCCCATATAACAAATCGGCAAAAATAGAAGAATTATAATAGAAACATAAAATTTTGTGATGTGGTATAGCGTCTTATGGAAAAATAAATAGAAATTCAAATTTTCAAGCAAATCAGGTCAAGGTCAGGCCTACCTTAATTTTCAAAATAAAATTTTTCATCTAGCCCATATACAAATGTTCTCCCGGAATAGGGTTTCAACGTTTATCAATGCCTCAAATATATCAAGATTTTGGTGAAATTTGGCTTACATCTTACTTATGTGTATATTTTTATATATTTTTGTATTATTTTTTAAACAAACTCTTTATAATTGTTTTTAATATAAGTACTTCTATAATCATTTAAACTATTAATAAATATAATACGTTAACAAAAAAATATACTTTGGTATCATGAATTCCTACATTATCGGTTTTATGTTCGAATTAGTGCCGGTTTTAGGTGTCGCGGAAACCAATTTTGTTAGTAGTAAATTTTATTTTATTTTTTAGTAAAATGTAAATAAATTTATAAAAATAAATTCATATTTTTATTTATTTATATATAAGGAAAACTATACAATTATGAAGATTATGGAAAAATATGTAGATTATTGCTAAGGCCTTCATAGCGTGATAAACCAACCAATTGTTGAATCACTGACTGTGCAGATACGCTAGAGTCATTCACAATAGATCTGTGATAATGCCATTACAAATACCATTTAATAGCATTAAGTATTTTTTAATCAATAACACCGTGCAACAACACTTTTTTCATTTGAATGAAACTATATAAAACTCTGGACCTAATATAGTAATACTGCGTACTCAGTTTTTCATTTTTAATCTTTTTTTCCTTTTTAAAGGATTTCAAAGTTTTAACGATATACAAATTTCAAAAAATTAATTTCATTAATTTTTATTTATAAATTATTAAATTATTAAATTTTAACATTATGTTTTATTAGGTGAAAACGATTTTAAAATCAATAATCAATCAACAAAGCAAAACAATTTTATATACGAGTATTTTAACAATTTCAGTAAAATAAAAAATAAAATTATAAAAATTAGGAAATCAAAAAAAAATATGAAATCCAACATTTCCCTACAGACTTTCCTAATAACGTTTAAAATTTATGCATCTTTCAGACGATAAATTCATATACGTAAGTAATATTGTTTTATTATTCCTATTCATATTATTTTGTGAGTTAATTTAGAAATGTCCGTCCTTTTAGATAGCTGCACGAACAGTTTTTCATTCTATGCTCTCTTCAATCGAATCGATTGTGTTCGATACAGATCTCCCGTGATCGTTTCATTCGTATTTTCCTGGTTGTGCGGGCTCCGTAACCAATTTTGCACTTTGAATTATCATAATGGATCCACTTTTAATCGTCTGTAAAAATTCGATGCCAAAGTGATTTGGTTTTGTGGATCACTTCAGGCATGCTAAGTAGTATGTTTATGTACCTTCGGGACCACTTTTTTCATACAAATGCATGTTCAATGGGCGTGGCTTATTTGATCCCGCCCACTTTTTCGTATTGACCAATCAGAAGCGAGGAAGTTCCCGCCCACTTTTTGTATTGACCAATCAGAAGCGAGGAAGTTCCCGCCCACTTTTTGTATTGACCAATCAGAAGCGATCATGCAGTTGTTTTTGTTTTTAATGAGGAGTAAGAGGAATTTTGAAGAGGAAATTGGAGGAGGAAGAGGAATTTTGAAGAGGAAATTGTTTGTATGAAATTGAAAACCAATGAATTTGTTTTTGTAATTTTTTCTTGTGAGTGCATTAATAGGAGGAAAAATTGTTTTGCATTTTATGAAATTGAAAACCAATGTATGTATGTATTTATGTAATTATGTTAAAAATACATACAAACAATTTATTGACCAATCAGAAGCAAGCTTTAGATGAAGAAGAGAAGTGTGAATTTTATATATCCCAGCAAACCAAAAAGTTTGATTTAAAATTGGAGAGTGATTTGAAATGATTTTTTTTTTTTTTTTTTTTTTTGTAAACGTATGAGTATGACAGCATTCTCAACAAAAAGGTGATTTTGTATCCAATTTTGATACAGATTTGAATTAAGGTTTGAATTAACCTTTAATATCAAAGAAAAAAAGACATAATTTGTGGGTTGTAGTTAGACATGTATGTTTGTTTATTGTATGCTTTTTATCAAATACTATAATAAATTGAAAACCAATGAATTTGTTTTTGTAATTTTTTCTTGTGAGTGCATTAATAGGAGAAAAAAATTGTTTTGCATTTTATGAAATTGAAAACCAATGTATGTATGTATATATGTATGTATGTATGTATTTATGTAATTATGTTAAAAGTACATGCAAACAATTTAAAAGGGGACACAATTTTTATTTATTTATTTATTTTTTTTTTTTTTTGCACTTTTAATTTTGATGAAATTAAATACTGATGACTTGTATAAATAGTGTGAGTATTTTTGGTTTATTCATCTACATATTTTTATATAGTTATTTTTGTTTTTGTAAAGAGGAAACTTGAGAATTGTTTTGTTTATATGCAAAAAAAATATCTTTGTGTAAGGTTCTTTGACATTAATGAAGATATATTTTATGTTGTTGAGTATGGTCATGATTAATATTAAATATTCTAATAACAAATTAAGGGGAGTATTTTTTATTTACATTAAACATTTTTCATATCTAGAATATGTTTAAAATTAGTTTAAGGCTCAATATTTATGTATTTATAATATTTTCTCCAAATATTACTTCTTTTGCTACATTTCTTGTAAAACTTTTCTCTTTATTAAAATAGTTGCTTTTTTGGAAAATTGGTACTTTATTTGAAAATTGATTGAAAATTGGAATATTAGTAGGTTTTATTTGGAAAATAAATACTTTTTATTAAATATTTATATACATTTTTAAATTAATTTTAACTTTTTTCTGAAAAATTGTACTTTATGTATTTTTTTTTTTTTATTAATTAGTACTTTTCCCTATTTAACGCAATTGAATGATAAAAACTGGACTATTATTTACAAAGGCCGTCAATCTTCAAATGAGCTTGCAACATTTGAACTTAGTTATAGCTAAAATTTTATAAATAAAACAGTTTTTTTATTTTTTTTTTTATTTTTATTTTTATTTTTATTTATTTAATAAAAATATATTAAACTTATATAGTGCTTATTATTATTTTATTTACATTATACTTAAAAATTATTATATATCTAAATTTAGAAGAAGATCTTCGTCTTCGTCCATTATTGTTTTATACTCTTCTGGAACTGAGTATGGTCTGACATCCAGTTGAAGATTTTCATCTTCCTCCATTAGTTTTAGTTCCTTATACTCCGGAACGAAATTCAATGTTGCGCCCCCTGTAGTATCTGCAGTCTCCAAATAGTGTGAAAAGTCTTTTCTCCAAAACATTTTTTTAAAACTTTAGTAGATGACACTTTAAATATTTATAATAATTACTTAAGTGTAGTTAAACCAATGAATTCTTTAACACCACTTCAAAAAAAGATTCAAAATGAAGATCCAATATGTCACATTTGTAAGAAATTTTTAGATGATAATAGAGTGGCAGATCATTGCCATTTAACGGGTGAATATAGAGGTCCTGCTCACAATAATTGTAATTTAGAATATCAAATTGCCAACTTCATCCCTATATTTTTCCACAATCTTTCGGCATATGATTGTCATATATTTGTTAGAGAACTTTCATCTATTGAAGGTGATATAAATATTATTCCTTTAAATAAGGAATTATATGTATCAATATCTAAAAGAATTTCAGTAAATGAAAAAGAAACATTTGAATTGCGTTTTCTCGACTCATTTCGATTCATGTCATCAAGTTTAGAAAAGTTAGCCAGTTACTTGACTGATGATGATATAAAAATCGTTAAAACATTTTATAACAATAGTAATGAATTCAGTTTAATGAAACGTAAAGGAGTTTTTCCCTATGATTATATAGATTCAGAAAATCGTCTTCAGGAAACACAATTACCTTCTCGTGAAGTCTTCTTTAATAAACTGACTAATGAGTCGTGTAGTGAAGAAGAATATCAACATGCAGAAAAAGTTTGGAGTACATTCCAGTGTAATATTTTATTAGATTATTTACTTTTATATCTCAAAGCAGATGTTCTTCTACTTTGTGATATATTTGAAAATTTTAGAAAAGTTTGTAAAAACATTTACAATTTAGATCCTTGTCAATATTATACTTCACCTGGTCTGTCTTGGGATGCAATGTTGAAAACTACACAAATAGAATTAGAACTATTAACAGACATTAATATGTATAATTTTATCGTTCGAGGTATAAGGGGAGGTATTGTTCAATGCAGTAACCGTCATTCCATAGCCAATAATAAATATGTTAGTGATTATGATTCCACGATGGAATCAAATTATCTTATATATTTAGATGTAAATAATTTATACGGTTATGCAATGTCTCAATACCTTCCTTTTAAAAATTTTGAATGGGTTGAAAACATTGAAGATTTTAACTTAAATGTTATTAAAGACGATTCTCCAATAGGATATATATTAGAAGTAGACTTAGATTACCCTTGTACATTACATGTCTATCATAATGACTTACCATTTTGTGCAGAAAATAAAAAAATTGAATCAATGAAACAGAAAAAATTAATTACAGATTTAAACAATAAAACAAATTATGTAATTCACTATAAAAATCTTCAACAATGTATTGAAAATGGTTTAATTTTAAAGAAAATCCATAGAATTCTTAAATTTAATCAATCAGATTGGTTGAAAAAATATATTGATTTAAACAATCATCATAGAACTTTAGCAAAAAATTCTTTTGAACAAAACTTTTTTAAATTGCTAAATAATGCTGTATATGGTAAGACTATGGAAAATGTTGACAAGAGAAAAGATATAAAAATAGTTTGTGAATGGGAGAATAGAAAAAAACGGTTAGGAGCTAGATCTCTTATAGCTAAAACAAACTTTCATAGTGCTCTTCAAATTAATGAAAATATGATTGCAATCGAAATGAGAAGAGTAAAAACAGTGTATAATAAACCGATATATATTGGGTTTTCAGTTTTAGAGTTATCAAAATGGAAAATGTATAATTTTCATTACGATTACATGAAACCTAAATATCTTGATAATATTAATCTAAATTATATGGATACAGATTCATTTATATATAATATCAGAACAAATGACTTGTATGATGATATTCGAAATGATATTACTACTCATTTCGATACATCTGCATATCCAAAAGATAATATATATAATATTCCACTTGTAAATAAAAAAGTTTTGGGAATGATGAAAGATGAATGTAATGGTAAGGTTATTAAAGAATTCATTGGTTTAAGAGCAAAAATGTATTCAGTTAAAATTGATATAGATGAAAAAGAAATTAAAAAAATTAAAGGTGTTAAACAATATGTAACAGCTAAACTATCAATTAATGATTTTAGAAAATGTCTATTAGAGAAAAAACTATATTATGACTATGTATATATAATGTATGAAAAAAAATAATAAAAACAATATAATAAAGAAAAAAAATATAGTTTTTATTTACTTATAATATTTATTAAATAAAAATTTTAAACATAAGTGACCACAATTAAATGTATTAAATTTTTGTTTCTGTTTATAATTATATTCAATGGGAGTTTTTGTAGTAGTAGGGAAATGGGAAGGCAATAGTTGTTTTTGTTTTTAATGAGGAGTAAGAGGAATTTTGAAAAGGAAATTGTTTGTATGAAATTGAAAACCAATGAATTTGTTTTGTAATTTTTTCTTGTGAGTGCATTAATAGGAGGAAAAATTGTTTTGCATTTTATGCAAAACAATTTTTCCTTTTATTTATTTATTTTTTTTTTTTTTGCACTTTTAATTGTGATGAAATTAAAAACTGATGAATTGTATAAATAGCGTTTGAGTATTTTTGGTTTATTCATCCACATATTTTTATATGGTTATTTTTGTTTTTGTAAAGTGGAAACTTGAGAATTGTTTTGTTTATATGAAAAAAAAAAAAATAACTTTGTGTAAGGTTCTTTGACATTAATGAAGATGTATTTTATGTTGTTGAGTATGGTCATGATTAATATTAAATATTCTAATAACAAATTAAGGGGAGTATTTTTTATTCACATTAAAAGAATATGTTTAAAATTAGTTTAAGACTCAATATTTATGTATTTATAATATTTTCTCAATTTGAAATGATTAATTTGAATATTCTAATACCATTTTTCTAAAAAAAAAAAAAATTTTTTCTTAAAAAAAAATTTTTTTTCTGAAAAAAAAAAATTTCTGAAAAAAAAAATTTTTTTCTGAAAAAAAAAAAAAAATTTTCTGAAAAAAAAAAAAAAATTTCTGAAAAAAAAAAAAAATTTTTTCTTAAAAATTTTTTTTTCTGAAAAAAAAAAAAATTTTTCTGAAAAAAAATTTTTTTTCTGAAAAAAAAAAAAATTTTTCTGAAAAAAAAAATTTTTTTTTCTAAAAAAAAAAAAAAAAAAATTTTTTTTCTGAAAAAAAATTTTTTCTTTAAAAAAAAAAATTTTTTTTTTTTTTTTCAGAAAAAAAAATTTTTTTTTTCAGAAAAATTTTTTTTTTTCAGAAAAAAAATTTTTTTTTCAGAAAAATTTTTTTTTTTTTCAGAAAAAAAAATTTTTAAGAAAAAATTTTTTTTTTTTTCAGAAATTTTTTTTTTTTTTCAGAAAATTTTTTTTTTTTTTTCAGAAAAAAATTTTTTTTTTCAGAAATTTTTTTTTTTCAGAAAAAAAATTTTTTTTTAAGAAAAAATTTTTTTTTTTTTTAGAAAAATGGTATTAGAATATTCAAATTAATCATTTCAAATTGAGAAAATATTATAAATACATAAATATTGAGTCTTAAACTAATTTTAAACATATTCTTTTAATGTGAATAAAAAATACTCCCCTTAATTTGTTATTAGAATATTTAATATTAATCATGACCATACTCAACAACATAAAATACATCTTCATTAATGTCAAAGAACCTTACACAAAGTTATTTTTTTTTTTTTCATATAAACAAAACAATTCTCAAGTTTCCACTTTACAAAAACAAAAATAACCATATAAAAATATGTGGATGAATAAACCAAAAATACTCAAACGCTATTTATACAATTCATCAGTTTTTAATTTCATCACAATTAAAAGTGCAAAAAAAAAAAAATAAATAAATAAAAGGAAAAATTGTTTTGCATAAAATGCAAAACAATTTTTCCTCCTATTAATGCACTCACAAGAAAAAATTACAAAACAAATTCATTGGTTTTCAATTTCATACAAACAATTTCCTTTTCAAAATTCCTCTTACTCCTCATTAAAAACAAAAACAACTATTGCCTTCCCATTTCCCTACTACTACAAAAACTCCCATTGAATATAATTATAAACAGAAACAAAAATTTAATACATTTAATTGTGGTCACTTATGTTTAAAATTTTTATTTAATAAATATTATAAGTAAATAAAAACTATATTTTTTTTCTTTATTATATTGTTTTTATTATTTTTTTTCATACATTATATATACATAGTCATAATATAGTTTTTTCTCTAATAGACATTTTCTAAAATCATTAATTGATAGTTTAGCTGTTACATATTGTTTAACACCTTTAATTTTTTTAATTTCTTTTTCATCTATATCAATTTTAACTGAATACATTTTTGCTCTTAAACCAATGAATTCTTTAATAACCTTACCATTACATTCATCTTTCATCATTCCCAAAACTTTTTTATTTACAAGTGGAATATTATATATATTATCTTTTGGATATGCAGATGTATCGAAATGAGTAGTAATATCATTTCGAATATCATCATACAAGTCATTTGTTCTGATATTATATATAAATGAATCTGTATCCATATAATTTAGATTAATATTATCAAGATATTTAGGTTTCATGTAATCGTAATGAAAATTATACATTTTCCATTTTGATAACTCTAAAACTGAAAACCCAATATATATCGGTTTATTATACACTGTTTTTACTCTTCTCATTTCGATTGCAATCATATTTTCATTAATTTGAAGAGCACTATGAAAGTTTGTTTTAGCTATAAGAGATCTAGCTCCTAACCGTTTTTTTCTATTCTCCCATTCACAAACTATTTTTATATCTTTTCTCTTGTCAACATTTTCCATAGTCTTACCATATACAGCATTATTTAGCAATTTAAAAAAGTTTTGTTCAAAAGAATTTTTTGCTAAAGTTCTATGATGATTGTTTAAATCAATATATTTTTTCAACCAATCTGATTGATTAAATTTAAGAATTCTATGGATTTTCTTTAAAATTAAACCATTTTCAATACATTGTTGAAGATTTTTATAGTGAATTACATAATTTGTTTTATTGTTTAAATCTGTAATTAATTTTTTCTGTTTCATTGATTCAATTTTTTTATTTTCTGCACAAAATGGTAAGTCATTATGATAGACATGTAATGTACAAGGGTAATCTAAGTCTACTTCTAATATATATCCTATTGGAGAATCGTCTTTAATAACATTTAAGTTAAAATCTTCAATGTTTTCAACCCATTCAAAATTTTTAAAAGGAAGGTATTGAGACATTGCATAACCGTATAAATTATTTACATCTAAATATATAAGATAATTTGATTCCATCGTGGAATCATAATCACTAACATATTTATTATTGGCTATGGAATGACGGTTACTGCATTGAACAATACCTCCCCTTATACCTCGAACGATAAAATTATACATATTAATGTCTGTTAATAGTTCTAATTCTATTTGTGTAGTTTTCAACATTGCATCCCAAGACAGACCAGGTGAAGTATAATATTGACAAGGATCTAAATTGTAAATGTTTTTACAAACTTTTCTAAAATTTTCAAATATATCACAAAGTAGAAGAACATCTGCTTTGAGATATAAAAGTAAATAATCTAATAAAATATTACACTGGAATGTACTCCAAACTTTTTCTGCATGTTGATATTCTTCTTCACTACACGACTCATTAGTCAGTTTATTAAAGAAGACTTCACGAGAAGGTAATTGTGTTTCCTGAAGACGATTTTCTGAATCTATATAATCATAGGGAAAAACTCCTTTACGTTTCATTAAACTGAATTCATTACTATTGTTATAAAATGTTTTAACGATTTTTATATCATCATCAGTCAAGTAACTGGCTAACTTTTCTAAACTTGATGACATGAATCGAAATGAGTCGAGAAAACGCAATTCAAATGTTTCTTTTTCATTTACTGAAATTCTTTTAGATATTGATACATATAATTCCTTATTTAAAGGAATAATATTTATATCACCTTCAATAGATGAAAGTTCTCTAACAAATATATGACAATCATATGCCGAAAGATTGTGGAAAAATATAGGGATGAAGTTGGCAATTTGATATTCTAAATTACAATTATTGTGAGCAGGACCTCTATATTCACCCGTTAAATGGCAATGATCTGCCACTCTATTATCATCTAAAAATTTCTTACAAATGTGACATATTGGATCTTCATTTTGAATCTTTTTTTGAAGTGGTGTTAAAGAATTCATTGGTTTAACTACACTTAAGTAATTATTATAAATATTTAAAGTGTCATCTACTAAAGTTTTAAAAAAATGTTTTGGAGAAAAGACTTTTCACACTATTTGGAGACTGCAGATACTACAGGGGGCGCAACATTGAATTTCGTTCCGGAGTATAAGGAACTAAAACTAATGGAGGAAGATGAAAATCTTCAACTGGATGTCAGACCATACTCAGTTCCAGAAGAGTATAAAACAATAATGGACGAAGACGAAGATCTTCTTCTAAATTTAGATATATAATAATTTTTAAGTATAATGTAAATAAAATAATAATAAGCACTATATAAGTTTAATATATTTTTATTAAATAAATAAAAATAAAAATAAAAATAAAAAAAAAAAATAAAAAAACTGTTTTATTTATAAAATTTTAGCTATAACTAAGTTCAAATGTTGCAAGCTCATTTGAAGATTGACGGCCTTTGTAAATAATAGTCCAGTTTTTATCATTCAATTGCGTTAAATAGGGAAAAGTACTAATTAATAAAAAAAAAAAAAATACATAAAGTACAATTTTTCAGAAAAAAGTTAAAATTAATTTAAAAATGTATATAAATATTTAATAAAAAGTATTTATTTTCCAAATAAAACCTACTAATATTCCAATTTTCAATCAATTTTCAAATAAAGTACCAATTTTCCAAAAAAGCAACTATTTTAATAAAGAGAAAAGTTTTACAAGAAATGTAGCAAAAGAAGTAATATTTGGAGAAAATATTATAAATACATAAATATTGAGCCTTAAACTAATTTTAAACATATTCTAGATATGAAAAATGTTTAATGTAAATAAAAAATACTCCCCTTAATTTGTTATTAGAATATTTAATATTAATCATGACCATACTCAACAACATAAAATATATCTTCATTAATGTCAAAGAACCTTACACAAAGATATTTTTTTTGCATATAAACAAAACAATTCTCAAGTTTCCTCTTTACAAAAACAAAAATAACTATATAAAAATATGTAGATGAATAAACCAAAAATACTCACACTATTTATACAAGTCATCAGTATTTAATTTCATCAAAATTAAAAGTGCAAAAAAAAAAAAAATAAATAAATAAATAAAAATTGTGTCCCCTTTTAAATTGTTTGCATGTACTTTTAACATAATTACATAAATACATACATACATACATATATACATACATACATTGGTTTTCAATTTCATAAAATGCAAAACAATTTTTCCTCCTATTAATGCACTCACAAGAAAAAATTACAAAAACAAATTCATTGGTTTTCAATTTATTATAGTATTTGATAAAAAGCATACAATAAACAAACATACATGTCTAACTACAACCCACAAATTATGTCTTTTTTTCTTTGATATTAAAGGTTAATTCAAACCTTAATTCAAATCTGTATCAAAATTGGATACAAAATCACCTTTTTGTTGAGAATGCTGTCATACTCATACGTTTACAAAAAAAAAAAAAAAAAAAAAAATCATTTCAAATCACTCTCCAATTTTAAATCAAACTTTTTGGTTTGCTGGGATATATAAAATTCACACTTCTCTTCTTCATCTAAAGCTTGCTTCTGATTGGTCAATAAATTGTTTGTATGTATTTTTAACATAATTACATAAATACATACATACATTGGTTTTCAATTTCATAAAATGCAAAACAATTTTTCCTCCTATTAATGCACTCACAAGAAAAAATTACAAAAACAAATTCATTGGTTTTCAATTTCATACAAACAATTTCCTCTTCAAAATTCCTCTTCCTCCTCCAATTTCCTCTTCAAAATTCCTCTTACTCCTCATTAAAAACAAAAACAACTGCATGATCGCTTCTGATTGGTCAATACAAAAAGTGGGCGGGAACTTCCTCGCTTCTGATTGGTCAATACAAAAAGTGGGCGGGAACTTCCTCGCTTCTGATTGGTCAATACGAAAAAGTGGGCGGGATCAAATAAGCCACGCCCATTGAACATGCATTTGTATGAAAAAAGTGGTCCCGAAGGTACATAAACATACTACTATGCTAAGACACTTTTTTCAATAGCCTTTTTTTGACAGATCACATGTGAGTCGTGTCATGCTGTCATATTATTTTTGTGTAGTATTGTTTGGCATTTCATAATGGAAAGACTTACGCCTGAAAAACGTTTACAAATCGTTCAACTTTATTACGAAAATTCACGTTCTGTGAGAAATGTGTTTCGTACACTTCGCTCAACTTATGGTCAACATAATCGGCCCACTGAGCGTACTATTCGCAACACCATCACCCATTTTGAGACCCAGCATTCATTATTGGATAATATTCGACCGAATAGATCACCTACAGCACGCTGCGAAGAAAATATAGCGGCCGTAGCTAAGAGTGTACACGAAGACCATGGAGAGTCGATTCGGCGCCGTTCCCAGCAACTCGGACGGACGTATGGAACGACTTGGCGCATCTTTCGTCGAGATCTTAAATTGAAAGCGTACAAAATACAGCTTGTGGAACAACTGAAGCCGCTCGACCTTTCCCAGCGACATCGCTTCGCTCTATGAGCTCTTGAAAAGTTTCAAGAAGATCCGACGTTTTCGAGGCAAATTTTGTTCAGCGATGAGGCCTATTTCTGGCTCAATGGGTATGTAAACAAACAAAATTGCCGCATTTGGGACGAAGAGCAACCTGAAGAAAACAACGGTTTGGTGTGGTTTGTGGGCCGGTAGAATCATCGGTCCATATTTCTTTAAAAATGATGCCGGTGCGAACGTAACCATCAATGGCGACCGTTATCGTGCCATGATAACCGACTATTTGATGCCTGAAATTGAAGCTCGTGATCTCGGCGACATTTGGTTTCAACAAGACGACGCCACTTCCCACACATCGCATCAGTCAATGGATTTATTGAGAGAACATGGTGTGATATCACACCGCTAGACTTTTTCGGCCAACATTTGATAAACATAATCTTCAAAAAATAAATGCCAAAAAATGTTCTTTCAAATGATAATAAACATTCCACATTAAATTTGAATTTTCTGTGTTTTTTTTTTTTTTTTTTTAAAGTAGGGAACCTCGAAATGGATCACGCTTTACAATTTTTCCGTTGTCAACGTGTACTCTTTTTCTTTCTAAAGCTAGATTGCTTGTTGCTATAATTTATTTGCGATAAGAAAATTTGTCATTTGGATATGCATAAGTTTATCAAAAACTTTTAATAAATATAGAAGACACCTATAGGTCTGAATTCCTTATCGGTTTTAGCTAACGGAAAAATTTTAGCGGTTTTCCATTATTTTGGATGTGCGATGTCATAAATATTATATTAAAAATGTGTGTGTAATATTTTATTATATTTTAGGCAATAAAACTTTAACAAAAGTTTATACCATCCAACCCTTCCGAGTTTGATTTTACAGAAAGAAAAGCCTCTAGAATAAATGAAATATTTAGGATATTTACTGGTAAACTATCATAATGTGTAGATAGAATATTTGATGAATGATGTGTAGTAAAAGTTTTATTTAGATCGTTGAGCTCCCTTTCAGACAGATTTAGAATATATTTTCTTTAATTAGTTTTAAGTGTCATAATCTACTAGTTATATTCTATGGCTAATACGATAAAATACAACTAGAAGATTATGTGAGGGCACTTCAAACTAAATTTTCAAAAAAAATACACTTTTTTTCAAAACAAAATATATGTATATGACTACATGTATTTTCTTGTTGCATGATTTAGCTTTTTGACAACTGAATTAGATTTTTTCTTTCACCAACTACTTCTACTACTAGATTATGGTATTAGCTTTTAAACTTGCTATAATAGAATAATTTAATGTTTTAATAACAATTTATTTTTTGTAGTGAAAACTACACATTTTTGGGCCTTATTTTGTAGAACGCAATAAAAATTCAAAAATTTCTATTTTCAATACAAACGAACTTTCGTTTCGTTTTACAAAATCAACCCTTCAAACAAATAAAAGATATCTTCCTGAATAATAATGTGGCAATATCCCGAACTTATTGTCTAAAAGAAAATGATCGAATAATATTGTGTATTTTCATGATTTTGTTATGTCCAAGAAATTTTTGCAATATAAAATAAAAAATAAATAAAAAAGAACATCAGGGTGGTGTGGCATTTCATTCTGCCGAGTGTCCAATAAAACTTTTACAATCTACAATTATTCAATGAACTTAAGTCCGAATACAAAAATTCTAGAAAAAAAGTTCAATAAAAACTACAAACTAATTAACCTTAAACACGGGGCACGGTATAAAAGTGTTACTTGACTCCCCCGTTAAATATTTCTAAAAATAGAAACAAACAGAAGGAACAAATCAAATAACAATAACAATATTGTTCATTGCTACTTCGTCTTCTTAATAACATATACGAAAATAAGTCAAAGATTCCATTTCCCGAAAAGTTGTTAAGCTAAATAGATGATGTTTACAGAGAACACCACGGTGAGACGCTGAAGAGTCTCACGCTGGTGACTCTGTAGCTGACGGTCGCGGCTGATTAGAAAAAGCATTCCATTCTACCTACCGATTGTCCAATGAAACTTTTACAATGTATTCTTCTACAATTATTCAATTAACTTAAGTCCGAATACAAAAATTCTAAAAAAAAAACTATAACAAAAACCCAGCAAAAACCTTTTGGTTTTCGGTAATAAGAACTACTTATTAAAGTAGTTTCTTGGTAATGAGGCGTCATTATTATTTACCTACTCTGTATTACATTAATAAGTACTCAATAGTATAATAGCACAGTAATACTGCAATCAGGTGGATGAGTTGGCTAGAGCGCCGGATTAACAACCAGAAGGTTGTTGGTTCAACCCCATTCTGAAGCTGTTAGTTTTTTATAACAAAATGCCTAAAAAGATATTTTAAACTAAATAGAGTTTTTGTCGCTTAGGATGCTATGTGCGAGATGGTGTACTGAGTAAGACGTTAGTCAGTAAAAACGAAAGGTTAGTGTGTGTCCAAGTTCGAGTCTCACTGACGGCAAAATTTTTTTTGTTTTATTTTTGTTTTCGTTTAGGTACATATTTTTGAGTACCCCTAGAGTCAAAAAATAACTACATGAATTTGTGGACAAGTCGAACAAAAATAACTAGTTATTCAGGCAGAAAATAAGTAGTTTATTTTTGTTTAAAATTATACCTGCTAGCTTACCAGGAAAGCAAAGTTTTTACTGGGAAATTTCAACATAAACTTAAACTTTTAAGATAATGTAATTTTTTATTAATTTATTTTATAAAATTGTGTTAAGATAATTTTTAGATTTACATACATACATATATTTATTAACTTTCGTTTTTCTACTTTCTTACACAAATATTAAAGAAATCATCAAGATAAAATAAGTTATGGTTTTTGTACATTTGCAAAACTTACAAATATTTCATCTTTTTATTAAAGGATGCATGGAGAAAAGTCTAAATTGTGTTAATTATTTCTTCATAAAATATCGTTATAGAAACAATCTCAAAAATGATGCAATAAAACCGTGAAAATTTATGCAAATAGAATAAAAATATTATTATAAAATGTATATATAATTTTACTTTTCTTCTGGGTTCTTGGCAAAATCTTCTCTTTATCTTCCTAATATCATTTTGGCAACAACTTCCAATTTTCTTGATATGATTATTTGGCGATATTGCCATATTGTCATCTTGAAGAATCACTATCTTATTACTTAGGAGTATTGCCGTCGGGACACATTTTCTCCCGAAGGAAGAAGAAGCCATTATTTTTACCTTAAGATATGTTCACATTTGGCAAATATTTCATCAAAATTTCGTGAACACTAGTTTTACAAAAATATTGTTTGCCGTTGTTTGATCTTGCAAATATTTTGTAAGCGTCAAACAAAATTCGATAAAATGTCAGCTACTAGTGATAAGTAAAAAATGTTTTCCCTTTAAAAAAGAGAAATAAGAAATATTTTTTATAGTGGTTACATCATTTTGGTCAAATATTTGACTAGTGTGAGCGTACCTTATTATAAAATTTAAATATTAAAAAAAAGATTTGTTTTCAAGAAAAAAATAATTTTCGTTTAAAAACATAAAATATATTTGGTTGTTTTTAGGAGAATCTTTTACCATTTTTAGAGCATATTTGAGGTTTCCCTGATTATAAGCATTAAAGTGCGCATAGGAAATTTGCTATAAAAATTTGTTTCTCTATATAATATATATATATATATTTTTTTTTTTTTTTTTGAAATCTTAGATTTACTATCCTCTCAGATAATCTTTTAGTTGTGTTCTATGGACCAAAATGTTTAGTTTCAAAATAATTTTTAAAAATATTAAAATATATATTTAAAAAATTATGCTTTATTTTAACAATAACACAAATTTATTTCTTTTACTATAAACTACTAAATTTTTGAATTATTAAAGATTCAGTTCACAGTTCCAGTTTAAACTTCCATGCAATACAAAAGCTTCTAATAGCTTATTTAGTCTTTGTCCTGACGCCAAGCTTCATGGACACCATGGTAGGTGTTTTGTTTTTGAGCAGGAGCTCTTTTACCGAAAGGACTCTTCTCATTAACTTCCAATACGTAGTCACCCCTGAGATCATAATCGGTATCAATACCCATGAAGGCGCGTTTACCAAAGCCATTTTGGTTTTTGTATTGTTTCAAAGAATTGGCTTCGACGGCAGGGAAGTTGCGTTCATTACCGGGACGGACAGATTCAGCAAAGTAACGAGTAGCACGCATGGTAGCTTCAACCACATTTTCAGCACCAGGTACAGCAGTACAGGGACCATTGGGATAGAAATCAATATCACCAACACGATTCAAAGTACCCATACCATAGGTAGAAGTGTGAATGGCATCGACAAAATCAGCATCACCACGAGACAAACCAGTTAAAACTTGAGGGTTTTTGGCCAAAATCTTAGAGGGGTCCAAAGCGGTGATACGACGCAATTGATGACCAGTCAAACGGGTGTATTCATCACCAGCAGCACCAGCTACATGAGCAGCAACGCCTTGAGCAACAACGTGAATAATTTCCTGTGGCACATCACAGTCATTGGTCAACTTAACAAAGGCTTTGCCAATCATAGCACCAGTTTCGTCAACATTCAACATGGCTAAACGTTGAACACTATCGAGAGTTTCACCCAAATCGATGACAATCAAATTTCCACTGGAGGACCTTTGATTATTCCATTCGGTGGAGGTCTCTTCGCTAGAAGTAGGGCTACCAGTTTGTCCATCAGAATAATTGTAATTTTCGGGCTTTTGTTGTTTACGATTGTAGCGTTCGAGGTAGGCCTGGATCAACATACGATTGGCTTTCTTGACAGTTTCAGTTTTGGCGGGTAAACCAGTAATGAAAACGGTAACTTCTTCATCGCCGAAGCTATTGTCTTGTTTAGCTATTTCGACAAAGTTATTCAAATTAGTTTTCTCCTTTTTGCCATTATTTTTGATAATGTAAACGGGTACATTGGTAGGGCTGGGTACAAAACTGGGTGTCAATTGATAGTTAATTTGAGAAATGTGATCTAAAAGTAGCAAAATGTATATAATAATTATTTCTTAAATATATTTTAGTGCATTAAATACTTACACAATTTTCGCATCAATTTAGCTCCTCTTTCCACTGGCATGTTTTCCAATTTCTCAAAGGTAAGCTCATCCAAAGAAGGAGTATCTTGCAATTCACTAGATGTCAACCAGTTAGAGGGCTTCAAACTACCACTAACGCTATTCAAACGCGTATCACTTGGACTGGCACTGGTAGCGGCCAATAAACAGGCCACCAAACACAAAACTCTCAATGGATTCATAATTTTTTTGTTGCTGCTCTTAGTACTTGCCATGTTTGCTCAAAACGTTGAACTGTGCTTAATTCAAAAAATCACTCGACTATTTATACTGCTCTCGAATAGAGGTAATCATAATTTTGGTTGTAATCGTTGCTTTCGTTTCTAGTGCATCTATTAATGTTCAATACAATTTTCTGCTGATTAATTAGATTTTATTTTTGCTAAAAAGCTGCTAAATTATAGTAGCAGCAGCGATTCTTACTGGAAATTAAAAATTATAAAAAAAAATTATGGGTGATAGCAAACTTTGTTGCTGCTGGTTTCTGTTTAGCTTTTTTTTTTAAGTTTGCTTACTGGACAAACAATTAATCGGTGGGAAAAAATGTTCAATTGATACGTTTTTTTTGTTTGTTCATAAATCATTTTTTGTTTAATTTATTATGCATTTTAATTAATTTATGCATTTTTATTTGATACCTAATATGATTTCATAATTACTCAAAAAAAAAAAAAAAAAAATTAATAAATAAATAAAATAAGTAAACCAAATGTAAAATGAGATCTAAATATCAGAGGGCTACTATTACAAAGGTTTAATTTAAGTTGAAGAACTAGTTTTAAAAACTTTGTAAGTAAACGATCCAGAGATTGAGAACTAAATTTATTCAAAGTTAAAATATTATGAGTAGTACTTTCTTAATTCCGGAATTCCCATTTGAAATACATTTGTTTCATGTAAATCGAAAAATATTTAAAGCTGATGAACTTTGAAATAAAAAAACAAGTAAGAAAGATATAGTCGGCCAAGCCCGACTATATGATACCCCACATCATTGTGTATGTGTATCAAAATTCGTGGAGGGGTCTTAAATTTGACATGTGAACAATTATGGACCGAGTAAAATAAAATATACGAATACAGAATATTACGTTAATACTAAAATTTATATGAATTTATGCACTTTAGGGTAATTCCCGAAACTGAGCTTATACGCTATAAGCTATGGTAAATTATGGAGCGATCCTCATAAAATTTGTCATTATGATTTCTACTTATATAAAACTTATTTGTGTCGAATATAAACCAGATACTAACATGTGTATGTGATTTATGCACGTTAAAGTGATTTTCGGAAGAGGGTTTTATATGGGAGCTATGGTCAATTAAGGACAGATATTCATAAAATTTGGTACAAAGATACTTATACAAAACTTCCTTTCACAGAATTTCTTTAAAGTATTGCTATATTTAAGGCATTTATGATCGTTAAATCCCTATTCCGGAAGGACATTTGTATGGGGGCTAGGTGAAATAATTGATCGATTATAAGCAATTTCAATAGGCTTCGTCCTTGTGTCATGAAAGTCCTACGTGCCAAATTTCATTGAATTATCTTTAAAACTACGACCTGTACTTTATGCACAAGGTTTACATGGACAGCCAGCCAACCAGACGAACATCGTTAGATCGACTCAAAAAGTGATTCTGAGTTGATTGGTATAGTTTAAGGTGGGTGATGGTTGATTTTTTTCTGTGCGTTACAAACATCAGCACAAACGCATAATACCGCTACCACCTATGGTGGTGTGGGTTATAATGATTGTCAGAAGAAATAAAAATGTCCAAAGAAAATAGGAATTATAATGAATTTGTGCAAGTTATTAACAACTACTTCCAAAAAAGTGAAAATAATTCTTTTTTTTTAGCAGGAAACAAGGTATATAATTTCTAAGAAAATTACAATTTTACATCATCAAAAGCATTGTATAAGAATCATAAAAAAGAAAATCCTATTAATGATAACCCTGTGTTAAAACCACCAATTCTGCAGCTCTTTTTCAGCACTGAGTACTTCCTTCCAATGACAACACAATGTTACTTTTTCAACTCTTTTTCATTTATTTTCTGCAGGGACCTTATTCATCATTATTCTTCAGAATGAAAAAAAATACTATTATTAGTTCACAAAAAAAAGATTATTTTAAATATTGGTACATTTTGGTAGTTTTTAGAAAAAAAATTTGGTAGGAAAAATATTTTCTTTGTAGTAACGCTGATTATATTATACGTAATGGGATAAGTAAGATTTTTCTTTAAGAAAGTGTCAAATTCGCTCTCTGAGAGAATTATCTCACTTGTGGATTCAAATATTAGTATTATAAGAAGTATTATGAGACTATTGTGATGAGATTTCTCTGCACAATTATCTTATAATATGAACTGCCAAAAAAATACACATATAGGAAAGTTTATATTTATATTTTGGAAATTACTAAAAAAAACAGTACTTTTTTGTAAAATTGTTACCATTTAATGTTTGTTTTACATTTTAAAAAACATTTTTATAAAAATTATTATGTTAAAAAAGTGCCAATTTCTTAAATAAAAAGGACATGTTTACTCTGTGACTGATTGAAAATAATGATATCTTATAGGATTTATTAGAATACGTGTACCCATATTTAAGATTTAATATAATATAAACAAAATGGTTACTCTCTCCTGCCTTCGTTATCTCGCATATTATATTAGCGTTAATCTCAATTTTAGACCTGGGTTTAAGTCCTTTTTGACAATAGCACTTGACATAAAATTTAAAAAATAACATTTTCAAATTTCGTTTGTTTTTTATTTTCCATTTAGATTTAAGAATTATATAAAAATAACATTTGCTCTCAAATCAATCCCAGTTTGAATTTAAACTTGAAATTAAAATATTATCATATTACGCCAAAATTGCGTTGGGCCGTTCTCAAATTATAATGTTTCAAGTGGGTCGTGAAGCAAAAGTTTTTTTGTAACGCTATTTTATTTTTGGGATATATTTACCCAAAACACCTCAAAATTTTTAGGGTATATAAAAAATTTTAAAAACTGATTTATGATGTCCTCAAGAAGGCCTGTCACTATAGCAGGGTGTAATTTGTTTCTAAGTTATACTGTTTCACTTAATAATTTGAAAAAAGTCAGCAAATATTCATATTTTAATAGATAACTATATTTTTTATACCTATTGTTTAATCGTTTGTTATCAAGGGCAAGAAATTATAAATTACATAAAATGTTTCCTTATATTTTTGAATAAATACTTAAGCTTGAACACCAATTAATAATAATTGATAATTTTTTTTAGCATTATAAAAAAATATTTTCATACATATTTTTTAATAATAAATATGCAACAAATCACAAAGTATATCAAGTAGTCCGACTCTTTTACAGAAGTACCTAACTCTAAGAGTGTGTTAGTGAAAAAGTAATTGACTCTAAGTATGGGTTAGTAACAAACATTTAAATGTGTTCTTCTGAAGAATTACAATAAAATAATATAGTACAGATACATAACATTAATTACAAACTTAAAAAATTAATTTCAACAAAAAAAAATTAAATAAAAAAAGTATATAAATATCATTAAAATAGGATAATAACCTATTTTTCTTATAGGATGTTTTAAATACTGTTGTTTAGGTATTTTGTTTAAAATGATCTCTTAAAAATAAAATACAATTTAAGCCCTAATAGCTTTTTCTGTTTTTCGGGCGATTTATTAAAGGTTTTAACAATGTCGCTCTATAATTGTTTTTAAATTGTTTTTTAAGCAAACATTATCGCCTAAAACAAAAATATTGGTTTCTTCGTCATCTTCAAAATGATTAAATAAAATGCAATGGAAGAATAACAAAAAATACTGAAAATTAATTAAATCGAAAAAAACCGATTTTTGGCTTTAAAAAAACGGATTAAACGACATTCGAAAAAATTACATTTTGAAAAAACCGACAGCATCTAAACAGGAAAAAGCCGGTTTTAAAACCGGTTGAAAACCCGCATCGATCACCCTACTACTTATATATACTTTGTTAATAACTTTTATTTTTTAAATGTTTTGATGGTAGTATTCAAAAAATTAAAATTTTTCTTAAATCAAACTTTATTGAAGCTTTAGAATTCATTTAAACAAATCTCTTAAAAGTCGTCTTATTATATCAGGGCTTTTATGTTTTAGTTTTATTTTTACTTCTTTAGTTTTCTAATTAATTACTTCTAACTATGTAAAACTAGAAATATCAAAGTATTTTTTCTGCATACCAGGATTTCTCAGTCAAATAAGACACACGTAATCGTGCGTTATATAAAGAATGAACGTTTTCTTTGATTAGGTTGAATAAAATACCACAACATTTGTAATCGTATAACCTCCAAGTTTTACTAACAACACACAGTTGGGTAAATCGTAAAAATTTTGGTAATAAATCTGTATCTCTTGAACTATTTAAAAAATCTTTTGAAGCTTTTACGTACTCGAGGTGGTCAACTGTAACACCCTGTAGCGTATACGTATTATATATCTCACTGTCTGAGTCGATTTAACGATGTCTGTCTGGTTGGCCCGCTGGTAGGCAGGCTGGCTGTCCATGTATAGCTTGTGCGCAAAGTACAGGCAGCAATTTTGATGAAATTTGGTACATACGTATTTTTTTATGCAAGGATGAAGCCTATTGAATTTGGTTATGATCGGCCAATTATGAATATTTTAATGAAATTTTGCACAAATGTAAGAATGCCATATAAATGTTAGTATGAACATAGTATCAGTGCACAATTATACATATGTCCCATATAAGACCACTCCCCAAATTTCGATGCACATATACAATGGTATACGGTATCATATGATCGGGCTTGACCGACTATATTTTCTGACTTGTTTTTTTTTCAATTTGTACTTTTTTGGAAATTTTTTATTTTTTGAAAATTCATATATTTTTACAAAGCGGTACTTTTTTTGTAATATAAGTATTTTGGCCTTAGAAGGCTTATAATTATATAGATATAACTGAATAAATAAATTTCAATAAAATGCAACTCTTTGAAAACGACACCGCGGTTTGTAGAGCCAGAGCGTAGCACACAGTGGAAACGATCGCGAAAAAATTGCTAGTAAATATGTATCCCGGCACCGATCGAAAATTGTTATGAACCCTGTTATGAAAAAGAATTAAGAGCCCGTAACTTTTACAAATAAAGTCCGATTTCTATGATTTTTTAATTTTTTGTGGATACTTTGATGAGACATTAATTACTAAATTATATTTTTTAGTTTTAAAGATATTTGCTTGATTATTCGTTTTTTTTTTTTGCAATTTTTTGCCATTGATTTTATTTTATTTATTTATTTTTAATTTTTTTTATTATTATTTTTTTTTCTTTTTTGCAAACAATTTTTTTAAATACCACGTGATTCCCAGTATAGGTACATATTCCTCAAAAAAAAAAAAAAAAAGTTAAAAATTTTTTTTATTATTATCTTAATTAGCTATGATAAATTGTCAAGTCAAGACTTTAAACGAATGTAAATATGTACTATTTTTCACAAAAATTAAGTCTATCTTTTAATTTTTCTTAAAACTATACTAACTACTATACTAACTTACATATTGACATATTTAAAAAGACAAAACATCAGAGATGATCAATATTAAAATTTAAAATTTATAAAGATTTGCATCCTACATCCAGCATTGGTCGTAAATGGCCATTTAAAAAAAAAAAAAATATCTTTAAACGAAAAAAAAAAACGATTAACAAGTATTTCTTTTATTTTATTTTTAGTGTAGTGTAATATTAAAAATAGTGCCAATATATAAAAAGATTATAATTAAAAATTCAACATTAAAATACAAAAACTTTTTAGAACTTCTTGCTCATCTATTTTCCCTATCTATTGTTACAAGGTGCTTCTTATTACAAAATAAATAATTTCCAAATTAATCAGAATTTGATGATTAATAAATTATTCATAACAATAAATACAGAAGACGAACATTCATTGACTGCAAATAAAATGCATAATACAATAAACTTTCTAAAATATGTATATAAATTTAACAATGTAATGCAAAGAAACATATATATGACCAAATTGAAATTTTCCATGAGAAACAATTGTAAATTAATACTCAATTATCTCTAAAATTAAACGCTAAAAATATAAAAGAAATAAATACTAATTACTGCAAAAAATAATTTTCAAAATAAATTTTGTATAATTGTAAACCATAAATCTCTTAATTTATAAATAAATGCTTTTCGACTGCAAAATAATTTGTTATAATTACTGGGCGGATTTTTAGCATTTAGTTAATGAGCCTAACAAAATAATTTGAAAATACAAAATATACCCTAAAAATGTAAAAAACATGCACTTAGTTTCTATTGTTTCTGAGCATAGATTCAGATAGAATGCTTTCATTTGTTTAAGTTTTTAGGAAATTAAATAAAATCGGATTAAATAATTGTTTCAAAGGCTTCACTTAAGCCCAAGTTGAAATTATTTGTTTGAGCAAATAAATACTGTGAGGCTTTGCATTTCTATTCAAATTCTTGATGTTTCACATGCTGATGAACAAGAAACTTCTTTTCATAATACACTCACATTATTTAAAACATAAGTTTTTGACGTTCTTATAATATTTATTCAATAAAGGTTTGTTTAGATTTTAATATAACATTATAATAAAATTTCCCTAAGTATTTTCATAAAAACTAGCACTAATTGTTATCAATTTATTAAATTTTAATGAATACAATAACGTTCTAAAATATTCATTTACGTGTTTAAATGACATTTAATCAGCTGGCATAGAGTTCAAAGCTTATACAATGCTCTTTTTAGCAAAAAAATAAAAGTATATAAATAAATATGCATTATTATGAAAAATATGACAAAATATGCATTTTACAATAAATATGCAAAAATATGCACTCATATCAATGCCATTTTTCACTCGTATAGATAACTACGTAAGGTAGTTTTTAAAGGTTCCGGAAAAACATGCATTAGCATGAAAATCCGCCCCCTAGTTATAATTAAACTCAAATAACGTTAAGGTAGTTTCAAATATTAAGTATACAAAATAATTTATATTCAAAATATTTGAAAGAAAACTTTAAATTCATTTGAAAAGATAGTTAATGTAAGAAAAATTGATTAAAAACGGGTTATGGCAGAAAGAAAAAGATATATCAAATTTCATCCAGAACTCGCTTATATTTACTTCAACTTAAACACCTCTATAATCGACATTAAATATTTTAGTTAAATTGTGGAAATTTTTAAAACCAGAAAAAAATTATTTTTTTCCAATAGTTTTCAGTTTTAATTCCTTCAGTTAAATTTTTTTTTTAATAAAATTTACAATTTTTTAAATAACTACCCATTGATTTATAAAAATAGTGTTACCAAGGTCAATATCGTCTTCATTTTAATTTATTCACAAAAGAATCCTTAAATAAACTTAAGCCTAATTTTAAAATACAATTTAAATAACTCTCTTACTAATATTTGTATAACCAATGCCCACACATGTTAACAACACTTTTTGCGCACCAGGCATCCCATCTTCATCATCATCGATTTCGGGATTTTCCAATTTAAAAGTAATCGAAAAGAAATCACGCAAATGTTGTAAAAAGTGAACGGTATAAGTTGATAAAGGACCTACATAAAAAATATGTTAATTTAATTTAAAAAAAATTATAATTTTAAGCATTTTACATACCAGTCATAAATTTCGAAACGTTCTTTTGACCCAAAGTCATAAACAAAGCCACCAACCATTGATAGGCAGAATCTACACAACCACCACGATAAATTTCATCCAACAAACGTAAAGCCGCTTCTTTGCCCATATCCTCCGGTATAGAAGGTTCTCTGCCCTCATCTTTTGTATGAGAAGTGACCTCCGCAGCAAAGACTACATCATCGGTGGTTTCGGCATGTAGACAAATACCAAAACCCGGTGAATTACCAGACATTTTGCCGCGATTTTGATCTGTATATATATAAACATCAGGTAAAAATTTCAACATAACACCCTTGGCCGCTTCCACAGTACGATTTGCCATGGCTGGTGAAACTTTACAAGCATAAACAGTGCCTCGTATACGTTTTACCATTCCCTGTTGTTCGAACTGTATGGATCGTAATGTTTTACGTATGGGACATTTAAATAAAACTTCGCCACCACCTAAGGGAGCTACACCACGTTTCAGCACTTTCAGCTCTAAACCTTCATCCACAACCAAGAACCGTTTAAGTACTGACAAAGCGGCGCCTTTCATATGATCCACTGAAGGAGAATCTTTACTATTAGTTACACCTCTTAGTGTAACATTTAGAGGAAATTTGCAGAAGGGCCCCAAAGCTATTAAAACATCCAAATAGTAACCAATACTTTTTTGCAAACTACAATCATGATGAATTTGACCGCCATGCAGCAGGCCGGGAGAAAACATGACGGAAGTACCAGCAGGATTTATTTCAATTTTAGTGCCATTGGTCAATTTGTCCAAAAGACGTATTAAACCAATTTCAAATTCCCTTAAACCTGGCTGAGCTTCATCGTCCGAACGTATTTGGGTGATTTTCACTGGTTTGCCACTTAGTATGGATAGTATAAGACGTTGCTTGAAGAAATTACTGCCGCGGTATATTAAACAGTTGCCTTCTTGTGCAATTGGAGGCATTTTTATTAAATATATTAAAAAAAATATAATTTGTGTTGTCCACTTGCACGTGCTGTGCTTCGAAATGTTTAGAAATGGTGGAGAAACGTCAAAGTGTAAAAAATGTAAACAACAGAAACCTGCGCCAAACAATATTAACGGCGGCGGCGGTTTTTTGTAAAAATTGTCGGCGGTGGCTGAAAATCGTCTGTTAGCCGGCTGAGAGGTAAACATAGGAACCTTTTATTTTCTTGTTTTCGCATCGTCTTGTAGAAGAACGATTCCCAAATGTTAGTCCAAGTCCCCTTATTAAAAATATAAGCCAATAGACCATAGCAGTTATATTTGATACGTTTTTTTTTTCTTTACAATTATGTATGGGGTATTAAAACAAATTTGTTAATAAAGCTCCAAAAAATCGCAAAATTAATAATCACTTTTGTTATTACGAGTATCGTTGTCGTATTACGAACATTGTCGAAGTCATTGTCGTTAAAAATATTTTTGATACAAAAAACACACACACATACAAACAGAAACTTATGAGCGCACACATATTTATATATTTTTATATGTATATACAAACAAACTGACTGCATACAACAACACCAATAATCATTATAATACTGCTGTTGTCAACTAAACTGCTTGCTTATACAAAAAACAACAACACTAATAGTCATTGTAATGCTTGAAGTAAAAGTTTGTGTGCACATACAAACGACAACCACTGCTTGCTTACTCTACGTCTACACGAAACATTTTTATTTCTTAATATTAGAAATAACGTCGGCAGAATAACGGGAAAACAATTTTATTTCCAACTTTGCGTTAAATGGTGGAGAAAGCATACATGAGAAATTTATATGCTAAATTGTCTTTTTTATTGAAAATTTTATTTCATTTCGCATTTTTATTCTTTATTTGTCTTTCCAAAACAAGAATAATTATTTTGCTCTTTTCCTTTTATTAATTTTAAAAGATAACAATAAATTAGACAGCTTATGTTAAACATTATTTCTCAGCTGTGTGTTTAAAGATTTATTTCGCAATAAATTGCGCAATATATAATCGAATTTTTTAAGAATAAGTTCTTTTTGTCTTGAGCGATATGTTCGCGTCGCTATCATATTGAGAACCACGTCAATCAATGCTATTATGAGATAAGTTAACTTTTTATAAAATTTTCTTGTAGGTTTCATACGATTCATTGGGACTACTAAGATAAATTTTGATAATATATATCTAAGTTGAAAACCCTTATTCTTCATATACAAGAAATGATGTGTAAACTCTGAATTTTAGGAACAAAACAGGATATACTTTTCAAAAAAAAAAACAATTTAGATGATTAATAGGCCAATATTTATCAAAAATAACAGAATGGCGCATATGGTACAGATTAATGGTACAACTCCTGTGATGGATATTGGTCTTATAATACCTATTAATATTAACAATTTAAGAGAAAAATTTAAAGCAATCTTTATTGGACGTTAGTTTATCATATCCTGAAGAAAGCATTTAAGTTCGGTGGGGTTTCAGTAAAATAAGGTCAAAATTTATCCTCAAAACCATTAAATGATTAATTCTAAAGTAATAAAAAAAATAACCCCATATCAATAAGTTTTGATTACTATGCTTTATGCATAGTGGTGAAAGCTTTTGTGGTGCATTTTCAGTGATATAAATAATGTTCTTGGGCGTCCTATTTATATTCTGCCTTCATCATCATCTCAAGTTCATCTAAATTTATTTTCAATTCATAGGGATATATAACGTTTTATTATCTTTTTACTCTATGAGGTTGTATTTTGTTAATTCTATATTAGAGCATATTTTGGGCTTCTTTGCATCATATTTCATCATATTTTCATTGAAAATCCTTAGTATATTTTAGTTTTTACGTCTAGACGGGCTGTTAACATAAATTAATATTTTGATATTTTGTGATTTCTCCCATAATAATAAAACAAATTTCTTCTTAATAGCCGGCGGTCATCGAGAAATTACAAATTATTTACAAAAAATTTGCGTTTAATGGAACTTTTATGATTTTTTTTATAAATGCACAACAATCCTTTTGAATCAATTGTATCAGCCATAATAATATCAACAACAATAATAGGAATCAAAGTGGAATCGAGTAAATAACAAAGGAATTTTAATTATGGTTTTTTACTTTATAATTTTTTCTTTATTTTCAATCTTTTTGAAAAAAAAAAAACAAGTTGCACTTATACTAATTTTTTATTGTATATAAATTTTGTAGTCATAAGAAGCTATCAGTGTTGTTGTTCTTTAAAGGAAGCATCGCTTGTTAGGATAGTTTATTTCCGTGTTTATATTTTTGTAGTTTGGAAAAAAGTGGATTATTTCTCTAAGTATTAATGTGAAAATATGAAAGCATACTTTAAGCCGTAAATTAAATTATTTGTCGGTAAAGTGGTGAAAGCACAGCCGAATATAGCGCTGTAACCTGTTATAGTTAAATTTATCAAATTACGTATAAATTATTCATTTATGCGTACAAGGTTTTCGAAAACTATTTTGAGCATTAAAGATATTATAACAGCAGCAAAGGAATAAAAATTGTTAATAGTAAATTCCGATGATTACCGAATGCAGCTGAAAAATCTAAAAAATTATGTACGAAGCAAAAATTTGGTTCGCAATTATCATGAGGCACACAAACTAATGCTTTTCTTATGAGCGCCATGTTGGTTCGCCGCGAACCAAAAGCATGTTATTTTCTCTCGAACGCTTATTGAGAAATACATTAGTTTGTGTGCTGGTTGGTTCGCGACGAACCAAATTGGTTTTCGGAAAATCATATTAAATTTCTAAAAGAAATTAATATTAAAGATTTAAATTTCAAGAATGTAATGAATTTACAAAAGGTTTTGCATTAAATTTACTAAAAGTTTGAACAAAATCAGAGGCCATATTTAAATCACGTTAAGCACAAATTTTCACGGCGGCGGCTTTTCACAATAGTCGGCGGCTCGACTCAGCCACATGTAAAGTTCGCTGGCGCAAGTCTCTGTTAAATAATACAATACGTTGACAATAAATTTGGCAGCACTTTTTGTAATATATGGTACAGAGTTGTATATTTATGTAGTATACATGGTGTTTATTAACTATGCCGTTAATTTTGAAATTTTTTATTAACTGTATTATTTAGGAAACCCCACCTGGATAACAATCTTGACGCGATGTGGCGGCTTAAATGTAGGCTGTGGTCTCTTTCTTTAAGTCTCAGTTGTCCTCTTGGAGGATACTGAGAAATAAAGGTATAGACTCTAAAGGCCTTCATGACCAAAGGTTATCCATCCCCTATCCCCTTTCCCCAACTACCCTCTTTCCTCCCCTCTTATTCCATATCCTTTTTCCCCACTTGTAAGGTTAAGGTGGTTGGTAGCAGTGCCGAGAACCTGGATGGCTAGTCAGTGGTTAAAGAAGACTAGTCGCTAACAGCTCCCCTCTGGCGCCAGGACACGGGCCAGTTGTAAATTTTTGTCCAGTCCATGTACGCCGTCCCTGCATGGATGGTCCATCCCCTTACGTGCCTACTCGTGGGAATCAAATGGAGAGAAAAATTAAAAAAAACAAAAATAACAACAACAACAAAAACGAGGAGATAGGTATCTCCTCGGAAGACGACCTTTTGGCCTCTAGTCAAGAGACCTTGGTCGAACAACCTGGCAGCAGGGGAGAAAGACATAGCACCCCGCTGTCACAAAACACAATGGCTCCACGACAGGATGTCAAGTCTGACGACCAGTCGAAGGAGAAACGGAAGAAAAAGAAGAGCCAGAAAGAGATTCTGAGACAGCGATATGTCAAAGCTCTCTTTATACTGGAGAAAATTGCCAAGAATAAGGCAAATGGCACTCCTCATGAGCGCGATAAGGAAGATCGTGTCAGATACCAATCGGTGGTTGATGAGTATCTTAAGTTTAAGGACTCTCAACCATCCACATCCCAAGCAGTGCAGGAAAGAGCGAAGCGAAACCGCTCCCAAGCTGAGGGTAGCAATTCGCCCAAGAGGAGAAAGGTCCAAAGTAAATCGACCGCTCCGGCTCCTTCCACAATAACGTCAGCAAGAAGGCCGTTTAACGAGGTGGTTAAAGATCACTTGCTGATGGCGCTGGCCAACGAAAAAAGCGGCAACCTAACTCCTGTAGTAACAGAATGGGGTGCTATAGAGTCTAAATTGGCTGAACTCGTGATGGAACACGTACTCACCAACAAAGACTCTACAGTTCCTCGTTTTGACTCTGGTGAGATACACCGGGGCTACAGGATAATCAAATGCTTGGACGTGTTCTCTAAAGAATTCCTCAGCAAATGTATCGCAAAGATTAGCGACGCATGGGAAGGCTTAAGCCTTAAGCTTATCCCAGCGGGGGAAATCCCTATGAGACCACGGGCAAAGGTTTGGTTACCGAAGATGAGCTGCGATAACCAGAAAATACTGGAGTGTCTGAAGCTGCAGAACCCCAGTATCCCCATGAGTGACTGGACAGTCATCCGTTCAGAAGATCATGGGGACAATAACAAGTGCATTATCTTCGCCATCTCAGAGGATAGCGCAATTGAGCTAGAGAAGGCGGGGCTAAAATTGTACTTTGGGGTTAGGGACGCCAAGGTTAAGGTGTTCCGTCCCACAGGTCCAGTTGCCGGCGAAGCAGATGAGTTGGAAGTAGCCAACAATCTGCTGACAGGCATGCAGCTAAGTGAACCTGCAAAAAACCCTACAACCGACGATGAAAATCGTGCAAATTAATCTGCAGCACTCAAAATGTGCTACAGACAATCTGAGGCTTCTTTTAGCGGAAAAGGACCTCGACATCGCTATAGTCCAGGAACCCTGGGTTTCCAACTCCCAAGTCAAAGGGTTCCCGACTACGACATATAAGATACTATACGTAAAAGATAAAGGTAAGCCAAGATCTTGTCTTATTGCTAGAAAACACATAAATATATTTCTTTGCCAACAGTATAGCTCAGCAGACCTGACAGTCGCAAGGGTCGAGTTGATGCGAAACAGAAGTTTCCTGATCGCCTCCAGCTATATGGCGCACGACAAGCCAGCCCCGCCAGACGAAGTGAGGGCGTTTCTGGCCTCTATAAAGGCTCAAGAGGACATTATCCTTGGCTGTGATGCTAACTCAAGGCATACAATATGGGGCAGCACGGAAATCAACGACAGAGGTGAGTGTCTATTTGATTTCATTAATACGAACAATTTGACCATATGCAACTCTGGCAACGACCCCACCTTCGTTTTTCCGAGCTCGGTGAACTATAATGGATGGGAAGAGGTGCTAGACATTACACTCATGAAGGACAGATCCAATTTATCAGTTGATAGGTGGAGAGTATCCAAAGAGAAATCCTTTTCGGATCATTGCTGGATACTTTTCGACATTGGGCTCGTCTGCAAAGAAACAGCGTCAACTTTCAGAAACCCAAGACGAACGAACTGGACTAAGTTCAATGGGATTCTCATGCACAAACTGAGAAAAATACCTCCAGTCGAAGCAACGACTGAGGGTCTTGATCAAATTGAGAATACATTAGGCAGGGAAATTGTTAAGGCTTTTAATATATCATGTCCAATGACGAAGGCTAGAAAGAGCTTCCCTCCCTGGTGGAATAGGGAACTCTCGAAGCTACGCAAGGAGGCACGCAATGCTTTCAATATTGGCTACAGGACAAAATCGTGGCAGTTATACCACGATAAGCGTAGGGAATATAAGAAGGCAATAAAGATCGCAAAAAGAAACTCATGGAAAGGCTTCTGCGAATCTATTGACAATACCAAGGAATCTGCTAGACTCAGTAGGGTTTTGGCAAATGGTCATAATAATCCATCCTATATTAAAAGGATGGATGGATCATGGTCAGAATCGTCGGCGGAATCTTTGGACATTTTACTTAGTACTCATTTTCCTGGCTGCACTGATATTACAGACCAGGAGATGGGGCATACTAGATCCTCGCAGGAAATCGAGGTTGACATAATATCCGTTGAGAAAATTTCATGGGCGATTGATAGCTTCTCTCCGTACAAATCTGCAGGGCCTGATGGAATTATACCAAAGATGCTGCAAAGTGCAAAGGTATACATCATACCCTGGCTACATAGGATCTTTAAACTCTGCCTAACCCTCAACTATGTTCCCAGGAACTGGAGGAGAGTAAAGGTAGTGTTCATTCCAAAAATCGGAAAAAGAAGTCATGAAAATGCAAAGGACTTCCGTCCCATTAGTCTCTCATCTTTTCAGCTGAAAACTCTGGAGAGACTCATTGATTTACATATAAGGCAGCGTCTAGAGGGTACAACTCGACTCTCAAGAGGTCAACATGCCTACATTAAGGGTCGCTCCACGGAGACGGCTCTTCATGAGGTCGTAGGGGTCATTGAGCGATCCATTGAATTCAAACAATACGCTATGGCTACCTTTCTGGATATAGAAGGCGCCTTCAACAATGTCACGACTTTGGCGATACAGAGAGCTCTGTACGAACTAGGAGTTGATGATTATATCACCAACTGGCTGGTGTCAATGCTAGAGACAAGAATCGTCATTGCGAATTTAGGTAACAGTGTTAGGACCAAACAAGTTATGCGTGGAACTCCACAAGGAGGCGTGATTTCTCCGCTGTTGTGGCTTATTGTCATTAATACCATCCTGTGTAAATTGGAAGACAAGGGAGTGAAAGTCGTGGCTTACGCGGACGATGTGGTGATACTAGTATCAGGACTGTTTCTGAACGTGATAAGTGATATCACGTCAACTGCTCTGGCTACACTCAGTGACTGGGCCAAAGAATGTGGACTAGGAGTGAATCCGGGCAAAACAGAGCTGGTACTTTTCACCACAAAGACCAAGATTCCGAGCTTCAGACTACCACGGTTAGGAAACTGTGAACTCACCTTGTCGGACAATGCAAAATACTTGGGCATTATTTTGGACTCTAAGCTTTCATGGAAACTGAACATTCGACATAGGGTTAGTAAGGCTACGGTAGCATACTACACCTGTAGAAAGATGTTCAGTGTGAAATGGGGCCTGAGTCCAAAATTGACAAAATGGCTATACACTGCAATAGTACGGCCCATTCTTGTATATGGATCTCTTGTATGGTGGACCGCTACTAGTAGGAGGTATGTGGTGGATCAGCTTTACAGGATACAAAGATCCGCTTCCATTGGCATTGCAGGTGCATTACGTACTAGTCCATCAGAAGCTCTGAACACTATATTGCACCTAACACCTATAGACCTATACATAATGGAATCATCAGTTAATAGTGCGATAAGATTATCTGCAACGAAAAGCTGGAGATCAAGAACGTATGGGCACGCGAGGATATTAAATTTACTACCCCCGCAATACAATAAAGTTACCGACTATATGATTCCCCACTTGGACTTCGGAAGTACTATTAAAGTCCTATTCCCCACCAGGAGTGAATGGAGAAGGGGCAATCTTCTTGAACAATTTAGAACTAGGATATACACTGACGGCTCAAAGATGAACTGCGGTGTCGGCTCTGGTGTCTTCTCTGATGATCTTGGAATTAGACACTCATGTAGACTCCCTGACGAGGCAAGCGTATTCCAAGCGGAGATACTAGCGGTCAGGGAAGCGTGTAAACTAATTTGCGATAGAAATATTCAAGGAAATATTGGTTTATTTGTCGACAGTCAAGCGGCAATACTATCGCTCAAATCACCGAAAACTACCTCTATTCTAGTCAGACAGTGTAAAGAGGAACTGCGTGGACTAAGTCGACTGTATGACATTACTATAATCTGGGTTCCTGCGCATAGGGACTACTATGGTAATGAACAGGCAGACGAATTAGCCCGGGCAGGCTCTGCTATGAGTGCTTCCTTAGCGGTTTCTGTCGCAATCCCGTTAGGAACAGTCAAAAACAGAATCCGAAAACACTTTCTAGGAAAGGCGGAAAATAGATGGCGAAATCTGGACAAATGTAGAGTCGCGAAAGAAACGTGGCCTACCTACAACGAGAAACGCTCATTGCAACTCATTGGCTACAAACGCAAGGACATCTCGAGACTAATAGCAGTGTTTACAGGTCACTGGACGATCGGTAAACATGCAAGTAGACTTGGTCTCCCTTACAATGAATATTGTCGTAGTTGTGGCAACAGCGAGAAGGAGGAGACGGTTTTTCATCTTCTATGTGAATGCCCAGTCTTGAACGCAAACAGACATAAATTTCTGGGAGGGCACCAATTAGACAACCTCTCTGAGATATCGGACACTAGACTCAGTGACATCATTAAATATCTCAATGCTACAGGCTGGATCTAATTAATTTATGTTCTCATTGTTTCTTCCCTACATTTCTATCTCATTACAGACTCAATGCAACTAATTCACCTGGCGAGTAGTGTGGTTCCATCAAAACGGATTCTAACGAGTCTAATTGATTGCCTGTAAGATTACGGGCTACCACGGTAACCAACCAACCATTATTTAGGAAAATTATGGTAAAACCACAAAATATATGCTTATTTGGAACTCATTGAGCTCCCTAACTCACTTAAAATAAATAGTTCCTATACTGTTTATCCTATTGTAAAGATTTAAGTATCAATTAAAAGCTGTTGGATAGGCATTTACACAAACAAAAATAATTTTATATAAAAGGTCCGTTAACATAATTCTTTTTTAATATTTTGTCAAAGGTCTATTACTTGCTATTCAATCTACGTCATTATTTTTTAGAGATAAAAATATTATGAATGAAAAAAAGTCGAGCTGAATCAGAACTTTCAAATTATGTCGTTTATTTTATAAACAGCCAAAACCAATGTAATTTTGTTGTAGTCTTCTCAGTTCTGAAATATTCAAATGCTGTTAACTCTTAATTCGGATACAGCTTAAAATCGGTTTGAACAATTAACTAATCAAAGCCGGTTTCAAAAAATATCCTTAACAAAAAAGGAACAAAATATTACCAATTTTAAATAATTTGTTCCGATAAATTAATTGTATGGAAAGCAATAAATAAATTTGTTTTTAATATAAATTTTGGACTCACTTTCGCACGAAAGAGAGCCTACAGCCTTATTTCAAGATTATTAACAATTAATCAACTGAACATTAATCATTTTCAGTACACACTAACTTTAATTTTCACTAACTTTTCTTTTTATAATTTATTTTGCCATTTGAAGGGAATGAAGATGCGAATAAAACACTAATAATAAAGCACTACCATTCACAACCTAAAGCTGGGATCAAGTTTATTCAAACTTTGTTTTAAATAGTTTCTTCATAAAAATACTAAAGAATTAATTTTGATTTCTTTTTTTTTTTTTTTTTTTTTTGTTTTCTGTAAATATTTTTCTGAATTTACTTTAAAATTTGAAAATCAATACATTTTCATCATCAAATACATATCTGACATAGAGGCAAATTAACTCATTTTAAACTTCCTATATTCATTATTCATAATTTTCAGAAATTAATTTCAAATAAATTTTTTCAATTTTATATTTTCATAAATGCTAAAAAAAAGTTGTAAACAGAAAAATATTCCAAAAATTCATTATATTTGTCTCAGACTTCAGCTGTTTTGTTTTTAAATATATAAGTTAAAGTTTATTCTAATTGAAACCAAAAATAATAATTTAAACTAAATGTTTATAATTTTTTTACATCGTTTTTTCACTTTATTTTGTAATTTTTTTGCATCATTTCTAATCATTAATCAATACCATTTACTATCTTTCTTTTAATTATAAGTTTTTTTTTTCATTTAAAAAAATGACGTCCTGATTGCTGTTTTATAATTACTATTTGTGTGTGTGTTTTTTTTTTTTTTATTTTTATGTTTAAGTAAAAATGTACAATATAAATACAGTTTACACAATATAATAGTAATAATAACTTTTTAAGCTTGCAAAAAAAAAAACAATTACACAAACTAAAATGTATAAAATGATTTTGAAAATTTCGCAAAGAAAAATTGTTTTCTTTCAATAATTATTAACTTATTACAAAAAGCCTTAAGCTTTTTACTATAGAATTCTATACAATATTTAAGCAGTAAAAATAATCACATTGTTTTTATTTATTGTTTTTTTTAAGATTGTAGATTTTTTTTAAACACATTTAGATTTTCCAAAGGTTTTCATAAGAGGATTAGGGTTTTTTAAGTAAATGAGAATTGTGAAAGAAATAGCTAACATTAAAAAATAAACATAACAAAAAAAAAAAAAAAAAATTAATAATAAAACATTAAAATAAAACATATAAAAAATATAAATTTCAATATACATAAAAAATTATAATAAAATAGCGTCTGCAAAATATGTATATATATATAGTTTTTTTTTAATAAAAAACAAAAATAATTGCTAAATTATATAATAAAATGTTTGGCTTATTAAAATTTTTAAGTTGGTAACGCCATCGAGATTTTTTGAAAAGTACTTTTATTTGAAAACAATTGAAATTATATTAAATTTTAGCAATTTTTAATGGCAAAGAAACAATTTTCACTTCGCAGATTTGAAAAATATTAGGAATTTTATAATAATACTAAATTAAAAGACTAAAAAAAATTAGAGATTTGATTTTTTCTTTAAACACTTTTTTGACTAAAATTTCTAGTTCAATGTATTAATATTTGTTAAAATTAATTTTGATAAAAATGTTGGAAATTAAAAAAAAAAAAAATTAATTATTTTTTTAATTTAACTGGATATGTTTCTATAAGAAATTTTAAAATGGCACTTTACTTTAACGTTTTTAATATATTTACTCAACTTGTTTTCAAATAAATTTAATTTCTTCCAATTTCAATGATGCAAATTTTAATTTTTGCCAAACTTCAAATTCTTTTAACTGCATAACAGTTTGTTACTTTTGTTACAACCTTAACCTGTTCAAAGCGAACAAAAAATATAATAAAAGTTAGCAATATAAAAACTAAATAAAAACAAATAAAAAATTTATAATAATAACTTAATATAAATAAAAATAATAATAATAATTATAATAATTCACAGATAACTTTCATAATGGTTTAGATAATAAATTGAGTTTTTGTGTTGATATTCTAAATGTTTCTTCATTTGTTGTCTGACTTTCCATCCTAAAGTAGATTATTCAAAATCTTCCTCTTCTAAAATTTCAAAATCACTTTCATCAGATGAATCTAAAGCAGTGACAAGACGTCTATGTGTGGGATCATTTACAATACCAGTTTGTGTGGCCAAAGCACCCGCTCCCACACCCAAAACACCCTGTACCAAACCCGTCATTAGGGTAGGTATCAGTTTACTGCTATTGGCCAATAAAGCTTGAGTTTGGGTCTTGACCGCCATGGCCATTAAATCATTAGCATCTTGCTGGCTACTGCTTAAGGGTCTGGCCACTACTTTCGATGTACTTTTACCATCGATTTCTGTATGATCGGGAAATTGTAAGCCTTTCGAAAGACTTTCTTCCGATGACGAAGATGTGGTAGATAGTGAAGAGTCACGCTTAAAGTGACCCTTTTTAAATTCGATAGTATCTTCAGATTGTGAGTATTTAACTAACGTATCTGAGGCGGGATTAGAGTTTTTTATATGTGTTTCTGATTTGGATACTTGAACCACAGGTAATAAATCATCTTGATCATCATCGGTGGAATTTTCATCTATCTCAGGTATAGGATCTGGTATTAATAGTTCCGAGGGTATTTCATCACTTTTGTCCTCTTCATTGTCGCCATCTTCGGTTGGCAAGGTCAGAGAGGCCAAATCTCCGGCTCTTTCTAAAACAAACATATTGGTCTCATTTACCTCGGGCATAAATTCATCGTCTAATTCGAAATCTTGTTGTTGTAGTTTTTCGCACCAAGAATATTCTAAATCTGAAAAAGAAAACAAATTTCAGTTTATATATTTCTTTTTTTGGAAATTTAAGGAATGTGAACGAAAAATTTTTTTAAAAGAAAAATTAATTTTTTATTCGTTTTTAATAAACTATTTAATATTTTCTGGAATGCTTTTCATAAGAGCTTTATTATGTTTTCGGTTAATTTTTTATTGGAATGGGTCCACTTCTTTTTATACTCTATTTTTATTTTTTAGTCAGCTTTAAATATTCTTTAAATATTTTTTACTATGACCAAATATATTTAAAATAGTCGGACTTCCGGATAATAATAGTAATGAAAAGATAGTTGAAGCCAAATAAATTAGAATTCGTTGTGTTTTCTAATGGTATGAAGAAATATTTTCTGATGGGATTCGTTTGCGTATATTTTTCTGTTAATAGTGTCACATGTTATGAATGATTTTTTTTACACGATATTTATCTGATACATTTAACATAACATTTGCGATATGGAATTCTGGATGTTATAAAAAGTCCGCCAATAAGTACTTTTTATCACCCTTTACTTAGTGTCTACATTAGGCAAATTTTTATCAAAACAAACGTCAAAATCAGTGCGAATATATGCAAGGTAACCTTAGTTAAACAGCTGATTATTATTTTGGTTGTTACAGTTGCCAAACTGCATATATAAAAAACAATAATGAATACGCAATATTGCTGTTTTTGTGCAACTGTTGCCACCTTCCACAAATTCGCGTTAAGTTTGACGTTTGTCTTGATAAAAAATTGTGTAATGTAGACACTATGTTAGGTAGCATTTATATTTTTGGAAAAAAATTACTTTAGTAATTTTCGTCCTCTCTTTGGCCTTCACGTTTTTTGTAGCGTTATTATTATGAACTTTTTTCTTCGTAGGGATTTTATGCCGAGAATTCCCGAGACGAAAAAATAATTTCCGATCAAAGAAATATTGAAATGGCAAAATTCTCTACGTTTGAAATCACTGCTATTAGAACACAAAACTTAGAAATCCCCGCCAATGTTAGATGAATGCACATCACAATTTTATTAAGATTTTTTTATTTTGACCTTTCACCTTCAACAATTTTTATATATTAATTTTCTATATCTTAGACTAAAAAAAAATATTATATTTAAGTCTTGGAGAAATCCATAGGGATCCAAGTGAGATTTCAAAAAAAAAAAAAAATCCTCGAAAATATACTTATTTATGATTTCTGTGCCGACCGATATGCAAGATTCTTTCTTTAAGTTTATTGAATAACCAGATACTTAAATAGTAAAACATTTTTTTAATAGAAGTATGTATTTTTTAAAATAACAAAGAATTCCCAAATAAGCATTTTTTTATTCACAAACATCTTTTAAATTTAAAATGTTCTTTAAAATAAATTTTACATACAAACTTTGTTTCTAAAATGTATTTTAAATTTGTTTGTGAATACGGTTATAATGTATATTAGAGCGGGTTTGTCTCCATATAAAAAAAAAAATGAGTTATGCCAGTTACCCCTTAGAATGGAAGAATTGTTCATGAGGTTTCCAATAACGCAAAAATTATTTTTTGACACGCCTCAAAATACCGCCCTATTTGTTTTATGTGTATAGCTTCTCCATTTTAAATCCGATTAACCGCTTAAATTATCTTTTTGGTTATTTTTAAATCCGACATCAAATGTCACTTCTGGTATCTTGCATACATCTCCCTAATGTCCAAATTCTGCAAATGCCTTAAATAAAATCCCAATTCCCGAGAGTTGAAAATTTCCGGAAATTAAAAACCCTAACTTTTCTGATAAAAGATACAGAGCAATTTAAATAATGAGTCACATTACATCCAGAGATGTAGAAATTTTCTCTTTAAATTCGAATTATTTTGTCTGCGATTCTACAGTCTGTAAATCAATGAATTTCGCAATTCACCTGTATACCTATCAATTGTTTTATACGGTCGACATGTATTTTGGTTATAAATTTGAATTATGCGTTTGCATGAATTTTGTTAAATGATCATTTTAAGAAGAACTAATTATGTTATGATAATAAATGTAAACAAGTTAACAGTACTAATTTTTTTTTTCACCTATAATAAAAGTTATAAGCCTTAAAGTGTGCACGTATTTTTTTCGTGCGCAGTCCTTATTTTTATTTTTACCTGCTGTTGCATTATTTAGTATTTTAAAATTATATTTTGCCGATATTACAGCGGCCAATACTAAACCGGTCAGCACCACCATTGATCCTGATACCAAATGACCCACCACTGCTAAAGCTCCCAAGCAACCAGAGGCTACAGCACAGAACATTGCTGGTTTGGTTTGTCTAAATTCAATCACACGCTGCTGCAACAATTGTAGATGTTTTTCCAATTCTGGTGGTGTTTGTATGCGTAGATTACAGTGATTTTTATAAAACCAAAAGCTGAATATTACCAGAAATATTAAACCCAAAGGTCTTATGTGTAACCTGGAAATATATAAAGAAAATATAAGTATTAATAAAATCTATTTGAAGGAATAATGAATTCTATGGATTTGTATTGGAATTTTAAATAAAAACTTAAGTCATATGTTTGCTACAGGAAATCGTAAAAGTCAAAGGCAACAAAAATCGAATTCAAGTTTAAAATATTTTGAATACGCTAAATTAATATAAAATTTTTTAATATAATATATTCAAACATGAGGTTATATCTTTTAAATCTCCCAATTACTCTCCCTTTGAAATGTAATGTGTAATTCCTTCTTAAAAAATAAAATCACTAAATATAAATGTTTTTAATAAAATTCTTTCATATATTTTATAATTCTTCACTTTTTCAACATCATTCCGACTTGTTATTTGTTATACATACATACCTACCTACCTATAGGTTCAAGGTAATTCTCTGTTTTTGGCTAAGGTTCAAAATTTGCTGTTCATTGTTTAATAAAAATAAATATGTTCACAAATAAAATAAAATAAATGAAATTAACTTTGTCAGTATTTTATTTTTAATTTTCCTTGATTTCTTTTGCAAATCAAATTAATACAAATTAAATAAATAAACAAAACAAAATGTTTTTAATTAAAATACATAAACCTAAATAAAGAAAAATAATTGTTTATATAGCTTGAATCAATAAAATCTATATTATCCAATATAGATCTTCTCTATGTACAATTTATTAAAAGAAAAAAATCTTAGGTTTTACATCATTACATTTCAAACAGCATAAGTCGTTTTTTTTTTCTTAATTGTTGCCAAAATAGTTTTGATCGTCAAATTGATGTTAAAGTAAGCAGTTTATTGGCTTATAATTATGCCAAATTCTCACAATGTGCCTTTACTTCGAGTCTATATTAGAAAAATTTTTATCAAGAAAAAAGTCAAATTTTTGTCTGAATTACAGATAATTTTTTTATCTTTATCAATTATTGAGGAAAACGTATGTCATAACAAACCATGTAAAAAGTAATAACAAAACTTGTAATGGCGTCTTTTATCAGGGAACGTCAAGACAAAGTTATCAGTACTCGAGTGCTGAACATTTTGTTTCAACGCTGCAAAATAGTACTAACAAATTAAGTCTACACTAGGCAAATTTTTAAACTGTTAAAATGTTGATGTTTGTCTTGATAAAAATTTCTCTAGTATAGACTCGACGTTAGTTCACTGTAAGTGTCAATAGCTGTGTTCGCGTACCTCATATTTTGTGATAATTATCACAGAATGTTACTGGAAGTTTTTACTTTTTACTTTAAAAATCTTGCAAATGACAGCATGAGAAAGACAAAATTTGGCATCAATAAAACATATGTTTAAAAAAACATATGATTATTTGTTTACAAATGCAAACAAAGAAAATTAAAATATAAAAACTAAAATGCTGTAATAATTTAGAAGTTAGAAGTTAAGCAATCATTTAGATTTATGTTAAAAAATTAGATAAAACTTTATTCATAAAAATTTTTATTTGTTGTTGAAAATTCCTTTAAAAAATGTCATGTTACCCCAGGTCTACAACTGAGATTAACGCTGATATAATATGTGAGATAACGCCGGCAGAGGAGAGTAACCATTTTGTTTATATCATGTTAAAACTTAAATAAGGGGTACACGTATTCTAATAAATCGTATAAGATATCATTATTTTCAATCAGTCACAGAGTAAACATGTCCTTTTTTATTTAACTAAATCGCACTTTAGCACAATTTTTATAAAAATGTTTTTTCGTAAATGTGTATTTTTTTGACAGTTCAACTTATAAGATGATTGTGTAGAGAAATCTCATCACAACATTCTCATAATACATCTTATAATACTAATATTTGAATCTACACGTGAAATAATTCTCTCAGAGAGCGAATTTGACACTCTCTGACACAAAAATCTTGCATATTATGTTACGTATAGACGGGTTGTTAGCGTTTTAAATTAAAGATTTTAATGAAACTACTTTTAGTTTAATGTTATTGAAAAATATGTATTATATTAATAACATTTTGCTTTTATTTTGTTAATAAAATACAATTTTATGTTTTTTTTTTAAAAATTAGCGCTTTTTTAAATTTAACAAGGGGACATTATTAACTTGTTATTTACAAACAAAAAGCTGCAAATGTTTGCAAAATGTTGTTCGCGTACTTTTTTGAATATTTTTATTTTTAATTTGGGAATAAATTGGTTTTTACTCTCTCAAAAAAAGTTGCCGAATAAATCTTGTTGGAATGTATGTAAACACAGTTGATATAAACAAATATCGAGTTTTTTACTGTTTAGGTACTCTTTTTTTCTTTTTTTATAAATATATTTGAAAAAAAAAATGATTAATAGTACTTTTATTACCTGTAAATAATATAATTAATTTATAATTGCTTAATGCAAATACAACACAAACTATTATTTATTAACAGATTGTGACAGATGACTTTAATTCTGTTGAGAGAATTTAAATAATTTTCAAATATTTTATTAATGAAAATTAAAACTTTAAACTTAATACTTAGGTCCAAAATCGTTCTTAAGTTCTTAAAATTGTTTTATGATTGAAAACTTAAATATTCTTTTTCCATCCCTTAAGTTTTTCCCAAGTATGAAAATTGTTTGACGTCTTAAAAATATTTATTGAAAATAAACAAAAATAAAGACAAATAAAAAAATCTAACAAGTAAGAAAGATATAGTCCATATGATACCCCAAACCATTGTACATGTCCATCAAAATTCGTGGAGGGGTCTTATATTAAATATGTGGACAATTGTGGACCGATACAATATGCGAATACAGAATATTACGTTAATACTAAAATTTATATGAATTTATGCACTTTAGGGTGATTCCCGAAAGTGGGCTTATATGGGAGCTATGGTAAATTATGAAGCGATCCTCATAAAATTTGCCACTACGATTTCTACTTATATAAAACTTATTTGTGTCGAATATACACTTGATACTAACATGTGTATGTGATTTATACACGTTGAAGTTATTTTCGGAAGAGGGTTTTATATGAGAGCTATGATCAATTGTGGACCGATCTTCATGAAATTTGGCATAAAGATTGATACTTATACAAAACTTCTTTATAACGAATTTCATTAAAATATTGCTATATTTAAGGCATTTGTGATCGTTAAACCCCTATTCAGGGAGGGCATTTATATGGGGACTAGGTGAAATAATGGACCGATTATAACCAATTTCAATAGGTATACTTTAAGGTGGGTGTTGGATAATTTGTTCTTTGCGTTACAAACATTAGCACAAACGCATAATACCGCAACCACCTATGATGGTGTGGGGTATAATAAAATTATTTTGAATTTTAAAAAGATTTCAAAATACGCTCTAAATTTATATTTTATTTGTGGTTATATATTTTGCACCAACACCTTTTTAATTTTACAGCCCATAAGCTTAAGATATCACTAAATCTTCCAAGCTATTTCAACATTTTTTTTTTAAATTTATGGTTTTTTTTAATTTATTTTTGGTGCCGCATTAGGGTGGTATCAAAAAATGTTTCGCCCAAAGAAGTAACTTTGATGTTTATAATAATATTGGGTATTACCATAAACAAACAGTAATCTAAATTAAAATATATTCAATAAAAAATTAGCATAACATTTTAGGATATAATATATATATATATATTAGAAACAAATTTAAATTGTACCAAGTTAGTCATTGGTGTACCATTGCACTTTTCAGTCTCGAATTGAACCAAAAAAACTACAGTTGTACCAATTTTGATATTCCTACCTGCTTATATTTATATTATGATTTATACTCTTTATGAGAGGTGACGCTCATTTGCGACAAAAGAGTCATAACAAATGTGTTTACATATATATATATATATATATATATATATATATATATATATATATATATATATATATACAAATTTAAGTTGTACCAAATTGGTCATTGGTGTATCATTGCACTTTTCAGGCTCGAATTGTACCAAAAAAAAGTACATATATATATATATATATATATATATATAAGGAGGTTGGCATGTCAAAATTGGTATAACTGTACTTTTTTTGGTACAATTCGAGCCTGAAAAGTGCAATGGTACACCAATGGCCAATTTTGTACAACTTAAATTTGTTTCTAATTCCAATTTTTTGTAAAATTACTATAGAAAATCATCTTATTTAGTAACCAAATTTCAACTAATTGCAAAAATGTTTTAAAAAATCTCAAATTAGTTAAGACAAAGCACTATAATTATACTTGATACCCAATCTTAACTTTTAATTTAAAATTCTCGTATAAAGGTCTCATAGACTATATAATATTCGGAGAAATGTTGTCATCAATAAATTGTATTATTAATATTAATTGTTTAATAAAAACTATAAAGAGATTAAGAAAAATATTTTTAACAGGAAAAAAGAAATAAGAAACATTTATTGGCAGGAATTATACATTGTTATCAAAATTTGTATAAATGCTGTCCATTTTGGATACTAATTAAAAAATTTAATTTTATAAAATTTTATAATTATTATATTAATTAATTAATTAATTAATGTAAGTTTAGTTTTAAATGCATTGCATTGAATTCCATTACAAGAAGTTAATATCGTAATATAAAAGAGCGTTGCTATTACTGAAAATTAAAAATTCTAATTAACACAATTACTTGCTTTTTAACTATCGTGAAGTGAACTACAATCTCTGTTTGATACTTTCCCCTGAATTGTAACTCAGACTAAAATAAATTATATAAAAAGAAAATTACACATAAATACTAATTTGTTCTACATATTGCTACCCTGGAAAAAGATGATAATAAACTTTAATTCAATTATCTGTAATTGAAAGAAATACTAATTTATATTTCTTTCTTTTCTTAAACTATCCCAATTATAATTACTCTGAACGAATAATTATAATTTATTTCTTTGTAGATTAATTACCCTTAACTCTATCCCTCTACCAAATTATAATTTATCAAGAGGTTAAAGGTTAAATAATACTAACTGTATTTTGTTGCTCCCACTGATTTTTAACGTTAACTGTTAGCAAATAAACGACATTAATCCATTTTGGGAGAACTGTATATTTATTTGTAACTTGCACTACTAAATTTGCACGTTGTTATTTACAAAATTTTTTATTTGATTTTAATTTTATTTTTATATTTTTTCATTTCTAGTCATTTTTACATTCATAATTGTATTTTTACTCATAATTTGGGGAACATGTATAATTCTAAAGTATATATATTTAAATTTTGTATGAAATTACCAATGAACGTTAGCAACAAAAGGATGAAAATAACTTGAAATTATTAAGTTTATTTCGGGAGTTCTACGGCATTTCTTAACTTCAGGTAATCATTTTATAACAATTTTCTATTTTGGTACAGTTGTAGCAAAAAAGTACAATTTTAACAGCTGTTTAGTACAATTTAAAAATTTGAATTGACATCCCTATAAGGAGGTAATTCCACTTCGTTCACATGCAAATTTGTTTGACTTTTAAGCCAATTATTTGATATTAGTTCTTTTGTAAATGAACAAAAAAGCCTTGCCACAAAATTAGAAAGGGAAAACTATTTTAGGAATATTTTTTATTATGTGTAATTTATATATTGCAAATAACCACTTTTATCGCGTATATGATATGGAAGTACCTAGTTTTACAGCAACTATTGAATATCCATTTAATAAATAATTTTCAACTAAAAATATCTTTTTTATTTAATGATTTAAAAATATACTATTTGCATTAAATGAATGCATGAAACTTTCATGCATTCATTTGCCTATATGCATATAAAATATGATAACTTGAATATTACCGTTATATCGATATATTTCTGGTATAACAGTACTTCATAACTCTGGGATAACAGTTACTCATAACTCAGAAAAAAGTAACAAAGATTTTATAGATATATCTCAAATGATATACATTTTATTCCGATATATAAAAGTTTATATAACGAAACTTTGAATCTTTATATCTCTTAAACTAAAAGTTGCTTAACTAAAATGAATATATCATTATAATATTTATAATATATATCATATATATAATTTTAACCTTAGAATAAAAAGCTCTACTAAAAGTAAGAAAATTTGTCAAGATACACATAATTTTGATCATTTTTAATAATTTTCTCAATGTACCTGAAGATAAAAGTAAAAAAACTCGGATTTTTTTTAATTTGTACAGTAGCACGATTAGAAAGAATAAAATTAGTATTCGCCTAAACGTCATATGGTTATCATAGCGAAGAAATGAGAGAGTGGCACTAACTTGTTATTTTTATGTCATGGTATAAATAAATCTTTCTGTTTACTAATTTTATTCTCTTCTGTTAAATGTTTCTTTCTGTTATAAAATTCTTTTATTAATAATACTTTATTTATTTGGAAAAATAAATCCTTTGATAAAATAGCATTTATAAAAAAGTACTTGTATTAAAAAAGTACATTCCACGAATAAAGTTTCCAAGAATCAAAATCTAGCAATGAAGAAAAAATAATACTTCGTATAAACTACGCAAGAACTACCCAGCAAAAACTTTTTGGCTTTCGGTAATAACAACTACTTATTAAAGTATTTTCTTGGTAATGAGGCGTCATTATTATTTGTCTACTCTGTAATACATTAATAAGTACTCAATAGTATAATAGCGCAGTAATACTGCAATCACGTGGATGAGTTGGCTAGAGCGCCGGATTAACAACCAGAAGGTTGTTGGTTCAACCCCGTTCTGAAGCTGTTAGTTTTTTATAACAAATTGTCTAAAAAGATATTTTGAACTAAATAGAGTTTTTGCCGCTTAGGATGCTATGTGAGAGATGGTGTACTGAGTAAGACGGTAGTCAGTAAAAACGAATGCCCAGCAAAAACTTTTTGGTTTTCGGTAATGGCAACTACTTATTAAAGTAGTTTCTTGGTAATGAGACGTCATTATTATTTGCCTACTCTGTATTACATTAATAAGTACTCAATAATATAATAGCGCAGTAATACTGCAATCACGTGGATGAGTTGGCTAGAGCGCCGGATTAACAACCAGAAGGTTGTTGGTTCAACCCCATTCTGAAGCTGTTAGTTTTTTATAACAAAATGTCTAAAAGGTTATTTTAAACTAAATAGAGCTTTTGTCACTCAGGGTGCTATGTGCGAAATGGTGTACTGAGTAAGACGTTAGTCAGTAAAAACGAATGGTTAGTGTGTGTCCAAGTTCGAGTCTCACTGACGGCAAAATTTTTTTGTTTTTGTTTTTTTTTTATTTTTGTTTTCGTTTAGGTACATATTTTTGAATACCCCTAGAGTCAAAAAATAACTACATGAATTTGTGGACAAGTCGAACAAAAATAACTAGTTATTCATGCAAAAAATAAGTAGTTTATTTTTGTTTCCAATTATATTTTGGTATACATGCTAGCTTACCAGGAAAGCAAGGTTTTTTCTGGGTAGGTACATAAAAATACCTAGTAAAAACTATGCAACAACTAGGTACATACATTTTCTGAGGCTTCTAAATAAAATAGCATTTCAAAAAATTTTTGTTCACTATTTTAAGATCAGATTTTTTTTTATTAGCAACATTCTCAGAATCATATCCGATATATTAATGTATCTGAAATGTTCGTAAATTATCTGCAGTTTTTACGAAAGGAAAATGAGCACATGTGACAAACAATGTATTTACAGATCAATTACAATATTCAACATAGACTTAAAGTAATGTTCGTAAAATCGACTTTCAGATAATTGAAAATACCTTTTTATTTGCCAGATAGTGGAAAAATTAATTAACTAAAAATGTCGAATTGAATCGAAAAATCTACTTTATTTAAGAACAGTTTTCTTTTATAATTTATATACTCTTCTTGTATGTGCTAAGCATGTAATAATGTTCGTCCATCTATCTGGAAAAATACTAAACAAATTTTTAATGCAGTTCCGTACTAGCGATTGAATTATTTTTAATTTTACCAAAGTTAATTTTACCAAAAATTATGTTCAAGTTTATTCTTTTGATTTTTTTAATTTGATTTTTTTATTTGATTTTTTCTTTTAAACTTTTTTGGGAAGATTCATGACTTTTCCAGCGTTTACATTTATATTTTGGTAAAGTATTAAAAGCAAATTTTTAAACAATATTTTTTATAAATAGTCAGAGAAAATAAAGATTTCAACTCGGAATATGGTGGAGGGAAGCGAATTTTGGCATATAGCTTCGTCTTAACATAATATTCGTCTTATACATACTATTAAAAGTCACTGATAATCACGTGTACCATACGCGAGTTATTCGCGATTAAAGTCCCTATAAACAGTTTTTTGCATATATCTCGCTTTTTATACATGGTACATATTTTGATGTCACCACAACATTTATATAGTATAACATTTCCAACAATATTCCTGAAATACATTTTCATGTACAATCATTAATTTTAGAGTCATAGCACATCTTATGTGCGATTTAATATATTTTAATATCCGCTATATTTCTCGACAATTTAGTAAAATTTTAATGATACAATTTTACCAGCCAACTTCTATATATGTACTTATCTTTTGTTGCACATATTGTAGAGAAATCTTTTCCTGGTCCATATTAGGGTTTCCGCAAGTGTACATTTTTCAATGAGGCTGCAGTATAAAATTACAATTGCAAACTTAAAAGAGTTCCCATATAAGTTTCTTATTTTTTTTTTTCATACTAAATATAATTCAGAAAAATCTGTATGACTCAATGGTATAGGGTATCATATGGCGGGCTTGACCGACTATAGCTTACTTGTTTTTATTTAAGTAATATTTGCTTGAAAACCTTTTCCAAATTTTTTATATTATTCGAATTAAATTTGTTTCGCAGTAATTATTTAAACAAATGAAAATATATTTCAAAAAATCTTGTTTATAGTTAAAATTATCAGCAAAAAAAAAAAAATATCAAGGTCATTCATAAAGCCACTGTTAATGTAGGGTATCAACAATAAATTGAAAATAAACATATACTTTAAATAGCATTTACAATATATCGTCATAGTCTTCTGCTACACGCAAACAAATCATAGATTAGTCATGAAATAAAAAATCAACTTTTATAATAAAATGTGCTTAAACAAATTGTGAATAAAACTAACGCGGAAAAGAAAAGCACAACAAGAAAAAAAAAAAAGAAAAGAAAAACAATTAGTTTTGTTAAGAACTTATAAACAAATTGATAAAGAAAAAAACTTGATTTTTTTTAATATTTTGTTCTGTTTGTAAACAAAAATAATGCGTAGTAAAAGTTGTTGTTAAGAATAAAATTTTTTCTTGTTTTGGTATAGAATTTATTTAATCCACGCAAAATAATAAAATTATATTAATAAGTTAGTGCTATATTTGGCTGTACCGAAACTTATGTACCCTTTACTTGTGTTGTGATATGTTGTCACAAATATATTTGCCTATATATATATATATACAAATATATATATATATATATATATATATATATAAGTACATATACATATATGTATATATACATATTCATATAAGTTTGTTTGCTTATTTGTTTCAATCACGTCTAAAGGACTGAACCGATTTTCATGAAATTTGACACACAGATAGTCCCAGTGCCAAAGGTGGATATAGGTTTCGTTAGATCTCGGTTGGATATCACACCCACATTTTAAGCAAATCTAAGGAACTATTACAGTGAGAGCCTTCAAATTTTTTGGGAATCTGTATATCGCAAAATAATAAAATTATATCAATAAGTTAGTGCTATATTTGGCTGTACTTATGTACCCTTCACTCGTGTTGTGATATGTTATATATTTACCTATATATATATATATGTACATATATATATATATATATATATATATATATATATACATATATATATATATGTACATATATATATATATATAGATATATATATATATATATATACATATATATGTATATATATATATATATATATATATATATATATATATATATATATATATATATATAGATATATATATATATATATATATATATAAGTACATATACATATATGTATATATACATATTCATATAAGTTTGTTTGCTTATTTGTTTCAATCAAGCCTAAAGGACTGAACCGATTTTCATGAAATTTGACACACAGATAGTCCCAGTGCCAAAGGTGAATATAGGTTTCGTTAGATCTCGGTTGGATATCACACCCACATTTTAAGCAAATCTAAGGAACTATTACAGTGAGAGCCTTCAAATTTTATGGGAACCTTTATATCGCATTGATGAAATGAAAATAGGACGAATAAGTCCAGGGGGAGAAATAGCCCCCATACAAAGAAAATAAAAATTTTCTCAGTTAAGAGCTATTACAGTGAAAGTCTTAAAAAAATTAAAAGTAATTTTCATATCAATAATTTCGAATAGGGTGAATAGGTCCATGTAAATAAATATTTAAATAAATTTTCCATTTTTAACAAATATCTTCGTGATTACTGATCTTGCTGAATTTCAATAACTAAATCCTTGAAAAGATTTCCGATCTTTTGATATATATATTATATATGACAGTTATCGGTGGGCTTCATAAACGCCATTTCAACCGACGGATGGACAGACGGACATTGTGCTATCAACATCATTTCTTATAAGGATCCTGAAAATATAAACTTTTATGCTCTCGGACGAAAATTATGGAAATTACAAACGGAATGACAAACTTATATATACCCTTTACCCCTGTTTTGAAGGGTATAAATCAGAAAAATATAAAAAAACGTATTTGTATTTATTTATTTAAATATTTTGTTAAACTTACCCAGCAAAAACTTTTTGGTTTTCGGTAATAACAACTACTTATTAAAGTAGTTTTTTGGTAATGAGGCGTCATTATAATTTGCCTACTCTGTATTACATTAAGAAGTACTCAATAGTATAATAGCGCAGTAATACTGCAATCACGTGGATGAGTTGACTAAAGCGCCGGATTAACAACCAGAAGGTTGTTGGTTTAACCCCATTCTGAAGCTGTTAGTTTTTTATAACAAAATATCTAAAAAGATATTTTTAACTAAATAGAGTTTTTGTCGCTTAGGATGCTATATGCGAGATGGTGTACTGAGTAAGACGTTAGTCAGTAAAAATGAATGGTTAGTGTGTGTCCAAGTTCGAGTCTCACTGATGGCAAAATTTTTTTGTTTTTTTTTTTATTTTTGTTTTCGTTTAGGTACATATTTTTGAGTACCCCTAGAGTCAAAAAATAACTACATGAATTTTTGGACAACTCGAACAAAAATAACTAGTTATTCAGGCAAAAAATAAGTAGTTTATTTTTGTTTCTAATTATACCTGCTAGCTTACCAGGAAAGCAAAGTTTTTGCTGGGTATAAACAAATAATTTAAGCAACTAGAATATTGGCCGGCTGTATCTAATACAGTATCACGAGGGAAGTAAGATTGTAATTTGAATATAAAATTTGTAATTAATTGAAATTATTTTAATTGTTGTGATACAAATATATGTATATTACTCAACAATTTTAAATTTCTTCCTATTGCTAGATTCCTTTTTTATAAACTCTGAACTTAATGCTTTCAAAATTAGTATTTGCCAGGTAACCTTACTGATACCAAGCAATAAAAGATTTTAGTACTTTAAAGGACTAACATTTTCACTACTTACTTGGATTAGGAACACAATAGCACAGGATTTCTCAGTCAATTTAGATACACGTGATCACGGAGTTCTAAGCCTATAAATATACATTATACCTTTTTTAAACTCTTGTTTTCGAGGTGAACTGTTATATAGACAATTAATAAGTTTGCATCACGTATTGCAACATATATCGAGAAGTTATTGTTTGATTTGGATTAATATTAAAAAAAAAAAAAATCTAACTCGAAGTTATATCATATCACTTTCAAAATATGCTCAACAGTTTCGGAGATATTAAAAAATAAAATATCCTTCAAAATTAAATTCTTTGTGTTAATCCATAACACAGGACTACAAAAAGTAATATTTTTTCTGATCAAAGCGTTTGAAAAATGTTTTAAAATTATTTAGAACATAAACCAATTTATATAAAAAATATATATTTCAATATCATGTTGCCGATCGTGCAACACATTGATAAGACTTACCAAAATATCTTTACTTTGTATTGATAACTTCGTTTATTCGTTTACTTCTTTTAATTTATTATAAAAAATTTTAAGGAATTTCAGTTTTCACAACCGTTTTGGTTTTTAGCGGTTTAAACACAGTGACTGAATTTTAGAAACTAACTTTATTTTTAACATACTATTGTTAAAAGTCAAAAGATTAAATACTACTAAAAATCGCTATCCAGTTATTTAAATTTCATTAAAGAACTCGATTATTATTATTGTTTTTACTAATTATTAAAATTATTTATAATACATTAAAGATTAAAATATATTCAGGAAGAAGATATTTTTAATACATATTAAACAGGTTTAGTTTGGCAAAAAATTTTAAAATTAATTATTTTTAAAGTTAATTGAAAAAAAAAAAACATTTTAATTAATTGATATTTTTGTAGCTCCCATAACACAAAACAAAATATATGTTCTAGATAAATAATATTTAACATAATAATTAAAAAAATTAAATAGATACATATTTTGCTTAATTTAGCTGTTATTTTTTGCTTTATGTAGATAGTAGGGTATTCAAATTGTTTGATTTTTTTTAATGGTTCGAATAAAACAAATATTTCGAATAAGGCATTTTGGTTTATTTGAATTATTCCATCACGCATTAAAAAATATTCGAATTGTTCGAATAATTTAAAATATAAAATAAAAACGTAAAATTACGATGTTTAAAAAAAATTTATTGTAAAAGGAAAAGAAAAACAAATTAAAAGTTAAGAATTTAATGTTATATATATATATATATATATATATATATATATATATATATATATATGTGTGTGTGTGTGTGTGTGTGTGTGAACTTTGTGTATGTTAGACACAAAAACAAAAAACAAATCAGCAGTTCTTTTAATAATATAAATATATATTGACTTGTGTTAATACAAAAAATATGTAAGTATGTATATGTAAGGAAATTACTTAAAATAATTTTATTAAAAAAGAAAATAGAATTTAAATGGTTTGATTTAAACCGATTTAGCTTTTTAGTTTTTAAAAAAATTAATTTTGAAAAATAATATTTTTTTACACTTTAATTATTGACTTCAGTTCCGAAAGCAAATCACCATTAAGTACTTCAAAAGATGTTTCCATCTCCATAGGTTAATGCGATTAATTTTTCATAGTTTCTCTGCCGAATAATCTTCCAAATATCTCATTTCCGAACTCTTTAATTTCTGTTTTGGAAAATTTGAGACCATGTTCGATATAGATGTCCATTGATGTTTAACATCATGTGTTGTTAGCCTTTCTTGATGCAAAACATAACACTTCAATGTTTTCTGTTTATGAAATTCTGATCTATTGAACATTTTGTAACATTTACGTACGTCGAACGTTTATAAAACATTTTAGCTTCCATATTGATTCCAAAATCTTTAAGGGCCGGTTTTATACTGTTCCCTTAATGTACACTTAAGTGCAAAGTTAGTTAAGAATCATTTAAGTTAAAGCTCACACTTAAGTAATGTTTCGTTTTATAGTTTAAAACTTAAGTAGACAAAAAAATCAACAAAGAGTTTTAAGTTTTTATATATTTACAATAGGGTGGTCCCAATTTTCCACACATTTTTCTTTAACTAAAAATCCTAGATATATTTTATTTATCGTAAAATATTTTACCTTAGTTATGTTAATTTTGTTATTAAATATCTTTTAATTTAGATTACTACTTGCTTATAGTAATGCCAAAAATCATTACAAAAATCAAAGTTACCCTAATGTGGCACACAAAAATAAATAAAAAACCAACAATTTAAAAACAAAATTAAATAGCTTGGAAGATGTAAAAATATCTTGAGCTGTTGGGCTGTAAAATTTGAAAAGTGTTGGTGCAAATAAATAAAATAAATAAATATGTAAATAAAATATAAATTTAGAGCGTATTTTGAAATCTTTTTAAAAATTAAAATAATTTTGTTAGATATTGTATTTTTATTTATTTTTGTTTATTTTGAATAAATACTTAAGTTTTCAATCATAAAACAATGTTAAGAACTTAAGTACGATTTTGCTACTAAGTGAGCAGATAATATCGGGCCAAAATCTATTTTTACTAAATAACAAAAGTTAGAAGCAGTTCCCTTTTATTTTCATAAAAAATAAATAATAAAATAATAAAAATAATTTCTTCCTGAAACGTCTATGTATTTATAAAAAGAGTTATTTCTACTACTCTCTTTGCTGTTATTGAAAGTCAATCTTTAATATCATTTTTATTCTTATTATATATATATATATACATATATCGAACAATTATTCGTATCAAATTGTTCGAATTAATCGAACGAATATTATTCGAATGGGTACCCTAGCAGATAGCAGTTTTCAGTGTTGAATCTTTATCATAGTCTTCATTTATTAAAAACTTTTGATATACTGTAATAATAGCATTAAGTTTACTTTTTTTTTTTTTTTTTGATTTAAAATGCAAAGACATTTAAATAATAATGTTTTAAACATTTTTAAATTTGCTTAAATACACATAAAACTATAAACACATATAGTTTTTTTTTTTTTTTTTTGCTTTTTCAAAGTAGATTCTTAAAAGGTTAATAACATTTGAGATTTTATTTATATTTAGAAAATTAGCAACTTTTAACAAATAAATAAATAAAATATTTGTGTTGCGGAAATAAGATTAATATATTGTTTCAAAGAGTAATAAATAACTAGTTATTTTTACTTTCATTTATTGATTTTTAGATTTTTAAAATGTCGAATTAATAAAAATTAGGCAAAATAAGTAAGAATAATACAAAATGAAAACAGAAATTATATATTCTTATCATGTTTCTGTTAGGACTTGGAAACAAAAATCCCTAGAATATATCTCATGGTAATTTTTTTAATTGCTCTATTAAAAAATTTTACTTTTTAAAAAAAATTACTGTAATTTTTTAAAAAATATGACACCTATTTTGACAATTGATAACTAATTTTTTATGAAAAATTTAAATTTTGTATAGTACCCCTCACCAGAGATTTGTAATTTCTACATTTTTTATCTAAAGGCCCGTAAAGTAATTATATTCTGGGTTCTTATAGTTAAGAGAAATCGAAATAATGAAGTCCGTCTCTCTGTCTGTTCTTATGTCGGTTGTTGTGTCGTTAATGAAGGCTCCGGATAACTTAGATATATGTTATATGCATACATCATGCATACATACGTAAAAATATCAGCAAAACTTTCGAGAATTTTACTCATGAAAATCGCAAATAAAAATTGGTCCAAAAATGGCAGAGATATCGCCAAAAAGCAGAGATATCGCCAAAAAATCAGAAAAAAAAATATGCCATGAATGTTAGTAAATTTTATATTTTTGGAAAGCTAGCTAATCATTAGTGAAAAAGATTAAGTTTTCTCTATTTTTTAACAATAGTCATACCAATTTGGTCCCAATTTGCGTATGTAAAAAGTGGTTCTTACACCTACAAAAAAATCATACCAGCTTTGGAATAATTTATGTAAGTAATGATATTTTGGGGCCCGAAGTGGATATATCTAAATCAACTCCCTATAGTACACACACACAAAAAACAGCAAACAATTTGACTGTTTTGCCAAATTTTTTGCCCACCCAATAGAGATAATCATCTCTCCTTGACATTTTCGTAAACTTTGTAAAATGTCCCCGATAACGTCTTTCACCTTACCCTCAAACTCTCCCCTTATTACTCACCGCTACTAATTTTATCTATTCACTCATTTTAATGAGAAAACTTTATAAAATTTCATTTCAACATTATAAAAGTTATGGTTTATTACTAATTAAAAAAAAAAAAAAAGAGTGTAACAATTTTTGTTTATAAAAAAAATTACCAATTTACAATAAAAAGTAATCTATTACAAATTAGGAAATTGCAAAATTTAGATTTATATATATATATATATATATATATATAAAGAAAAATATCTGTGAAATTTAATCTAATAACATTTTTTTGTTTTATTTTCTTGTTCTATTTTCAGTTTTCAAATCTCGAAGCTAATAATTAAAGGTATGACAAAAATACTAACTCATTTACGCCTTCGTAGATTTATTTCACAGGTGACTGAGATATATCGCCGGTTGGAGAAATTTCTTGTGAAGGAGGTTAAGGTTTTCTTCGTCCATGAAGGTTCTGGGTTCTGGTAAGTACGAGTATTAATTTCAAAATTTCTTTTCAGGAAAAATACCCTTTTATTTATTATTTTTTTATATTTATATTTTTTCTTTAGGTTTTATTATTGTAGGTTCTTTTGTTTTTTTTGTTTTTTGTTAATTAAATATTTTTTTTATTTTAGGAAAAACATTCCCTTTTGTCTCGTTACCGAAATAAGAAAGGAATTATACACCGAGGGAGTATCGCGTAAAAAAAATGTTTTTCCTAACCTGAATTAGGTAATTAAAAATATTTCTATGGTTTTTTTTTTTTTTTTGCTTTTATAAATTCTCTTCTTATTTATTTTTTTTAGAAAAGGTATTTTCTACCCTGTTCAGTCCGTCTAGCTGTATGCGTTCAAACTTACGGGTCCTTACAAAACCTTATTACCCAAGCACCACAGGCATTGAGGTGCTGAACAGCTACTCCAACGTTGGGTGAGATGTCTGTGGCGAGTGGCTGATGAAGATGGTAGCAGGACTTGTGGTTGGTGTTTTATCTTAGTTTTATATATATTTTGTTTTTACTTTTTAATTTAGTTTTCTTTTTTTTTTTTATACAAACAATAAAAAAAAGCAAATTTAAACTTGTAGCTTTCAATGAGTATAGAGGAAAAAAATTTTGCCACTCAATATGTTAATTTCTGTTGCTTTAACGCTCCGTAGCCACAGGTCTCACCTTCATCGGGAATCAGAGGAAAAAGGAAAGACTTTTCGCAAATTTTCTCCCACGAAACCTCTTTTCCGAAAATATGTCTGCCTATGCCATTTTCCTGCCTAAAGTTTTCAGCAATTTATTTGTTTACTTTTGCTACTTCTTCTTCTTGCTACCTTCGTTAAAAAACTTTTCTTAAAATATCTATACTTTTGTCCCTTTTACTAGTTCGCGTTGCCAATTCTGTTTATTCGATCACCACAGGGTGCACACGACACTCTGTTGCCCCAAACAAGCCTCTCTGATTCTAGCAATTTAGTTTTCAATTGTAATGTATTATTTTAGCTTTTAACATACAACAAGTTAATGAACTTTTTAGGACAAATTATAAAACAAGAAAACGTCAGCAAATTTAATTTATAAACCGAGATCTATAAACAAGTAAGTATTATTGTGAAATAACTAATTAATTTTTATAAAATTCAAAACAACTTTGACATTTGTTTTACTTAGATAATTTATACTAAAAATTATTTAAATATTATTGAAAATACACGTTTTGATTATTATTCTTTTTTCACAATATAACAGAATAAGTCACGTTTTAAAGTACGGCTAAATATAAATACTATATAAATCAAATTGTTGATTATTATTGCGCTGATAAAGAGGAAACAAAAAAAAAAAACAAGTAAATATAACGAATTAGCAATATAATGATAATGAGGCTGAAAATTTTTACAAGTTTATTTTTTATGCAACTTTATAAGATATTCAATATTATGAGATTACTATTTGAACTCACTTTCCTCTCATTGTCAATTTGCATATCAGCTGATTTCAGTTTCAATTTCAGTTTGTTTTTTTTTTTTCTTTAATTACAGTAAAGTAATTATTATTTTATTTTGTCAAGGAAATGTTTTCAATTTGTTTTCTTCAATAATATTTATTTGTGTTTATAATAAATAACTTTAATTATAAATTAACACTTTTTATAGAATTTGTATTGAAATTTATTACACGCTTGTTTGTTAATTATTGATAGTCAACTTTACTCTCGAGGTACTGATAAGAATTGTTATACAACTTTTTTGTTTCAGTTTTTTTAATTTATTATACAAAAGTATATGTATTTAATAACCAGGGCAACCAAAAAATATGCTCTTAAAATATCATTTTTTCCAGGCTTAATTTTAAATATTAGCAATTGTTATAAAATATTTTATAACACTTAGAAACATTCAAAGCTGAAACATTTTAAATTATTATTACAAAGTTTCTAATAATTTATAAGATGAAAATTATTGAACCTGAATTTGAAGAAAGCATGTGATAATAAGCAGAAATTTTCACTTATTGCAAATTATGTAAAAAATCCTACTGGGTGCAAAATTTTTGTCTTAAATGTAAAATATGCAAAATTTTGTTCTTTAGTATATATGCAACACTATGCTCTTAAGTATAAAATATGCAAAAATATGTCATTTTAATTGCTAAAATATGCTCTAAAATAAAAACTTTTTACGAAAATATGACAAAATATCCTGCTATGCCCAATATTATAGATGTTATTTGTGAATAAAATAAAAAATTAAATTACTTTTAATTTTATTTCCATTTTTTATTTCTAATTTAAAATATTTGTTAATCAATTTATTATTTATTAAGTAAAAACATTGAGGAATTCCATTTATACTAAATCAAATTAATCTTTTTTATTTTATTTAATCAAAAGTAAAACATATATTTTTTAGAAGAAAATAACCAATTTTGTATATTTTAATATTTCAACCTTAAAAAATATTCATACGTATTTTATTTAAATACAAAAAGTTTAACAAAATTCAAAAAAAAAAAATTTCTATGCAGGAGAATCTAATGACTAGAGTCGAGTAAATAACGCGACTAAAAATCATTGAAATAAACTAATTAAACGTATTAAATAATTGCAATATTAAAAAAAATATTACTTATTTTTCTTCTTCTAAACAAATTTGAAATTATTCATACCAATTGATGTTGAATAAAAATATTAAAAATTTTATTATGAATAAAAAAAATTGAAACATTTAATTTTTATTTTTTTTATTTCATTTCTATTTAATTTTTGAAATAGGAAATAAAATAAAGAGTAATTGTCATAGAATACAACTATAAGTTTATGTGCGAGACAAAAACCTAACAAAGTTGTCAAAAACCTAATTCATGCAACAACAAAATACATGTAGTCAAATATAATTTGTTTTTGTATTTTGACAAAACAGAGTAAATTTTTTGAAAATTTTGTTTGAACTGCCGCTCACATAAATTTCTAGTTGTATTCTATGGTAATTGTATTGAAGCTAAATAAATAAAATTTATTTTCAAATTAGTTGGAACTTAATTCAAATTTTATAAATTTATATTCGAATTTCAAAAGAAAATTTTCTCTAATCTGACTTGTTAATAAACAGAATTATTATTAGTTAAGTTAGTTATTTAAGTATTATAATATTTAAATATTATAATATTTTAATTCTAAAAATATAAATGCAACATAAAAATAATTAATTGTTAACAGATATTTTGAATCAAAATATTCACAATGAACAGCTGTGTTCAAAATATACAAAAATTTACTATTATGATCAAAATATGCAAAACTAATCTGTAATAAATAAGGCGATGACAAAATTCTTAAAATTGTCTGAAACGGATAAATAACTAACAGTTTACTTCATTTGAAGCCCAAGAAAAAAAATATGATTTTTCATGTATTTGGTTGCCCTGTTAACAACTATTCAAAAATGTAACCATTACAATTTGTTGACAAAACTAAAATAATTAGTTGTGCCAACATAGTTTGTTTACTAATTAGTTTAAATTTTTTTCTGTCATGAACATTTATTTTTTAACGATTCTATTAAAAATATTTTATGGAGAATCCTTAATTCTTAAGTATCTGAAGGTTCAAATTTTGGAATAAAAAACTATGGGAATATTTAATTCCAAAAAAAAGTAAAAGCAAAAAAAGTTTCAAACATCTCGGTAAAATAATAAGGAAATAAAAGTTAACATTACACTAAGACTATTACACTCACATTCTTTAAAACCTAAGAAACCAACAAAATCAAAACAAAAAACAATATAATAAAAACAAAATTTTACTTAAAATCACCCCATTATATGTCAGCATTTTAAATTATTGCATTTATAAATTTTGTAGTAATGACTTAAGTACAAAATACAAAAAAAAAAAAAAAAAAAAGAAAAAAATTATAAAAAATTAATGGAAATAATTATAAAACAAAGAGTGAATCATATTTTGTAAAAATTAATCGGCACGACTAGAAGTAGTCGTCGTATCCGTAATGATATTGAAAATAAAATTGTTAATTTTTCATAGACAAAAAAGCAATTGAAACAATCATTTCTGCGCAGTTCTTAAAAATATATTTTTTGTTTTCTTGGCAAAATAAAAATAATTATTTTTTTCTTTTCATTTGTAGATTTTTCTAAAAATGAATGAATTTTTATTCGTTCTTATTTTATTTTTAAAACAAACTATTTAGTTTATAAAAAAAAAGTTAGTTTTAAATGTTCTTTGCATTGTTGGGGATTTTATAAACTAATTACCAATATATATAAAAAAATCAAAATTAAATTAACATTTAATTACAGTAATAAATTTCTTTTTAGTATTTAGTAGCTAATCAAAATTGATTTATAACGCGATGGTACGTCAATTTAAATCGTTACATTCAAAACAATTTCGATAAATTACTTAAGTATGTACATGTGTATGTAATAAGTGCAACCAAAAATACGCTATAAAGATTTTTCTTTATTCGCATAAAAAATGCTCTTAAAATTAGAAAATATGCCCTTAATATTTAAGAATATGTTCTCAAAGTATTTTTTTTAAGGTTAAATTTTAAATTATCTAGTAATCATGCTAAAACTAACTTGATTTTATTAGCAATTGCTTAAATTTTATTTTCTTTTTGCACTTTCAAATATTCAAAGCATTGCATCAGGAAATCACAAAATTTCTATAATTTTGTAACATGACAATTATTAGGAAATCAAATTTGAAAAACAGTAAAAAAATGTCATTAATGACAAATCATGTAAAAAACTCTATTACGTTCAAAATATACAAAATTTTTCTCTTAAGTGTAAAATATGCAAAATTATGCTCTTTGGTGTAATATATGCAAAATTATGCTATGAAGTATAAAAAAAAAAACAAAAATATGCCATCGAAATTGCCAAAGTATGCGTTTAAATAAAGAATTTATATCGAAATATGACAAAATATGCTGCTAAGCAAAAATATGTTTTAAGAAATCAATGCCAAAATTCTTAAAATTGCCTGAAAGGTATAAATAACTAAGAGTTTGTTTCATTAGAAGCGCAGGAAAAATATGATTATGCATATATTTGGTTGCCCTGGTAATAATATTTTCAGTACATCAAAACATAATAAATTTAATCAATAGTTTAATTTTTTATATAAAAAATTGGTACTTGTTAAATAAAGTGCTGACATCTGTACTTATATCTTAGGCTAAGAAATTTTCAAACACTTTTAAACTAATTGTACTTTATTTCGCCTATCTCTATTTATTCACAAAATTTTTTTCTTTTGTTTAGGCTTCATCTCTCATTATACTGCACATCTGTTTTAGAATGTTATGCAATATTATTTACATTTTTTTTTTTTAATTTAATTGTTCCAATTAAGTTCAGTAAATAATATGTCACTTTAAATTTTCTCAAGTCTTTTTCTGTACAGTGTTGTTCATCCAACAAGTATAATCAATACAAAAAAAAAGTTATTATTTAAATATTTAGTGATTTATTAACTCAATACGTTATAAATATACGCAATATTAAAAATGAATAAACAACTAGTTCCTAAACCGTTCTTCAGAATATATGTACTATATATTGGTTCGATAACATTTCAAAAAACTAAGTAGTTTTAAAAGTGACAATTTCAAACTAGAACAATTAAGAAGATCGACCACATGATACCCTACACGATTGAGTATTTAATGTAACATAATGTATATTTCTATAGAACAAACACGCACACACACGTATTCATTATATATTATTTATAACGTATTTATGCACTTTAGGGTGATTCCCGGAAGTGGGCCTTATATGGAAGTTATGGTGATTTATGGACCAATCCTAATAAAATGTGGCTTAGTTATTTCTTCTTATAAAACTTATTTTTGCTAAATAACTTGATAGTAAAATTTGTATGGGATTTATACACGTTAAAGTGATTTTCGGTGGTAGCTACGGTCAATTGTGGACCGATTTTCATAAAATTTGAAATAAATATGTATACTTATACAAAATATATTTGTGCCGAATTAATGATCGTTAAATACTTATTCCGGCGGATATTTGTATGGGACTAGATGAAATAATGGGCTGAATTCAACTAATTTCAATAGTGTTCCTTGAACTATACAGGGTCTAAGTTCCAAATTTCATAAAATTATCATTAAAATTGCGACCTGCAGCTTAATTACAATGTTTACATGGACGGATAGTCACAAGGACGGACACACGTTCTTTGTTCCATAGGCAAAAATTAGAAATAAAATTATGCCATGAATGTTAATAAATTTTATATATTTGGAAAAAGTTTAAGTTTTCTCTATTTGTTAACAATAGAGGGCGCCAAAGTCATACAAATTTGGGAGCAATTTGCATATGTAAAAAGTATTTCAAAAATTCTGTTTTTGAAAATATTGATAATTTTTTCTTTTTTTGGTTTGAAACAAAATATTTGTAAAGGAAAATCTATTTTAAGAGTGATTTTATATTATCTCTATTTTTAATTACATCTAAATTCACGTAATTTTTAACCAAAAATCCAATATAAGATTGATTTTAATGAAGAAACAAAAATTAGGAAAACATGTTATTTTTTATATTTGTTTTTAATAAAAGAAAATTGGTATTGTAAAAAGCTACGTAAAAATAAGTCCAAAATTTTTATCGTAAATTTAAAAATCGTATGTTATTGTAAATGCCTAATTTACCAACATTTGTGGTATAACTAAAAATGAAAAAAATAGTCGAACGGTATACTTTAATTTAAGGTGGGAGTCCGAAGATTTTTTTCTGTAAGTTACAAACATCAGCACAAACTTATAATACCCCAACCACCTATGATGGTGTAGGGTATAAAAAGAATACCTACATTAATATCACCTCATAATGTATTAGGAATCACTTTATATTAATTTTATGGGTTTAACCCTGTAGTTCTTGAAGTTGTCAATAAATTAATCACATTCATGTGACTAATAAATAATTCTTCCAGAAAGAAATGAAATGATGATGCATAAATCAAAAAAATACATTGTAGTAGTTACTTCAAAAATTTGAGTCAGCCAAATAACAAGACATTAATTAGGAGTACTGTTAAAAAGATGTATATTACTTAGCAAAACTGTAGGGTAATGATGACTTTTTCCCTATATGTATATAATTGTACCTCAAAAGGGGGCTTGATTACATTACACGGACAAAATTGCACCACAAACATATTGTTTATTTATATTTGTTATCAGTTTTTATTTGCGTTTTTCTCTACATATTTTACTATTTGCGTATATTTTTTATTTTTTTAGTACAATAAAACATCAAGTGCTTTATATGAATAAAAATATAATTTATTTGTCACAACAAAATACACGAGTATGAGTTTGTAAACAAATGTCGTCTCAAGATTGGTTATTCTGTCTAGATAAAAAAAAAAAAATACTTATATAGTATAAAATGTTGTAGCGAATATTGAACTGACCTCAATATTATGATTAAAAATAAAAAACAACTTAATAATATTATAAATTTTACTAGAAATATAAAATTAAAAATTCACTTTATATTGAAGGCTATTTACTTAAACTTATAATAAATAAAACCAATAAGTCAGTGGTGCAGTAAATTTTGTGTAAATTAAGTAACTAATACTTTTTTTTCTTAATAATCAACTAAAATCGTAATATTCCACATTTTGTTTGATATTGAAGGAAAATTCCGTTTACATTAAAAAAATTTGCTAATTTTGCAAAATTATGGAATATTTTTTTTTATTTTTTGTGGTGTTGTTAAATAAATATTTACTATTTACTGTTTATTTGTGCTTATAAAATATTTGAAATAATTTGTTTATGTGAATAATATCTTGATAGAATATAAGAATAAGCAAACAGAATATAAATTTTCTAAGGATTAAAATACGTTGAATATTTTAACAGCTCACAATTTAATAAAAAGAAACTGGCAAAACCTTTATTTAAAAACTTGAACTTAATTTTTTTTTAAAGCAGAATGTTGTTATCGGAAGAATGTTCTTTCTCTTAATGTAAAGTTGATGCACATATACATTAAGTATTAAATTAAAAGTTAATAAACCTACATTCTTTCGAGTTGCTGATATTATGGGTTTTCTTAGAAATAATTACCTTTATTTTTTTTTTGCTAAAACTATTTTTTTTCACTTTTTAAAAATAATTATAAATAATCTTCAAAAAAATGTTATCTAAGTTCTACTCAATTGTGTCATTTAATATTTTACAAAGATTTGAAAAACCAACAGGAGATAGAAGTAAACTATCTTTCACGTAGAAACAAAAGATGTGTACAAGAATCTCAACAAAATAATTAGAAGGGTGTGAAGATAAATTCGTCAGTTAAATACGTCCCACACAAATGTTAAATACGCTCCACACGCTGTGAATCAATTTGTTAAAATGAACAAAATTACTTTTTAATAAAAAAACAATATCAAAATTAAATTTTAAATAAAAAAAGCAAAATATATTTATAAAACACATTAAAATATAAAATTGTAAAAATAAATTTTCAAATATATGACTCTATACATAAAATTTCTTTGAACAAAAATCGAAAATTGTAAGTGGTCCTAATGGCCATAAGGAGCAGACATGAATCGGGTAAGCGGAAGAGTGGAAGTAGCCTAGGACTAGTAGATTCCAGAAATGTATGTTCTACGTCCAGATTCCATCTGTGATCAGAGATATATAATTTTGAAAAATGTGTTTTTTCACTATGGTCATATGGAAAAATGTGGAATTTTCAAGTGGCTCCAGTGGACATAAGGAGCAGACATGAATCGGGTAAGCGGAAGAGTGGAAGTAGCCTAGGACTAGTAGATTCCAGAAATGTATGTTCTACGTCCAGATTCCATCTGTGATCAGAGATATATAATTTTGAAAAATGTGTTTTTTCACTATGGTCATATGGAAAAATGTGGAATTTTCAAGTGGCTCCAGTGGACATAAGGAGCAGACATGAATCGGGTAAGCGAAAGAGTGGAAGTAGCCTAGGACTAGTAGATTCCAGAAATGTATGTTCTACGTCCAGATTCCATCTGTGATCAGAGATATATAATTTTGAAAAATGTGTTTTTTCACTATGGTCATATGGAAAAATGTGGAATTTTCAAGTGGCTCCAGTGGACATAAGGAGCAGACATGAATCGGGTAAGCGGAAGAGTGGAAGTAGCCTAGGACTAGTAGATTCCAGAAATGTATGTTCTACGTCCAGATTCCATCTGTGATCAGAGATATATAATTTTGAAAAATGTGTTTTTTCACTATGGTCATATGAAAAAATGTGGAATTTTCAAGTGGCTCCAGTGGACATAAGGAGCAGACATGAATCGGGTAAGCGGAAGAGTGGAAGTAGCCTAGGACTAGTAGATTCCAGAAATGTATGTTCTACGTCCAGATTCCATCTGTGATCAGAGATATATAATTTTGAAAAATGTGTTTTTTCACTATGGTCATATGAAAAAATGTGGAATTTTCAAGTGGCTCCAGTGGACATAAGGAGCAGACATGAATCGGGTAAGCGGAAGAGTGGAAGTAGCCTAGGACTAGTAGATTCCAGGAATGTATGTTCTACGTCCAGATTCCATCTGTGATCAGAGATATATAATTTTGAAAAATGTGTTTTTTCACTATGGTCATATGGAAAAATGTGGAATTTTCAAGTGGCTCCAGTGGACATAAGGAGCAGACATGAATCGGGTAAGCGGAAGAGTGGAAGTAGCCTAGGACTAGTAGATTCCAGAAATGTGTGTTCTACGTCCAGATTCCATCTGTGATCAGAGATATATAATTTAGAATTTTTTTTTTTTTGAAAAATTCGAAATTATGTATTGAAGTTGATAAGTGGCAATAAAATTTTATACGATATTTTTATAAATAACTTTTGAATTATATATTTCGTTTTTCATCAAAAAAGTAGAAATTGCTCTTCATTATTCCTTTTTAGTTTTAAGAATACACAAAAAAAATCTTTGGTTCGTAAATTTCTGGGAATATTGAACAGATAATAATTTTAGGTGTGTTTTTATTTAACTTTTATCCTCTAAAGCATTTCAAAAAAATAAATGTATTTCAATGAAATTAATTGAAATGCATGATCTGAAAAACACCGAAGGTTGAGCTGTGTAGGTTTTGATACTTAGAATATCAATTTTACTTAAATAGATCAAATTATATCCCTTTATATCACTGATACAAAAATTTAGTACTAATCTGACAAAGGGAACAGTACCGAAAATCTATATTTTTTTACAAAAATAAAATAAATATTTTTTAATTCGATTTCACTAATAATGGCTTTGCCTCCTTACTTTTCATTACTTCTAAAAGGTAAGAAATTGTAAGAAAAACAACAAAATTCGAAATATCCTGTAAATTTTCAGATATTTCGCAAAAAAAAAAAAAACGTTTTAATAATAATTAGTGCACTAAAGATCTCTTTGCTGCTTGAATTTTAAGTCAATTTTGAATTTAGTTTAATAAAAAAAGCAAAAGAATTTAGCTTTTAAACTCTATTTAAATTTATATTTACTATAAAAAAGAAATAATTTATGATATTTTTTTAATTAAATTTGTTTTCTATTTCAAAATAATAGTAAAGATATAAAATTTTAAGCGCTATTTCATTTACAATAAAATGAGACGTCAATCTTTCAAATCGTTTAAATACTCAAACAATTATTTAAAAATTTCAAAACATTGTCAAATTATTTTTAATATATTTTTAAGCAAATCACTATACTTGGGGAAAAATAATAACGTGTAAAAATTTAAGTAAAAATAAAAAGAAGTAAAAATCGAATAAGTTCTCGAATTTTTTTCCAATTTAAAAGATAATAAATCTTGTTATGCATACAAAGAGTCTTTAAAAAATAGAACTTAAAACTTGAAAATTTTCCTTTTTGTTAAATGTTGTTTAAAAATTTTCTTTCAATATTTCAACAAAACATATATATACAAATGTATTTGTGTAATAAGCTTGATTTTTCTACTTTCTAAAAAATCTTAAAAAGAAGAAATTAACAAAACCATAACAGAATTTATCTAGGAAGTTACCAAAAAAACTGTATTTTTTTTTTGAGCATAATTCAAAATTTTTAATGATTTTCAGTTACAAAATTACCTTTTTTTAAATTTTGCTTGAAAAATTATAATTTTTAAAAATTTGTCGTTGACAATTGATATGTAAATAATATTTTTATTTAGCTTCCAAATAAAATTGTCTCAAAATGGACAAAATTTTCTATATCTATAATTTAATAACATCTAGAATAAATATAACATTGTGTATGCAAAAATTTGCAGAAAACCTTTTCTGTGTTGCTACATAAGCGCTTTTTGTAAAAAGTTTTTGATAACTTTTGATTTATAAAATATTTTTCATTAACGTAAGCCCAATTTTAACCAAATTAGGAAATTTAGAATTTCGGAAACCCAGGAAAAATAAATGAAATTACAAAATTATTTATTATGAGAAGTATTTAATATTTTACTAAAATTAATATATATATTATATAGTTATTTAAATAAAAATACTTAAAAATGTGCATTTCCTACATTTTTTTTTATCAAATAAGTGCCAATTTTTAAAACCTACTGATTTACTTTAAAATTTTCGAAAGAGGATGCAAATTTTTGGATCGACAATATTAAAGATAAATTCATTATTCTTGTTTCTACTTATGACAAACTAATTTTTTCCAAAATAATTTTTATATTATTTTTCCATTTCCCGTTACAAATTTTTATTCGTGTTTAAATTTCCAGGAACTTACAAAAAAAAACTGTGTTCTTGAGTATAATTCAAAATTTTTATTGATTTGTACATAAAAAATTATGCATATTTTCAATTAACTTTTTTTAAGATTTTACTTGAAAAATTACAATTTTCAGACCTTTATCGTTGATAATTTATATGTAAATAATATTTTTATTTAGCTTCCCAATAAAATTGTCTTAAAATACACAAAATTTTCTTTATGTATAATTGAATAATATCTAGAATAAATATTATATTTTGTATTAAAAAATTTGCGGAAAAATTCTTCTGTGTTGTTACTTAAGCGCTTTTTGTAAAGACAGATTTTAATTTATAAAATAAAAAAAAATATTTTTCACTAACTGATAAAACCAGTACTTAGACAAATAATTTTTTATTGAAAAATGCATTTTTACTCATATGGTCAGTAGAAATTAAGCTTAAGTTTAACGAAATTTTGAAATTCAGATTTCAGAAACCTATGAAAAATAAATGAAATTACAAATTATTTACTATTAGAAAATTTAACAATTTAAAAAAAATCATAATTATGTTAATTTCCCTTTCACCTCCCCCCTTCCTCCCCCTCTGCTCATTATGTCCATTGACTTGAAAATTCCACATTTTTCCATATGACCATAGTTTTTCAAAATTATATATCTCTGATCACAGATGGAATCTGGACGTAGAACATACATTTCTGGAATCTACTAGTCCTAGGCTACTTCCACTCTTTCGCTTACCCGATTCATGTCTGCTCCTTATGTCCACTGGAGCCACTTGAAAATTCCACATTTTTCCATATGACCATAGTGAAAAAACACATTTTTCAAAATTATATATCTCTGATCACAGATGGAATCTGGACGTAGAACATACATTTCTGGAATCTACTAGTCCTAGGCTACTTCCACTCTTCCGCTTACCCGATTCATGTCTGCTCCTTATGTCCACTGGAGCCACTTGAAAATTCCACATTTTTCCATATGACCATAGTGAAAAAACACATTTTTCAAAATTATATATCTCTGATCACAGATGGAATCTGGACGTAGAACATACATTTCTGGAATCTACTAGTCCTAGGCTACTTCCACTCTTTCGCTTACCCGATTCATGTCTGCTCCTTATGTCCACTGGAGCCACTTGAAAATTCCACATTTTTCCATATGACCATAGTGAAAAAACACATTTTTCAAAATTATATATCTCTGATCACAGATGGAATCTGGACGTAGAACATACATTTCTGGAATCTACTAGTCCTAGGCTACTTCCACTCTTCCGCTTACCCGATTCATGTCTGCTCCTTATGTCCACTGGAGCCACTTGAAAATTCCACATTTTTTCATATGACCATAGTGAAAAAACACATTTTTCAAAATTATATATCTCTGATCACAGATGGAATCTGGACGTAGAACATACATTTCTGGAATCTACTAGTCCTAGGCTACTTCCACTCTTCCGCTTACCCGATTCATGTCTGCTCCTTATGTCCACTGGAGCCACTTGAAAATTCCACATTTTTCCATATGACCATAGTGAAAAAACACATTTTTCAAAATTATATATCTCTGATCACAGATGGAATCTGGACGTAGAACATACATTTCTGGAATCTACTAGTCCTAGGCTACTTCCACTCTTCCGCTTACCCGATTCATGTCTGCTCCTTATGTCCACTGGAGCCACTTGAAAATTCCACATTTTTCCATATGACCATAGTGAAAAAACACATTTTTCAAAATTATATATCTCTGATCACAGATGGAATCTGGACGTAGAACATACATTTCTGGAATCTACTAGTCCTAGGCTACTTCCACTCTTCCGCTTACCCGATTCATGTCTGCTCCTTATGTCCACTGGAGCCACTTGAAAATTCCACATTTTTTCATATGACCATAGTGAAAAAACACATTTTTCAAAATTATATATCTCTGATCACAGATGGAATCTGGACGTAGAACATACATTTCTGGAATCTACTAGTCCTAGGCTACTTCCACTCTTCCGCTTACCCGATTCATGTCTGCTCCTTATGTCCACTGGAGCCACTTGAAAATTCCACATTTTTTCATATGACCATAGTGAAAAAACACATTTTTCAAAATTATATATCTCTGATCACAGATGGAATCTGGACGTAGAACATACATTTCTGGAATCTACTAGTCCTAGGCTACTTCCACTCTTCCGCTTACCCGATTCATGTCTGCTCCTTATGGCCATTAGGACCACTTACAATTTTCGATTTTTGTTCAAAGAAATTTTATGTATAGAGTCATATATTTGAAAATTTATTTTTACAATTTTATATTTTAATGTGTTTTATAAATATATTTTGCTTTTTTTATTTAAAATTTAATTTTGATATTGTTTTTTTATTAAAAAGTAATTTTGTTCATTTTAACAAATTGATTCACAGCGTGTGGAGCGTATTTAACATTTGTGTGGGACGTATTTAACTGACGAATTTATCTTCACACCCTTAATAATTAGTAGTTTTTTTATTTTTTTAATTTGAAAATGTTTCAAGATTCTGAGGGAGGTCCGGCCATCTTACGCCATTAATGGGAGGCGGACGGTAAAGTGCGTGGAGTTTACAACGATCCTCGAACTATTTGTGTAAAATATCGTTGGCGTAAATGCTTTTGTTTAAGAGTTTTTATAGCATTTGGTCCATAACTTTTTTTTTTATGAACCGATTTTGATCATTTTCAGTACCAAACAAATCTTAATAAGAGCCCTATCCTGCTTTCTACAGACGGATATAGTTAGATCGTTTTAGAATATTACGGGGACCCAGAATATGGGGTCTTAGACGAATATTTTGATATGTTAGAAACGGAATGGCAAACTCAATATACCCCCCATCATTTTGGATGGTGGGTATAAAAAGGGTATCATTTTATAAGTGTGAAGATAATCTTTAAAAAATTTTACACAGTAACAAGGTAACGTCTTTCTTCAGAAAATAAATTGGAGGTATCTATCTCTATTTTCACCATTGTTGTCCTATTTTTGGAGAACATATTTCTGCCAGCCTAAACAAATTTAATATCAAAGACATGTTTTATTTCATCTTATGATAAAGTCATCATTTTATGGTTTCTTTAAAAGTTTTCTGTGAATGCTATGTACTCTGTTCAGGTTCTTTATTAACTATTTAATATTTGCTTAACGGAATATTCCCTCCTTAACTTTGGCTTCGATTAGAAAAGGGACATTTTCGTTGAGAATGTTATAGCCTGGACCATCTTTGATTTCGGCAAACATAAATTTTCTTTGCAAAGCGATTTAATATTTTGTTTTTATTACTTTTAGAATTTGCTACCATAAGACACCACATAAGCCAAGAAACGATACATTATCATTAATGATACTATAATTTTAAAACTATATGATAAAATATAGAAATTTTCTTTTTCCTCAGTAAATAACTTCAAAAACATTTTCAGGAAAATAAAAATAAATTTAAAATTTTTGTAGAAAAAAAAAAATTGTTTATGTTATATAATGCAAAAAATAAATGAGGTAAGATAAAGGAATCAATATCAGCTTGAATTTTAAAGCGAATTGTTTTCGGATTACTGAAGTATTACATATAAAATTATTTGGTGCAGGATGTAGTTTAGTTTATAATTATCTCGTTTTATTTTTTGATAAAATAGTTAGAATCATAGATTAATAAATAGATATTAATGAAGAAAGAAAAAACCTGATTCAATTGTCAAAACAACAAAATATATGTGACTACAAAATACATGTAGTCACATATATTTTGTTTTTGTGTTTTGAAAAAAATTAGTATTTTTTTTTTTTTTTTTTTTTTTTGAAAATTTTGTCCAAAGTGCCTCTCACATAAACTTCTAGTTGTATTCTATGGTTAGAATATTATATATTCAACTAATCTTCGTATGTATATATTATGGAATATATTGCTAAATTATCGTGCTGCAAAAATCTAATAAACTAATAAACTAATATCGTTATTTTCAAAAATTATGATATCATTTTCGAGTGTACCTTTTAGAAAGCAACCTATATCATTTTAGAATTATAAATTATATCATTCTCTGGTTTCTTTATCACCGAAATGATATCGTAATAATATCACTACGATATCATTTGGTTTGTTGGGTAGTTGTTTAAAAAAAAACTCATCTTTAATCCTCTTTATAAACGTTTATATTGTTTTTTTAAGAATAAATTTTTTCAAAATGCTGCCGTTTACACAGTTTTCGGCAATGCAATTTTTATTCTTCATTTAGCCATGGTTTTAATATTTTCAACTTTAGGCGAATTAGGGACCAAATTTGTTCTAAATTGTTATGTAGTACTATTTATCCCCTACAAAATATAATTAATATTATTACTGTAGTTGTTGAAGCATATTTTTTTGGTCGCCAATGGGTTAAATTTGAGACGTGATAGAATGAAACTGTAATTTGTATGTTGAATGGAAAGAGTATTCCTACAAAATCGGCAATACATTTTCCATGATATTTCTTTAGTGTTTTTTAGTGTAATTTGTCTACTTTGTATTGTATTTGGAACTTTGACAAGTCTTGGGACTAGCGTATTTAGAATAATAACTTAAAATTACAGCTACGTTCATACAGCATTTTAGACTTAATTGAAATAATTTAACTAAAAAAGTTGTACCCTACATAAAACTTTTATCTTATTTAAATAAATTCAAAAGAATTGCTCCAATTTAAATATTCCATCAATAACAAATTAACAACAATTCGTTAATCGATTAAACAAATTTATTTTTAATTTCGAAATGACACCCTCCAATGATTCACTTTTTTTTCGAAAAGTAAACATCTGCTTTCCTGACTACCAATGATATTGATTATGATCATAATAAATGTATAAAACTAAATTAAAATATTTATTAACTACAAAATTAACAGATATAACATCAACATTAAAACGATTGAATACATACATTGTACATTTTTAAATCAATTTGTTGATTTGACATCTATTTATGTATAAATACAACAATAACAAAAAGTACAATATGAGTAATTTAAAAATTAAATTCATGGTCCCCACTTACCCCCCTTAGACAAACACACAATCAATAAAGAAATTACATACAATTATTTTACACTGAAATAAATTTTATTATTTAAATAATAAAATTGTGGAACTAAATGGAGGCACGCTTCAATGATTAAACTCAATAAATGTACAAATATTAACCATATTATGATGAGCAAGCACACAGAAATTGATAATTTGAGAAAATGTGTATTTTTAAAGGGGAAAATTCGAATTAGCAAAATAACAACAAAGAATATATACATAAGAAAAATCATGGCTAATTGAAAATTGAAAATGAAAAAATACACAAAATATTTGTTAAATCTTTTTGTTGAAATATTTCAAAATTCTGTAATTTTGCAGTAGATAAAATTTCATAATCATAAAAATTTTATAGTTTTTTATTTATTTTAATAAAACGTTTAATATAATATGAATGTTTTTATACCTACCATCGAAAAAGATGGGGGTATATTGGGTTTGTCATTCCGTGTATAGCATATTTAAATAATCATCTACGATCCCACAAAATGTATATATATTCTGAGTTCTCGTGAAAATCTAAGACGATCTAACAATGTCCGTCCGTCTGTCATCCTGTTGAAAGAAAGATAGGGCTCGAGGTTGACCACCTAGGGAAACGAAATTTCGCTCAAATTTTTGTCTTATACACTGGTGCATATTCCTATAAACGTATTTTTCTTTGAAGTATATTCGTTTCCCTTAACCAAAAACAATGTTGTGTTGTTACAATAACTCGCGATAGAACGGTATTTTTTTATGTAAGAAATATTTGAGAAAAATTTGTCTAAAAAGTTATTGCCAAAAAAAGAAAATATAAAATTTTAACAGTTTTAGTTGTTTGTTTCACTTAATGTAAGTTTCTGATGACAACATCTCTGTTTACTAAAAATATTTTTGTTTTAATTGGGAAATTTCATCAGCTTAAATGATGTCCAAAGAAACTTTTCTTATAGACCAGGAAAAGATTCAAATTCAATTATTTCGTTATCAAGGCTATTCTATCAGAGAAATTGGATGAAAAATTAAGATACCAAAATGAAAACCAATGTTAAAACAGCATCATAAGGAAAGTCCTTTAAAATTTGTGCGAAATAGACAGATGAGTGAAATAAAGTAATCTTTTCTGATGAAAAGAAATTCAATTTGGACGGTCCCGATTCATATTCTTGGTATTGGCATGACCTGAAGTCGAATGAAATTCGTATATCGAAACGCAATTTCGGTGAAGGCAGTTTAATGGTTTGGACAGCCTTTTCTGCTGCAGAAAAGTCAACAATATGTTTTTTGTTGGAAGATGCTCTTCTCTCATTTATGGATGAAAAAATAGATGAATATTGCATATTCCAACAGGATAACTCTGCAATCCATATCTCGAACAAATCTAAAACGTGGTTTAATGAACATAGTATTCCACTATTGGTCTGGCCGGCTTACAGTCCATATTTAAATCCAATGGGGAATTTGTGGTGCACAATGACAATAACGGAATTAAAACTAAAAGTTAAGCAAGCCTGGGAAGAAATTGACAGTGATTTTTCTTCAGAAATTAGACGAATCAATGCCAAACCGAATTTTTGAAGTTATCCAAAACAAAGGTTCATCAACACATTATTAATAATGCTAAATTGGTTCATTAGTTTAAGTGCGTATATAGGAAAATGCCATGAAGAATGGCATTAAACTACTAAAATTACAATGAAAAAAATAATGTACATTTTAAGTTTTTGTTATTAATTTTTAAGAGGTCAATAAATAATTTAAAAAATTAATTTGTAGCATCTGAATTATTATTTAGCCCCATTTTTAGTAAGTTGAATAAAAATATTGATTTGCGTTTATAGGAATATGCACCAGTGTATAAGGTTTTTTTGGTGTTGAAAAAATGAGCAAAATAGTTTCATAAACAAAAAAGTTATGGCCTATAAATGAAATGATGTAAAATAATGTAAAATGATGTATGAAATAATGTAAACTCAGAAATCAAAAATGGGCATGATCAGCCTCCTTCACCTCCCATATAAGGTGAAATTATTAGGGTGATACAAAAAGGTGCAGATGGTGGGTATATAAATTTGGCCTAGCCGAATATAACATTTTGACTTCTTACATCTTGTTATATTTCCTTAATTTACATTTAATTATGTGCAAAGAAAAACATAATTTAAATATTCATCCCCCTCTGCAGCAAAATACAAACAAATAAAATAAAAAGTGTTTACTTTGGTTTTGGCAAACATAGTATATAGAGGGTCGAACTAAAAAGTCATTTTATAAATAAAGCAAAACACTTATATTTTTTTAGACAATCTAAATGTAATGAAATCAAGATGTTGTTGAATAGAGGAAATATTTTTAGAATTCAAAAGAAAAATTTTTAAAGTACTTTGAAAACTATCCTCCAATGTTAATTCCTATTTTTAAGTTTTCATATCTGTCTGCCTTTAATTATCTATAAAGAAATTCAACACCTTTAAATGGTGTGTTTTTTATTTACACGTATGGACAAATTTCTCTATATGGCTATAATTGTCAATCTACTATTTTCTAGTTTAATAAAGTAGAATTCTATATTCTTAATTTAATTGACTCGTATGTTTCGGCAAATATTATATTATATTATTTTTGAAATGGCGAATTTATAATATATGTATATGTATTGACTTTTAAAATGTGAAAATCTATATATAATCCTTTTAAATGCAAATATCTTGCATGTTATTTTATTCATATACATACAGTGTGAGCTATTTATTTTCGTACAAAATTAGAATCAAACTTTAGTATACAGTTTGTTGAAAAAAAATTGTAGGAAGATCACTCAAGCAATGCGTATTTATGAGTTTAATACAGGAAGTATAATCACAATTTTTTAAAAATTCATCTACAGTTCCCTACCAGCGATTAAAAATTACAGTCCCAATACATTTTTTAAAAAAATGTTGAGTTTTCTACCAAAATTGTAATTTTCAGCTTATGAAAAAAATATATCAAAAATTTTTTACCTCTCAAGAACCAAAACCGCATGGGGAAAATTTTTAAAATATTTTTTCCATAATAAGCTCAATTTTTTTTTGTGTGTTCTGCTCCTCAATACGCATCGTATGAATGTCTCAAAATAGCCGTTTCTTGGGACACTCTACTATATACATAACTAAAAAAAAATTATAAGAGACCGTTGAGCTATTGTCAGCAGAGATTGAAAATCCCGACCAAACATGATCTCTAATATCACGGAGGAATAAAGAGGAGACAAGTCAGAATTTTAAGGGCAGGTGTCGAAGGGAGAAATGAAAATATAATTTTTTACTCAAAGACCCCGATCTACTTTATCCGCACAAAATCCTAATTATTTTGAGACATTAAATTATTGGATGAATGACGGGTCCTTTGGCCCTTTTTAAAACACCTTCCCATCAATTTGTGGAGCTTGAGACCTTTGTTCTTGGACTGTTGGCTCGGAATTTGGAAAAGTTGAGTTTACAGGTCTGACAAAAAGTGCCTTCTAGTTAGTGTATGTATCGTTAAGATATTTTTCTGCTTGTATAGTCAGGGGCTCTATGAAATAGCTCCCAATGAAATAACTTTCAAAAATATAATAAGTCCCGAAAAATCCCATACATTTTAGAAGTTCTTTCAAATGAAATAACACCTAAATTTTTTGAAATTATTAAATTTTTTATCTGTATCTGATCAGTGTTGCCACTGGAAACATTTTCATCCTACCATAATTTTCAAAGAATCTACCATAATCGATTAAAACCTACCAACATTTAATTTTGGAGAAAAATTTGCAGTAAAACCACTCCAATAATTGACAAGTAGAAAATATGAAAGAAAACTAATGGTGATAGAAAATTATAGCACTAATAGATTTCGATATATACATATATATATATATTTTTTTTTTTTTTTTTTTTTTTTTTTTGCAAAATGGATACAAATTTTATAATTTTGTTCCTTTTATGGTTAAAATATTGAAAAGTAAGTATTGCCCATAATAAATTATTTTCAAAAAATTTTTTCACCAAAATGCACTAAAATCCTCTAGCGGAACAAAACCCCATGGGAAAAAATTTTAATATATTTTTTTATCCATAACAAACTGAAAATTGCAAATTTTTTAGTCCTATTTCACGAGAAAAAAAACTCGAAACTTTTTTGGCAAAAATGTACTAGACTTGATTTTCAGTCACAGGTAGGGAACTGAATATGAATTTTAAACATTTTTTTTTAATATTTTTTCTGTATTGAGCTTATTAACACCCTTCGTTTAAAGTAGAAAGATACCTTGATATATTAACGAAATATCAAAAAAGCGTTTTTTCGGGACACTCTAATGTACATATAAGTGACAAATTTATTGCAGCAAGATATTAAAAATAACAAAACGAAAGCCATTTAAAATATTTGTGAGTATATTTCCCTTTAGTTCTTTGACCTAAATAATGGTCTTTTTTTGTATCTGAAATGAACGTTTTATTTTAAGAAATTGCTTCAACTTATTTTCTTTCTCGAAATGTTTTTAATGGCGAAATAAAATGTAAAACGAAAAATACAATATAAAAAGATGAAATTGTCACATGCTTAAGCATGCACAGAATATTTAGAGAAAGAGGGTGATCCATCCAACTACCACCACACGTAGTCGTATAAAAACAACTTCCTAATTAAAAAAATTTTGAAAAATGTATCTCATGTGTATAAATAATTTACAGAATTATGTTTTACACAAAAAATCATATGAAAATATATATGTATAAAAAATATTCATAAGTACTAAGAAATGGTGGCCATGTAAAAACATCTAAATGAACAGTCAGTTTAGAAATATTTTGTTATTGTGGTAATTAACCTCGAAATATTTGTTTAAGGCCTAAGGTGTTAACATGATGGAAATATTTAAGAATTATATTCATAATTTTCTTAATAGCTGGTAGGTATTTATTTCTTAATTCCAAACAAAAATATTTTTTAATTTTTATTTTATAAAATGGAAAATTTTGAAAATGAAGATATTTTTAAGAAGAATAAAATGTTTTTTTTTAAATAAAATATAAAAACTTTAAAATTATGTTTACATTTAGATGAATGAATAAATTTTAATCGAATAGCGAATAGTTGTAACTGTCAACAATATATTTCTCCTCTTTACTCATATGTATTTATATTTCTAATTAAATTTTATTTATTCCAAACTTACCATGATAATAATCCCACCGATATTAGAGCAGCAACTCCTGATTGAACAATCGGATTTTTGGGCAGGGCTTTGATATTCTGCATTTTGTTTTCAATTTGAAATTTTTCATAAACTTTTGACTTTAATCTATGCATGTTTTTGGCTAATGGCGTTTCGTTTGTTTGGCTGGTTAAAATGCGTTTTGAAACTTATTGCTTTTCGGTAAAGGGGGTGAGGGGAGGTATTTTATAAATATATTTTATTTTTACTTTGAGCGTTTTCAAGGTTTGTCATTAATCCAAATAAACGAAGAAGAAAGATATCAAAACAGCACACATAAACACGTTTTATTTCTAGAAAATAATGAATGAATCGAAATATAAATTTTATTTTGTTATTTTTTTTTTATTTTATTTTTTTCCATCAAAAATAAATCAATTGAAATTTTTATTCGTTTTATATCTATCATACGATTTAAACTTGTCTATTTTTTTTCGGCAGATCTTCATTTTATATTATAAAAATCACACATTAAATTGGGCTATTTATTTTTGTTTATTTATTTATTTTTTATTATTAAATATTTTGTTAATTTTTTTAAGTCTCGTGTTGTCGGTTTTTTTAATACTTTTCTATACTATAAATATGTAAGTATTTTGTATGTTTCATTTTTCCACTTTGTTTTCAAAACAATATTTTTCGTTCTTTTTAATTTTTTTTTTTATAAAGGAAATCGTCAAATGTGTGTTTTTGGGTTGATTTCGAATACTCATAATGGCACTTTACCAAAAACGCAAAAAAAAATTTATTTAAAAATTTAAAACGGAAAAAAATATTGTAGCAAAAAATATAAAAAAAAACATTTTTGTTCTTTTTGTTCTTGTTGTGAATAATACACGTCATTTTTGTACCCACTGCATGAAAAGCTCATAAAAATATTTTATGATTATTTGATTTTAAGAAATTAGGTATTGAAAAAGGAATATTGTTATTTAGAAGTTTTTTAACCTGTGCTCAAGCATACATATATCATTTTGCGTGAAACATATGTGATTTTTAGTCATTATAGAAGAAATATTGAAATATTTGATATAAGCGACTATTATAAAAACTTCAGAATTAAGACAAATTTACCCACTTTGGTGGATCAATCAAATGGATTTTGTAATGTTCGAGCGTACACAGATAACTTCGATTGATATAATTTTTGATATGAAAGACGATTTGTTCGCAGTTTATGGAGAATACATTCCAAAAATATTATACAAAATCTTAAAATTCTATTGGATATAGATATTTTCCAAGTAGTATATTAAAAAATCGGAGTTTCACGAAATTATATAAAGGATTTTGGACGAGGCTCATCTGTTGGACTGTAATGCGTGAAACAGATTCAAAACAATGCAAACAAATTGGTTCTAATGATGTTAATGCCAACCCCCGTTTTACCATCTATTTGCACTAATCCTCATAGTTTCAAATAATCATCTGTCTCTATCTAACGATAAATATCATTCATACTAAGGACTGCGTACGCAAAAATTAATGCAACGCTTTAAGGCTTACAACTTTCATAATAAAAAACACAAAGAGTTCACGTTTACCGAAAGAAACTTTAATAACAGAAGAAAAATTTGATTTACAGACTGTAGTATTGCAGACAAAATATTACGAATTTTAAGAGAAAATCGGTACATATCTGGTTGGAAAGAGACTCATTTATTAAATTACTCTGTAACTTTTATCAGAAAATTTAAAAAAGGTAGCCTGAAAACTCACAAAGTAAAATCATCTTTATAGGAACCCTAGAAAAAATGTGGAGGTAAAGGAAAGAACGAAAATTACTGGGATTAATTTTTTTCAAATTTAATCTCTTAATGGTCAAGAGTTCCATATCACAGATATTATGGAAAATGTAGCATGGAAGAAAATTAAAATTGTCGAAGAAAATTTTTGTCTAGCAAGCTATTTGTACGGGGAAAAAAGCACTTTATTCATAGCAAATCACAATTTCATTAGAGTAATATACGCAAATGAGTACTCTCGGAAAAGATTACTTTCAACAACAAAAAAGTAAGTGAGTGGTATCAAACAAATGGTGCTGCCATGTTCCTGGGTAAACAGTCTAGAATTATATTTTTTACCATAAAAACATATTTAAAGAAGACTTAAATCTGAGTAAAAAATAAAGCAAAGTTTAAAAAGAAGTGGACCTATTCCAACAAAGAAGTAACCGAAAACACAATAAAACTTTTATTCGTGGTATTCCAGAAAATATTAAATATTTTATTAAAAAATAATAAAAAAAAATATTTTTCTTTTAAATTTAAAACTTGAATATAACAGTATTTAACAAAATAAAATTTCGAAAAGATTGACCCATTGTTTCACTTTTATAAGCTGTAATGTATGCACTAATTTTTTTCGTCCACAGTCCTTAAATATACTCAGATTCCAGTCCCTTAAATCGGACATGAACCAGTGACCAAAGGATAGTGTATTGTTAATACTCTGCAAAGGAACCATTAGAACGTTGGCAAGTATAATGACTGAAGAAAGCTATTCTACGTGATCAAACAATTTGGTAATATTAGACAAAAATTTAGGTTTAAGAAATCTAATATTTTAATGTCTAATGTTTTCGCAATACTGTTTTCATCGAAGTTTGGGAATTCCTCACATAATATGTGATCAATTGGTATCTTCCCAAAGACTTACTAAAAATTAGCCGTCCATTTTCTTAATGACAATTCATCAGATTTTAAAGTCAAGGACATTTATTGCTGCCAATGTATTTGAAATACAATGTGCTCTTCAAAATTTGTGTGGCAAGGGAAAATTTTGGTTGAATAGTCTCTGCCATTTGTATGATTGTAAGGATAGTTTCACTTGGTACCTTTCGAAATACAATTCTCTGACAAGTAGTGAGTTCCGGATTACATATTGAAAAAATCGCCACTTAAACATTTAAAGAGTCAAATCAATTTGGAGCAACAGACCCCTGTGAATAATATTGGAATATGGAGATGATGCATTAAATTCGAACCGATTCTTTGTCCTCAGAGGAATTAATTTTTTCTTGAATGGCACATTTCACAAAAGGCAATAAAACAAATTTCAAATATAAAAACCTTGATCATGAACTTTTGCATTTATCAAAAGGTTAAAGAAAATTACTTAAAAAAAAAATAATAAGGAAGGGTAAAAATTCATTTATCCTTGTAATCGTTAATATTCATTGAAAATTTATCTACGTACGAGTATGTTAAAAAAAATTTCATTGAGAATATGAAGTCTCACTAAGGTAAAGGATAACAGCCACAAATAATAAAGTGTGTAAAACTTGTACAAAAACTTATTAATGTATGTATTTAGATCTAACAGATATATGCACTATGTATGTAATTGTTTTAAGCATGTGTGTAAATATTGTCAATTCAATAAGTGTTTATATAGTGGGAGTAAAAAAAAAGGAAGTAAATATTTAATACATAAAAAATAAAGAGAAATAAAAGTATAAAATGAACTAAACTGAACTCAGCTCAACTAAATATAGAGACATTTAGGCACCTAGGAATATAAAAAATATGTAGAGTAAGGAAATGGTTGTCAAAAAGGATGTGAAAAAAAACAAAAACAACGAGAGCAACGAGAGAGAAGCGGCTAAAAATTTATTATAAAGAGAGTCAGAATAACAAAACCATGGAGATAGAGGAATATGCATACATATATAACAGGGTTAATGGGGGAATCTGAAATGGACTGAAATGAAACAAATAGTGGTGTGTAAAATAAAAGAAATTTATATAAATTTGTATATGCCTGAGTTCACACAGGGGAATATGAAAGGGAACAAACTTGCCTGTACTTCGAAATTCGTTTTGTTTTTCATTTTCGTGCTTCAAAACAAAAACAAATCAATGCAATTAAAGCAAGAATTGCTGAAGTAAAAATTTGTGCGTGAACGTAAATGCAAGTTTAAAGTTGTGTGTGAATTCAGACTATCTGAGTTTGTTTCAAACAATTGTTTACATCATAATAAAACCATAATAAAATTACATCAAATTATTTCTTTAATCATTCTTTGTTTATATCAAGACTATTTCAAACATATTATTTAAGGTCGGCCAGTAGCCAGCATTATTTTGTTAAATTGAATTTAAAAAAGTCTTAAGAACTTAAATAAATTAATATTTACAATTCAAAATTATTGCGTTTTTATACTTTTCAATGGCAACAATCAGTTGTTGGTAATGCAGAATTCGAATAGTCGAATCATATGGCGTGTTTTTCTTTTATTGAAATTTAAAAGTTAATTCTTTATTTTTTGCTGCTGTTATTGTTCGTTCTTTTGTCTTTTCTGCTGTAGTTATTGTTGTTGGTATTTCAAGAATATACTATATATTTGAAAACAGAATAAATACTTTTATTTAAGTTGTTGCTGTTGCTTTTCGTACGTACAAAAAAAGTTAATTTAATATCAGGTCTAAGTATTCCATCAGACATTAAATATATACATTTAATATACTACCTCGCACTATGGTGCAAAACTATTACAACACAACTGTATGAATCAAAGCAACAGTAGCAAGAGCAAGGCATAACAGTGACAAAATCATTATCGATACATTAACAATAGCAACAAAACTTCATAAGTGCGGGGGGCCAACGTCATACTTTATGTTCGTTCATTCTTCCACCAGGGCTGCCAGATACTTTTTTTTGCCAAACCCAAATTTTTAAAAATCCCCACCGTTTTATCATTCAAAATAATTACTTTTTTTTATCAAGTATTTGTTCCACCTTTTTATAGAGATCATTTTTGGATTAATATTTTTACATAACTATATAAGGCGTGCGTTCAAATAAAACATAGCATGTTTTTTTTTTAATAGAAGATGAACGGAACACTCTTTGTTATGATTTTCGAGTTTATTCAGACTAAAAATTATTATTTGATATACAAAAATTGTACCTTGGAACATGAGAAATGTCAGCAATAACCTATGTTTTCCAGGCTAATACAAAATATTGAAAATATTTTATTTTTTTATTATTTAGGAGTTTTGATCATTCTTTGCCACAGAGTTCTTCTCAGCAATGTTTTTAAAATTTGATTTTTAAGAAATAAACACAACGTGATATTACGCATATTGGCATAGCTCTTAAGAGCTTCTCTACGTTTTGGGCTCAGAATTCATTCTTGTGATTTTTTCTGAACCAAGTTTCACCTTATTCTTTAGGTGCTTGTTAAGCTTTTTTATTACCCTTAAATGTAATTATTTCATCAAAATTTACTCAATCAAAATTTTCTAATAAGTTAAAAAAAGTTTAAAAAATTACTATTTGATTTTGTATATTTTTCATTGATTGCCATCTGCATGTGGACAAATGACCGCATTTCAACACTTCGATCTGCTGTTAAATCTGATATGTCTCTAGGAGATATTTTATTCAAGAAAGATATTTAAAATTAACACCAGTAAGAGTTATTACGAAAATTTTGTGTTATATTTTATTCGAACGCACATTTTATGCAAAAAATACATTATAAATATATTAAACTTCAGATTCACTATCTTTTATATCAGAGAAATTATTCAACTTGTCTGACTTTGACAACAGATTTTATTAATATTAACCAAGGTAATATCCAGCAGAAATATTTGTGCGAAACCTATAAAAATGAAAAATCTTGAAAAAATATATTAGGCAATTTTTTTTTTTACAAAAATAAGTAAAGAAACATTTATCACATATTTTACAAAAAAAGCATCATATTACTAAAATATCAAATACAAAACGAACATTGGGAAAAACAAAACCGTAAGAAATTGTCAAATGATATGTTTTTGTTCTTTTCCTGAAGGAAAATTCATGATCAACTTCTAATATTGTCATTAATATATCCCCAAAATTTTTATTACTTTTAAATCGTTGTTTGACACTTATTTTAATAAGAAAGAAAAAACTGTAGCTCTTTAAACACCAAAAATAACAGCCGACTCAATCAGGTACAGTGAATATTAATGAGTTGAGATGCCTCCAGAAGTTCATATTGCATGCTATCTCGTAGTTTGGCTTTTGTTAAACTCGCAACCGAAAATACGTATTCTACACATGTGTCGAGATCGTATGGACTGCTTGAAGAAGTTCGTTATATGACATGTATCTGCAGCATCTTTAAAATTATATACTTTTTAGAAAAATTCTAATTCAATTAACTAAACAAAAGATACAATTACATAATTTCCCCGCAAAAATCCCCAAAATATTTTTAATATCCTCAACGAATTCCCAAATACTCAAACCAAAATTTTCATCCTTTTCTTCAACAAAAATTCCCTAAATTTTGGGTTGAAACCCCAAATCTGGCAGCCCTATCTCCCGCTACAAGATTATACGGCAGCTTTTTTTTTTTTTTTTTTGAAACAAAAATGTACTACCGAATATGAAGACGGAGGAATATAGATATTATTTGCTTATAATAAAATTATTAAAAAGGAGAAAAATTCTTTAGAAATAATTAAAAATAGGTATATTTAATAAAATTATACTTTTTGAAATTTAGAAATTATCTTTATACCCACGCAAAGGTTAACAGGATAAAATAAATGAGATATTTTGTCAATTTTTGCCTGTTATTTATATTTTTCATAAACCAAAAATTAAAAAAAAAATAGATTAAAAGCCCAACTTCAAAATCAATGAATATAAATCTTAAACAAATAATATACTTCCTATAACAACACTTTTATTGCTTCTACAGCTCTTTTTCAGTAATACCTAATAGAAAATTTGGCGTAAATTTAGCTTTTTTAGAAAATCTTTTTATAATACTTAGGTTAGTTTGTCACTCAGTTTGTAAGTTACTTTTATTAACTTTTAGGATTTCATGCAACGCAGGGGCATTCAGCTAGTATATTGTAATTAGTTACTTGAAAGTTCAATAAAATGTATCAAAAATAATTGCATATATTGAACTTAATTTATCATAATTTCATACCTATGAAGAAATAAAAATTAAATCTTCGATATTTGCATTAGCTATAAAAATGACATAAATTATTTTCCTAAGAAGTTGTTAAAATGATTTCCATATAATCTAATTCTTTTTTAAATCAATAGGAAACTTTCTTCTTCAATAATGACTACTTAGGTAATTTATCTAACTAAACCTGCATATCTACAAATGATATGGAAGTATGAATATAAAGTAATGTAGTTTATACTAACCCATAAAATAAAGGTGGCGATTTTTGACGACAATATAAGCAGTTATTTGTGTACTTTTGGGGATGAGATTTTTCTATTTAGGGATAAGGCTCGAAAGAATCTGGAAACCCTGAAGTAAAAAAATCCTGAAGAAAAATTAAACTAAGTACCGAATTTGATCTACAACTAGAATAAAAAATCATTCAAATTTAGATATCTATTACACACCACGTGAGTTTTTTTAGTTTGAAATAAAAAAAAATTTACCGAATGTAGGTACATTCTTTTTTTTAACCAAAATTTTAATTAAAAGAAAAATTATGCAGATTTTAATATTATTCGCACATTATTCGGTGGTACATGTATATTTTATTTTTATTTGTTTTCTTATGATTTATTGTAAAGAGACAATTGAACAACAGAGAAAAAAATCTCTTGGCAGGAGAGTAGTTTTTTTTACAAAAAAAAAAAAAAAAAAAAAACGAAAAAATCATTAAATATTTAAAAATAAAGAAAATGTTTTATATCATACGACAAGTTGATTTTGAAATAAAATTGTTCAATTGATTTATTTTTGTTTCATTTAATTGTATAATTTTAAGTTTAATTTCAGTTACAATTTTAAACTTTTTATAAAACACTGTAAGTTTTAAATTACGTCTTTTTTTACAAAAAGAACAAGAAAGGAGTTTTGCAAACACTTACAAAATAAATGGAATAAAACTTGTTATTTTAAACTTTATGTTTGTATATAAATTTACTTTTTGGGGTTGTTTTTTGTTTTTTAAGCACTATTAAATTAATTAATTACTTTTGTAGAAAAATACAAAAAATATATAATTTAAATTTTGTGACCAGACACTGGATTTTTTTTTTTTTTTATTCTTTTAAGACATTCTTTTTTAATGGAACAATCAAACAAACAACCAGCTATAAATATGCAATAATTTGTATATCTTGAGGTTTTCTTTATTTATATATATATCTATATATATATCACACATTCATCAAAAACTCTTTATTATTTTTTCAAATGTTTTAGCCACAAGAACGTTGTAATTCGCTCCAATATCGAAAAATTACTGACTGTCATGCGGTATATATTTTACTTGCTCACCGTGTCTGGTATCATTTGTTAGCTGTATGTTGTTGTTGTTCGCGTTCTTGTTGTTATTGTAGCTATTGTCATTAAATGTTTTAGTTCTCAGTTTATTTCGTCCATCTATCCGTTCAAACCATCATCCACTTTAGTACGAGTTTCGTTTTTGTTTTATATACATACATACTAATAAATACTTTGTAAATATGGGTATGTTTTGTTTTTTATATTTTTCTTTGTTTTATTTTTTGATTTTCTTTATTTTCGTTGAGCAAAATTTTTTTTTTTTTTTGCAAAGTTTGTTTTGATTTTGAGTTTTGTTCATTTTTTCATTGTTTATGCTGTTTTTGTTTATTTTTATTTATATATATATGTACTCATTTGATATTTAGTAGAGAGTTAATATTGCAACGTGAGTCAACAGTCGTTAATATTTAAATAAGGGCACTTATTTGATTATACAAGCCAAAAACTTGGAAAGCATAAAATTGCCTGTGATCGAACAGTTAAAGTCCTGATACTCCTTTATTGTATGGAAGCTACTTGAAATTATTGACCAATCATAACCAATTCGACGAGATATCTTCTTATTAGAACATATTAGAAAATTAATTTTTGGTGTTTTGCCTGGATGTCGAAGAATATTTATTTTTCTTTCACATCCATGTTTTTATTGAACGAGTCCATAAATGGACTGAATCCAGAGAATTAGGGTTAATTGAATATAGCACCTCCAATGATAATCCTCACTTAACTATCGCTTTAATTTTGTTAATACGCGACTAGTGTATTTAAAAAATGACATTTTCAGAAAACCGGGTTTCGAGTTATTCGACAAATAAACTTTTTTAAAAAGACCGTATTCACGTAAAAAACCGGTTAACCGGTTTTTATAAAAAATACAAATATTTAAAAAAAATATATTAATTTTACTAAAGAAAGCACACTTATAATATATATCATTTGTAATGACAGCTAAAGAATAATGCTCAAAATTTGTATTTTTTGAATTGAATTCTGATAATGCTTCTTCTGATCCAACTCTACCTATATACCTATTTATGGAAATTCGCCTTATACTTGTGACAAACGATAAAACTAAAATTTCCTTCTTACCTAGATTCTGTTAATAAAAATTAGTTTAAATCTATTAAAAAATATACAAATCTCAGTTCTTAGTACGTCTGATGATACTCAAACCTCAATTTAGGAATTAAAAAAAAAGTAGCCTTAAAGCTTTATTAATTCGTAATGAAAATGAAAAGTACTTTCAAATAATCAAGCGCCTGATTCAGTACAAGCGAATTGTTTAAAAATAAAATATTCAAAAAATTTTAAATTTTCATACAAATTTTATTTTTAAACAATTTGATACTTTTAATCCATAAGGCCATAAATAAGGTTCAATTAGCAAATGTAAAAAATAGTATAGGTTAATTTAGTAAACAAAAATAAAAGAAGAAGCATTTCATAAAAACCCGGTTAACCGACAGAAGAAAACCTATCTGTCGAATTATTCGAAAATAAAAATTATTAGAAACCTGTCGGTTTTTTAAAAAGTAAAAAACCGGTTAATCGGTTTCGGTTTTTGAATACACTATACACGACCAAAGGGGGCTAGAAACAATTTCAGTCCGACTTCGGCTGTACCAAAATGAATCTTCTCTTCCGAACAATTAAGACTCGGAGATGGCCAATAAAATCTGTCTGTAAACAGGGACAAAATGAAGTTTGGAATTCCAAAAGATTAGTGGTTAGCCCTTGGATGGAAAAGATGCAAAATGGGGGATAAAAAAGATACAATACCATTCAATTTAGCAATACCTCTATAACTGGAAATGTTATAACTATTTCCGGATTTTAATATGCAAAATACATGCATAAGTGAATGAAAACATATTATAAGTGAACAATTTAGAACACTATCAGGACAACATTTTTCTGAGTATTTTAGTTCCTTTTTTATAGCAGTAAAAACATTATACATATTTATGTTATATTTGAAAACTAGTTTAAGTCGCATCAGAATTGGATTAGATTAGATATTATATCCAGAGAAAAATATGTTACATACATGTTGAAAACTATACTAATAAGTGTCAATAGTGAATCGACCCGTATGTATTCAAATTCAATAGTGCGTGTTCAAAACATTAACGAAAATTGATACCAAATGGTATTAAGTTAACACCACTGCAGTATCAAATTTTAAAATTACATTATGATTTCTATTTTTTGCATTTAAAATTTGTAAACGAACGGTATCAAATAGTTGATACCGTGAATTGTGTATGTAACTACAATCGTGGTGGATTTTTAATCAAGTTTTTTCCCTTAGTGTAGAGGCCCTATACACTATGACTTAAAGGATCTTTGTAGACTTTAAGTTTTTTTTTCTAATCTGGCTTGTTAAAAAATGGAAAATAAGTGTGCTCATGAAAACACTCGAAACCCTCGCAAACTGTGCAATGTGTGCAAGTTTGCACACTCACGAATGAACCGTCAAAAATTGTAAGGAAATTTATTTGCACAACACTTATATGCTTGCGCTAATATTTAGTCTCGAAAACTTTCGCTGTTTAATTCTGCATTTATAAATCAGCTATCTTTTGTTTATATTTAAAAGTTATTAATAACCGCGATGTAAAAAATTAAAGTTACGTTAATTAAAATAAAATCATTGCATGTATTTTGATTTTAACAAAATTTTTCCTTAATATTGCATAACATTTCAAAAGGGAGTTTATGAAACAAATGAAATAAAATTATTTAAATATTCAGGGACTCATTAAACGCTTAAGTTTTCCATTTATGCAATTGTTTAATTGTACTGTCGCTGTTTTTTGTTTATATTTAAAAGTTGTTAATAACTGCTATGTAAAAAATTATAGTTACATTAAATTAAATAAAATCATTACATCTAAATAGTCGTGCAAACTTATAAGTGTTGTGAAAATGAATTTCCTTACAATTTTCGACAGTTTATTTGCGAGTGTGCAAACTTGCACACATTGCACAGTTTGCGACGGTTTTGAGCGTTTTCATGAGATGTTTTTGCTATCTGCATGAAGAGGCATTAAGATTGTACATCGCTTGTGTTTTTCCCTATTTATAAAAATGTATTCTTCTAACTTGCGAAAAAACGTTGGGACGATGGAATCGTTCAATCCAGGTTCACGGTTATGAGTAGAGGCTTTGTAGAGTTTTGGATACTTCTCAATACGTCTTCTACTAACTCTCGCAATGAAACAAAGAAAGCGATTTTGAAGATGAGATTTATATAAAGAAAGCTTTAATGCAGGTAAGAACAAGATATTTAAACTCAAGAAATCTTTATACGGTTTGAAGCGAATTAGAGCTTGTAATAAATAGCTTGATAGCACGTTAAACAGATGGGTCTTACTCAATCCAAAACGGAACCTTGTATTTATTACAAGTTGAAAAACAAATAAAAATCTTAACTTGCAATATATTTATATAATTTTCACAAATAACGGTGAAACAAAATCATATAAAAAAAACGTTTATCTGAGTTTTATACCGAGGAAATGGTTGCAGATATTTTAACGAAGTCGTTAACAAGTCCTAAGCATTCCTATAGTCTGTATATAATTTATTTAAAAATATATTGATTTTTATTTCATGTAATTATAGAAATAAATATAGGTGTTCACTCTTATTCTTTAACAGAGTTTAATCTTACAAAAACTAGAGCTCTCTCGGTTATACAGTTGAATGCACCAGAACTTGTTATTAAGGGCGAGCCAAAGTATATGTATTAGGAAGTCAATTCCTTCTAACAACGCACCTCCTTTGCCTTCTTTAAGACTTGAGCGTAAATGGTGTCCAATAAAATTCTATTCAATAAGATACTGCTGGTCCCTTTTTTTAATGTCGTAATATACCAATATTCCTTCAGTGGATCAGAAGAAAATAAAATCGAATAAAGGACATTTGGAAAAGGTTAGGAACTAAATAAGAAACATACGATTTAATTTTAATATTTCTTTTTTAAAAACAACAAATTAAATACATACAGAAAAATACAAACATAAGAAATTAAATAAATAAAAATGTCATTGCAATATAAAGCATTTCTGATTTCTACCACCGTTTTCGACAAATCCTTTTTATCACCAAATATAAAAAAAATCTGAAATATTAATAATATAAAATATTAAAAAAAGTACGCGAATGGAATATTTCTAAAATCCAGTAAAAATAATCACTACAAACAAATAAACATAAAACACCAACAACAGTTTTTATCTAAATATATTCACTTTAATGAACAGAACTTAATTTTTCAGTCTGTTATAAATATATTTATTGTTTTTTAATGTACTATATTATATATATATATATATATATATATATATATATATATATATATATAGTACATTAACTGTCATTCTGGACAGTACAAATTTTCGGGAAAATGAACGCAATTAATATAAATATAATTTATTGAAAACGAAAATTGGTTACGCTTTAATTAACAAATAATTTGCTAAAATTATCTCCAATTCACTAGATTTTTTCTTTAATCATTTTATTTTATTAATTCTGTTAATTCACTGAATACGATTTAATTGATAGATTAATTTAAAGATTTGTAATTTTTTATATTATTTACTTTACTGTTAAAATTTTATTAAAGAAAATTGTAATTTGAAAATATAGTTGCTTTGATTTTTTTATAATAAGCGTTTACACTGTATTGTATTTTTAGCGAATATTGATATAATTATTATTTCTTTTTTTTATTGTTGTATTTATTTTAACTCTACTGTATGATAATTTGTTTATTATATTTTTTAATAATTTTTAAAAATTAATCTTTTTTTTTTATTTAAATAAAGGTAAAATTTTATTTTTTTTAACCAAAATCAATTTTTTATAAATTTATATAATGTGGTTGTTATATTTAAAAAACCTAAAAAACTTTTCCTTTAGTAAATGATTCACTAACTGCAACGAAAATTGTACTTAAAATTTGTTATAGGAAATCCCCAGTTTTCAAATATACTTTTGGGAACTTTTATAAACGATTTCTAATTAAATTTATCTTTCTTGTTGCTGAATCAGTTGTTTTTAATCTGTTAACGATTTCTTTATTTGTTTAACGGACTTTAATTTTATTTTTTATTATTTTTTTAATGAAACTTTTATTTAAATGCTTTTAATAATACTGTTGCATTTTGTTTATGGTTAATAAAATTTTAAGCTAAAATTATAAAATTTGTTTTTATTGTAAAATAATTATGCGTTTTAAATAACAGTCATTCTTTTTGTTTGATCAAAAAACAATACAACCTTTTTTAATAAATATTTTTCTTTAAATTAAAACAATAAAAAATTAAATACACAAAAATAACTTATATATGATTTTATTAAAATACAGTAAATTTTACACAATAAAAAAATTGACCGTTTTCAATAATTTTTTTTTTTCAATTGTGAAGTAAATAATTTTTTTTTTTTTTTTTTTTTTTTTTTTGTAGAAGAAAGTTTGTGGAAGTTAAAAAATTTCTCGCATAAGTGTTTTGAGATTTTTTCTCTTTAGATATAAATTTTTAAATAAGTTATTTTTTAAGAAGAGTCCCCCAGATATTAAGAATGTTGTAAAATAAATACCAAAATTACCTTTCGATACAAAAAAAGCTATTTAAGAGGTTCCAATAAAAATTTTAACAAACGCAAAGAAACCGACCCGAGTTCAGTCGCATATTTTCTTGTAAAACTTACTGTACATTAGTTTTCTTTAAAATAAATATATAAAAACATTTTCGTTTTAATTATTATGGTTTTGTTACTTTTTTAAATCTTACAGTTGTTGTTTTTTTTTATTATTAAAGAGAATATTTAATTATGTTTTTCTTTATTGGTGGGTAAATTATCATGGATTTTTATTTTAATTAAAATTTTCAAATTACTTTTTAATATTGTTTTTTTTTTAATTTAATATTATTTTCTTTTTTAATATATTTTGTGTTATATTTATTTATTGTTTTATATATTTTAAGCATTTTTTAATATAGAGAGAGATTTTGATTTTTAAGCTTATAAAAACTAATTACATTTATGTTATACTTTATTATTGATATGATTTATTATTGTAATACTTTAACTTTTTATTTAAAAAATTAAATTATATAATTTAAACAACTAATTAGTTTTTAAGAAAAAATTAAGATAAACAAAATATATGTTTAATTCAAAATAGCAATAGAAAGTTTAACATAAAGTTTGTAAAGCAATGCTCCTTTAAAATTTCCGTTTCTCCACCAAATTATTTAAATTTATTTTAATTGTTTATGCCTAAACTATAATTTGTAAAAAAATAAGATATTTTTTCAACTAAATATCTTTATGTTTTATTTGAATTATCACAGATTTTGGATTTTGTTGCCGATATTAAAAATAAGTGCCAAAATTAATTAAAAACAAAAATTAAAATAACAATTTTGTTTAAAGCCAAACTTTAGAAGACTTTTGTTTTATCATTTATTTGAACATTTCTTTTTTCAAGGAACATATATTTTTGTTTTTTGTTTTTTTATATATATATAAAATGCTGAGAGGAAATAAATAATTTTAAAATTTAATAACAAAAAAAAATCAGTCTGTTTGAGAACAGTGATATACAAATAGCTGCTGAGAAATTTTAAGAAATTGGCAAGTTAAATCTTTTTAAAAATATTGATTTCCAAATTTTTAAACATTTTCTAATGTCTATATAGCAATTATTGTATATCACTGATTTTTAAGTAAAAAATGAGAATCTCAAATATATGTAAAAATTATATTAGAACTAAAACTAATGGCACATTAAAATGTTAAAAGCCAGTTCAAGAGACAAGACAAAAAAATTAAATGCTAATACCTACAATTATTAATAATACCTTATGATAAAAAATATCTCCAACTTTAAAGTTGAAATTGCACAAAATTGTTTTGATACTAAATAATTAATTTAATACTTAAGTGGTTTTAAAAACCTTTGTTCGAAGTTATAATTGTAATAAACGGTTTCAGTTACTTTAAAGGGTTTAAAACATTTATAATTATATGTATGTAATTTCAAAAATATGTTCTATATTTGCCATGGAAATGCACTCTATTTCTTTTATATTCAATTTTATCAAATTTGATTAACTTACCACTACTACAAAAGAAGAAGTAAAATAAACTACTACTAATCATTGGAATGTATTTACCTCCAAGCTTTAAAATATGAATGTTATGCCTAATAATGCATGCCTGCTTACTTTCAACTAATATTAATCATAAATTGTGCAAAACAAACTTACCTGTAATATCAGCCTAAAGTTTGCTTACGTTTCTTTATTTCTTCGATTTTTAATTGCTTAAATTTTCAATACGATTTGAGGGCATATTGCCCAATAATGTAGCACCATTACCAACACCCATCATAGCAGGACCTGGTGGTGCATTACCCATGCCGACACCAACACTTCCAACACCACCATTGCCACCTTGTAAGTTGGATGTTCCTTCACTTTCACTCTTCCACGAAGTCACTTGAATGTGTGGCGGCGGCAGACAATTGCGTAAAGTTTGCACAATTTGTATAGTGTCCATAAGAGCTGAATTAAGAAAAATAGTAATTGAAAGATTTAACTTTTTGTGATTCTTTTAATAAAAAATACTTTTTTGCAATGATTCACTTTGTTTGCCATAAGGTTTACACATTGAGGGCCTTATGTAGGTTTTCATGCGTGCCATATTGCGCATAAGTTCGGCAAACACTCGTACTATTTTATCTTGGCCTACTGGTAAATTATCACGACCATTAAGATCTTGATTAGTAGAGGCCCAAGCACCATTATGCAAAGCCAATAGATCTTTATTCGATTCCAAAGATTCCAAATTTGAACTAGAAAAAAATAAAATTTATAATTAAAGAATAAAAAACGGGTTCAACAAATATAAATTTTGTAATATAAAAATGTTTTTGACCGTAAAAAATTTAATCCTACAAAGTCGCAAATATATTTATCTTATTTTTATAACAAAATATATTTTGCGAAATTACTTATTTTATGTGTAAAAATAAAATGTATGTATTAGTGTAAATTGAACTTTTGCGCAGGATGTATCTTAACGCAAAAATTAATTTTTAATATAGAACCTCCTTTCTGGAATAAAAAAAATATTTTCAGTGTAAAAATGTATATTTAATATAAAAATGTATTTTTAATGTAATAATGTATTTTTAATATAAAAACGTATTTTAATGTAAAAACGTATTTTTAGCGTAAAAATTAACTTTTAATATAAAATTACCTTTTAGCATTAAAGTGTACTTTTTGCGTAAATATGTGTTTTTAGTGTTAAATATATTTTGTGTTAAAATGTGATTTTAGTGTAGACAATTTTGATGAAAGATGTAGTTTTATTGTAAAAATTATAAAACAAAGTTTTGGAATAAAAATATAATTTTTGGTGTAAAAATGTAATTTTTGTGTCCAATATTATTTTAGTGTAGAAATTAAATTTTGGTGTAAAAATGCGATTTAAAATATAATTTATGTGTAATAATGTAATTATGGTGTAATTATATAGTTGTGGTGTAAAAATTCAAACCAGGTGTATTAATGTAATTTTAATTTAAAGAAGTAGTCTTTTTTATAAAAATATATTTTGGTGTAAAGTTATTTGGTTTAAAATTGTGATTTTGTTGCAAAGATATAATTATAGTGTAAAGATGTCATTTAGTGTAAAATTTAATTTTACACTAAATAAATAAAAATATTTTTATGTAAATATATGTAAAATATTTTTATTCATTACATAAAAATTATTATTTATGTAAAAATGCAATTTTGGAATAAAATGGAATTTTGGTATAAAATGGAATTTTGATGTAAAATGTAATTTTGGTATAAAAAATGTAATTTTGATGTAAAAATAAAATTTTAATGTAAAATGCAATTGTGATGTAAAAATTTTGTTTCGATGTAAAGATGTAAATTTGATTTAAAATGTAATTTTGGTTTCAAAATATAATTTCGATATAAAATTGTATTTCTAGTATAAAAACAAATTTTTATCATAAAACCAATTTTATGTGTTAAAATCTATTGTTTCCATAAAATGAAAAATTTGCACAACAATATATTGTTTTCTACATAAATTTTGTTCTATCTTTATAACGAGAATTCCTCCCTCAAACTTACCGCAAGGTTTCCACATTTTTCTGTACCATCTGTTCCACCGAATGAGCCGAAGTTGAGGAAGAACTGTCATGACGTCCCATACCTCCTCCACCACTATTGCCACTACCACTATGAGCTGTGGGCGATTGTGGCAGTGGTGGAAGTTGATGATGAATGCTGTGATGCGGTGGCGGTACAATGGAACCACCCTGATTAGGTGAAGCCGAAGGCAAACCCAAAGCGGCAGCTGATACAGCAGCAGCCGATTGAGTAGTCGAATTTTGTCCTGCCGCGGCAGCGGCGGCGGCAACAGCAGCAGCCTGTGATTGCATAAGACCTTGCATTTGCAGATTAGCTGCAGCCGCTGCAACGGCCATGGTAGTGGGATCAAAATGTTTGGGGTCAAGTTGGGAAAGAACACGCTGTTTTTCGAGCGGTGAAAGAGTACTAAATTTTTCTAGACTTTGTTGGGCTAAAGCACGATTTTGCTGCTGCTGTATGAGAGCAGACAATTGTTGCTGCTGTTGTTGAGCAGCAGCTGCTGCAGCAGCTGCCGCTACAGCTGCTTGTTGTTGCTGTTGATGATGTTGCTGTTGTTGTTGCTGCTGTTGTTGGTGTTGTTGTTTGGCCGCAGCTGCTGCAGCGGCGGCGGCAGCAGCAGCACTTATTTGAGATAATTGGGATTGTATGCTGTTCTGTTGCTGTTTAGTCAGATGTTGCAACTGTGGCGGAACCTTAGGGTGAGAGGAATGTGAAGATTTTGAGGACAAATCAACTTCTCCTCCCACACCTCCTCCAGCAGAACTACTAGTAGCCGAACTACTACTACCTGCAGAACTAGGACCACTAACAGTACCACCACCACCGCCGGCAGAGCCACCCGCAGCATGACCGCCACCCACATGAGGTGGAGGAGGTGGTGGCAAGTGCGGTAAATGTTGTAGAAAATCAGTTGGATTAACACTGGGAAATTGTTGATCCATAAATGGCAGTGGTGAGATGCCAATATGATTTTTATAGTAACGACATGCTGGACTTGGGCAAGATTGCACCACTTCTATGATAAATTCTTTTTCCATGCCAAAGTTTTCCCGACCAATGGTATAGGATTCAATTACAGCTCTAACGGTGGCATCTACACTTAAGTGGAGACCATGAGGTCCCGACATATGTTTTAGCATAACAGCATTAGCAAAGTGTTCAAAGGGCAAGACGATTTTACCATTTTCGCGTAGTATCAAACGTCCTTGGGTATCTAGGGTCATGCGATTGGCTAGAACTCTATAAAGAAAAATTGGAAAAGAATTTTAAGGCAGTACACATGTAATTACAATTGCATTATTTAGTATTATTATAAAATGAAATGAATATATAGGAATAAAATATGTGTTAAGGCAAAAAAAAAACTTAATATGATTCTTAAAATTCTGCATGTATCTTAAACATTTTCAATATAGATTTTTAAAACTTATTAATTTCATAATATACTTACTGCAAATAAGCTGCACTGGGTAACATGGCATTATCTTTAAGATCGGTGAAACACTGCAATAACTCTGCACTTGGATTCCAGCCTTTATTTTGTAAATACAATTGCAGCAGCATATAAAGTTTTTCAGTAACATAACCAGCACCAGAAATTCCAACACTGGCACCAGCCATATCCCCTGAGCTATGAGGACCGGCGCCAGACGGTGCAGACATACCTACGCCAGAGGGTCCAGCCCCCGAGCCGCTGGAACCAGGTCCACCTTTAGACAAAGCAGCCTTCATGGTTTCCGATAAATCCAATTTATAATTGTCCGGATAGAAATTTTTAACGTGATCCTTGTTAATACAATCAATTAAATAAATAACAATTTCTTATACTCCCCTTAACCGAAAAAAAAACTCACCAAATTATTCATTTTCAATAAAAACTGCCTTGGAACTGTGCTATAGCTGGCGGCGGCGGCGACGTTAGCGCCCGGTATTGGTGTCTCACCCCTACCTTTAGCTAACAACCAAGGACTATTAGATCTAGCAATTGTTACTAATTTTTCTCAATTCTTTGTATTTTTCATAAATTTTATATTTTTAACGGTTTTCTTTTCACTTAAACTTTAATTTTTCACAATTTGTCAGCCTTATAATTGCAGATTTCCTATTGAAATTTTTCTTATAAGAAAATTTTCACTTTTTCTGATGTCGTGACTTGAAAAATTTCTTGTAGATTCCTTAAAATACAGGATTTTTTTTTCGTCTTCTTACTTTTTTTATTGCCTTTTGACTTGTGTTATTGTGAATGATTTTTACTTAATTCTATGTCTTTATACAAGAAGGTGTGAAAGAAAGGCAAGATTTTTAGAAAAATAAACAAAAAATTGTTTACATTTTGCAAGTACTGCCAGATGCAAGGAATTGTTTGCAATAGGAATGGCCTTGAGTGTGGATATTTTTGGGTGGACGTTTTTTACATTCAGTTATTAACTGTGTTGCAGTAAATAAAAAGTTGAAGAATAAAGTACGAAGACAAAAAAATAAAGTTTCAAGTGATCCGTTCATGGGTTCTACAAATCGACTTTCAAATAATCGAAAAATCGACTTTTTGCTTCGGTCGAAAATAGTTGGCAAAACTAAAAAAAGTGGAAAAAATTTACTTTATTTAATGTGAATAATTTTTTAGGAGCTTTTTTCCCAACAACATCGTATCGCTCATTTACTTTTTTACTTATTTTTTTTTAATTTTTTAAAATTAGTACTATTTTCGAAAATTTATATTTTTTTTCGAAACGAGTATTTTTCGAAAATTTGTTTTTTTTTCAAAACAGGTATTTTTCGAATATGTATACTGAAATTTGGTACTTAGTTTTTAATTGGTAGTTTTTGATAATTGATAATTTTTTTTATTGACTTTTTTAATTAAAACTTAATTGTAAAAACATTTTTTTTTTTTTTTTGGTATTTTTTAATTTGAACTTTTCGGAATTATTACCTTTATTTTTAAATTTGTCTATTTTTAATGTTGGTATATTTTGAAAAGTTGTAAAAATTTGAAAATTAGATTTTTAATTCGTAATTTTATACTTTGCTTTGGAAAACTTTTAAGTTTTGGTTGGTATATTTTGAAAAGTTGTAAAAATTTGAAAATTAGATTTTTAATTCGTAATTTTATACTTTGCTTTGGAAAACTTTTATGTTTTGGAAAAATTTGTATTTTTTATTGAAATTTGTGAACAAAAATTCTTCATTTTTGCATAAAAAGAATAGATTTCATTGAGCTCCCTAACTCACTTAAAAAAGTAAATATTTCCTATACTGTACATCCGATTCTACAGATTTAAGTATCACTTGATAGCTCTTGAATGTACATTTATAAAAACACAAATAATTTTTTATAAAAGTTCCATTAACATAGTTTTTTTTAATATGTATTTTGTTATTTCTCCCGTATAGTGAAATGTGCCAATTTGGGATCAAAAATGTGCTAAGAACGATTGAAAAGGGCCAAGTATAGCTTTTAAAGAAACCAAATTAAAAGCAAAATTTTTTGGTAATCGAGCAAAATTTAATGACAAGATATTTAAGACCATTAAAATTAGGCAAAAAAATATTATACCTCGAAATGAAGGGCAGCAAATTGCAATTAGCGTATACAACATAATCCAACATTGTATGAAAAAGCCAGAGTATTGCGCATTTAAAATTCATGAAAGAGGATACCGACATAAATAAATAAATTGATCGTAAAATGTTTAAATTTGGCCACGATGTTATAAAAGATGTTTACTTTTATAATTTTAGATATGTTTAAAATTAAATCGCCGAAAAGAATTCTGGACAATTTAATAAATATAGATACATACTTAGAATAACTTCGTCTTGGTTTTCTGAATAAGATTTTAAAATCAAGCTATAAAATTAGTTTTTTAATATTCATATCTCGCATCTTATGTTATGTTCATAAGCCTTAGTTTTTGATTTGTTTTTTGAAAAACGCAATGAATTTAAACATCATTGTTCACATATCATTTTATTGTGTTTTTCCTTTCGGTCTGTTTTTCGTTTGCTAAAATATTTTCACAAATTTTTGGTTTAAATAAAAATTTCACACACAAGCACTTTTTAATTCAAAAAATTCAATTTTTAAACATATAAAATTTATGAACAAATATAAATTTCACCAAACACACTACCACATTTTTACGTCTTATCGCTGTTTTAACATCATTGTTTTAGAGTTAAAAATACTTTCATTGATCAGAAAGTCAAAAAAATCGGAGCTGAGTCAAAACATTCAATTTAAGCCAAATGAATTTTTCCCACACTAATTTCAGAATAACTCCGAAACTACTCGGAAGATCAAAAAAAATATTGATCCGTATATTGTTATGGTGATATATATTCGTTTATAGATATGCTTATAAAAAATATAAGAAACCAAAGGCAGATACTTTTTAGCACGTCAAATTCTTTTTAGTCTTTTTTTTAATTAACTAATTAATTTGTTTTTCTTTATTAAAATGGCTACTACTTTCTTTTTTTTTTAATTGATATTTTTTTGATATTGATACCTTCTTTTGTAAGACTTTTTTATATAATGAAAATTTATATTTTTTAACTAAGTACTTTTTTAATTGGAAATTTTTTTAATTGTTGATTTTTTCAAAAATTAATTTTAATCTTTTTTCACTTTGGAATGTATTTAGTTAATATTTTTATGGACCAATAAAAAAAAATATAGAGAACATTTCCATGAAAGAACCAAGTCCATAGTTTAAAAAGTCTACAAATAAAAATGTGTTTTTTTCTTTATGGAAAATTTTAAATCCAAAATTTGATCTCAACCCAATATATTAAAGTATTATACAAATTTTTCAAATGAGTACATCCCATAGATGATTTAAAAATTTTTCATGTACATACCGAGCGATACTGTCAAATTGCTTTTGTATTCTTATGTAATATTTATTTACTCTTCTTCTTCATATCCTCAATTTTTTGTTCATAGCATTTTGACATTATGTTTTACACTAACAAAATACAAGCAATTGTTGTTTTTGTAAATACACGGTCACTTAATTTCTTCTTTCTTAAATTAACTCTCAAATTAAAAATAATAATTCTTAATCAACATAATTATTCGAATAATTACATATTGGAATTTCAAACGCCAAGATCATTTTAAAATAAATCTGGTATAACTTTTACCACCCTACTTCATAGTACGGCAACATCATATACAAAACAAAAAACACAACAACAGCTGTTTACCAAATTTTATTCAGAAACGCACGTGTAAAGGAATACGAAAAAGAAAATAAGAAATATTACAAAACTGCAAGAAAATTAAATTTATTAAAAAAAAAAAAAAATAAAATTCAACAATATGAAGGTAAAAATGATAAGTCGTAATCCGGACGAATTTGTGCGTGAAACAAAACATGAAAATCACAAAGGTAAGTCAAATCAAGCTCAATATCAACGAATTTTTCTTACTACGTAGTGGATGTTTTCAGTGCCTCGTAATTATGATCCCGCATTACATCCCATGGAATCTGCTCGTGAATATGTTCGAGCTTTAAATGCTACCAAATTGGAAAGAATTTTTGCCAAACCTTTTGTGGGCAATTTAAGTGGTCATCGTGATGGTGTCGCCTGTTTTGGCAAACATCCCAAGAGTCTATCAACCTTGGTGAGTGGCGCCTATGATGGTGAAGTGCGCGTATGGGATTTAGCAAATCGTGAAAGTGTACGCAATTTTGTGGCTCATGATGGATTTGTACGTGGCATTTGTTATTCAGTCAGTGGCCAAAGATTCTTTACAGTGGGCGATGATAAGACGATAAAGGTATGGAATTCGCAAGCACCAGATGTAGGTGAAGAAGAGGAACCTATTAATACCATATTAAGTAGATCCATGATTACTGGCATTACGCATCATCGTAAAGATGCTAGATTTGCTACATGTGGTGAATATTGTTCAATTTGGGACGAAAATCGTAATGATCCTTTAAAAAATTTAAAATGGGGTGTAGATACTTTACATCATGTAGCCTTTAATCCGGTGGAAACATCTTTGTTATCGTGCTGTGGTAGTGATCGCAGTATTATATTATACGATCAAAGAGAAGCAAATCCTTTAAGAAAAATGGTACTCGCTATGAAAAGTAATAAATTGTGCTGGAATCCCATGGAAGCCTTTAATTTTACAGTGGCCAATGAAGATTGCAAGTAAGTTGTATATAATTGTAGTTGTAAATTAATTTTAAATAAGTTATATTAAAATGTTTCTTTCAGTCTTTACACCTTTGATACACGTCAATTGAGCAATCCTTTGAAGATACATTTCGATCACGTTTCGGCCGTCACCGATGTTGACTATTCCCCCACCGGCAAAGAATTCGTGTCAGGCAGTTATGACAAAACTTTGCGCATTTATAATGTCCATCAAAGTCATTCACGTGAAATCTATCACACCAAACGTATGCAACACATTGTTTGCGTGGCATGGTCTTTGGATAATCGGTATGTTTTCACCGGCTCCGATGAAATGAACATACGCATGTGGAAAGCTAAGGCTGCGGAAAAACTTGGTGTTATACGCCCCCGTGAACGTGTGGCCTTTAATTATCAGGAAGCTCTTAAAGAAAAATATGCTGCCCATCCACAAATTAAACGTATTGCTAGACATCGTCAAGTGCCTAGAGGCGTAATGAACAAACAAAAGAAAATGCGCGCTATCAAGGATAAGGAATTGCGTAAAGAAGCCAATGTACGCAAACACTCTAAACCGGGTGCTGTGCCTTTTGTGGCCGAAAAGAAAAAGACCGTTTTAAAAGAAGAAGTTTAGATTATCTTGTCTTTCTTTTTATTTTAGTTTGTTAGAATATATACGTTTTGATTTAAGGATTAAAAAATATAACAAATATAAGTTATAAGTCGACTTTTTTCAATTTTCAAATTTTTTAGTTGATTTTTACGACTTCGATTTTACGATATTTTCGGGATGTTTCGCCTCTTGTCTAAAATTAAAGTAAATTTTTTCGATTCTTTCAAACTATTCAGATTTTTTGACTGCTTTCAACAGAAATTCGATTAATTGAGTCAATTTAGAGATCCCTAATTGTTTAAAAGGAATTAAATGCTATCAATGATTAGAATTCCCTGATGGTATTTACTTGAAAAAAGAATATTTATAATACCCGGTCTCACAGACCAGTTCGTGGGTATAGGAAGGTTAAGAAAGTAAAATTAAATTTTTTCTAAAATTTAACTTTCTGGTTGTAATTTTTAGCCTAATTTTGTATTTTTCAAATATTGTGACTAAAATAACAAATATACTGGTTTATCTGTCATATAAAAGATGTGTCCACGTATCTGAGATTTTGTGATATTTATCACAAAATGTTTCTGGAAGATGCTAAATCGCGTTCGTTGACTTTAAGTTGCTGGATGTTTTCTTCCATCAATGAAATAGATGTTTAATAAATATTATATTAAGAACATTTTGCTCTTATTTTATTAATAAAAAACAATTTTCTATGTTTTTTTAAATAAATTAACGTCATTTAAATCTAACAGGGGGACATTATTAATTTGTTGGTTATAAACAATAACTTTTAAATGTTTATAAAATGTTACTCGCCTACTTTTTTAATAGTTTTCAATTTGAGAATAAATTGATCTTTGCACTAAAAAAAAAAAAAAAAATGTTGATAACACCAGGTCTACACCTGAGATTAACGCCGCACAATGACTCAGAGTCGGCCAAAACTTTTGAATAGTAAAGATATTTTAGAAAACAATTTTTTATGGGGACATGTTTTTGGAATTTTTCTCCAGTTTTAATTTCATTAAAATCGGTTCTGCAGTTCTTGAGAAACTTAAGGCTAAATTTAACTTTTATTTTTTTTATAGCATTTAGAATAAAAATGCGATATTTTTGTTTTTCAAATCAGCTTTACTTATAAAGAAAGTTATAATCAGATACAAAGAACATTTTAATAGCACCCAGACTAATTTAGTGAATAGGTTCCCAGTTTATCAATTCTAGAATGGGTTCTTTAGATTGCTGTGCTTCACCCTTAGTCTGCACGTAGACATTTTTTTGTTGGACATTTTGCAATTCTATATCTCTCTTCAAAATTTCACGTTTGGATCTATTTCGCATAACTGATTACTATTTTGGTTGTTACAGCTATTAAACTGCATGTATAAAGAGCATTAATAAATTCGTCTTATTGTTGTTTTTGTGCAACTATTTCCACCTTGTATTGATTTTTACGTTTGTTTTGATTAAGAAAATGGTCTAATGTAGACACTTTATTGACAATTTTTTCATTTATAAAAAAAAAAATTAATAAAAAGGAAATAAAACTAAACAAAGAGGGAAAAAGAAAATTCTTTAATAAATAAATTTATGCAAGATGGAAACATTTGCACAAAAATAACAATAAAGCGAATTCCTTAATGTTTTTTATATATGCAGCTGTAACAATTAAAAATGGTAATCAGCTGTTTAACTGAAGTTACCTTGTATAAAATGGCTCTGATTTTGATGTTTGTCTTGAAAAAAAAGAAAAAATTAGTCTAGTATAGACACTACACTATGTTTGCTGTTGGGCCGGCTAACAGCCGATTTTTTTATAACGGCCGCCGACAATTTTTATAAAGGCCGCAGGTCTCTGAATACAGACGCTTGTTTTTAAATTTGAATTTAGCGAATATAATTGTTTTGGACGATTAAAATCAAAATATTCTTCTAACAACTTGGAAAATGCATCATGGTACTCTAGGAGAGTCTGATACGGATATAGACGACAACACAAGTCATCATATTGATCGCAGAGTAGGCAGTCGAATAACAAATCCTTATAATACAACTGGAACAAGTGGTTCATCCAAGGCCAAAAAAGCGGCATCAAGACCTACTAATGCTACTGTGAGTAATACCGTAAGAGGTGCTGCTCGACGAAAAATGACATATCGCCAAAGAGAAATAAAACAATTGAGGGAAATTATGAAATTGCAAAATGAGACCAGTAAGTAAAAGTAGTTCTGGTTTTAATTATAATTTAAAAAATTTGCCGAACACAAAATTTAGTTTGAAGCTTCTGAGACTGAATACTATTTATTTATCTTCTTTTTAGAATTGCAAATTCCCAAAAGGCCCTTCGCTCGAGTGGTGCGTGAAATTAGTTTGCAAATTAATTCCGAAATATCACGCTATACTGCAACGGCACTAGAAGCTCTCCAGGAAGCTACCGAAATGTTTATCACCCAACTATTTCAGGACTCCTACCTCCTAACTATGCATAGAAAATGTGTTACATTATCCAAGGCGGATATGATATTGATACGTGCTTTAAGACTTGATTTATAATCAAAATCTATTTTACTCCTAGTTATTTAATACTTTTACTAATTAGTATTAACGATTTTTTATTCATGTAAATATAAAAATTTTATTGAATTTTATAAGATAATTCTAAATTTATTTAATTTGACTGCAGGATTTCCTGGAATTAATGACAATTTGCCGATTGTCTCAATTGGTTGTAATGCTGGTAGTGCGAGCTAGTATAAAAATATATCTTCTATAGAATGTGAAATGACAGTCAAATACATAACTGACATTAATCATTCCATATGCAATTTATAGTACTTGATGAGTGTAACAAACCGTTCAAAATTTATGTTTTAAGATCTTTTAAACTTCTCTTTTTCTACACCAAAGATAAAAAGATAAATCGAAAAAGAAAATATATATGAATATAGTTAGAAGCTCAATTATTTTCGCATTAATAGTTAGAGCATTTAACGGGGAATATTTTATTACAATTTCATCTATCTTTTTTTATTTATTGACTATTGAAACCTTTATAAAATAATGAAATATGAGGTTTTACATAAAAGTATTCCAACAATTGACAACTATATAATTAAATAAGGAAACTACTAATGTCACAGTATTAAGGAATAGTTGTAAAAAATACGTACATACTTAAATGTTATAAGAAATTTTAAAAACAACCATCAGTTAAAAGAATGATTGTTTAGCAAATTTCTTATTATTTCATATGTATGTATTTTTCATTAAATGACAGGGTCAGTTCCCTTGCAAATGAATTAATTATTTTTTGGTTAAGGTTTTTATGCAAATTTTTATTTTTAAAGATCAGTAGAATAAATGGGTGTAGGTCATGAATTATTTTCAGATTTTTATTTTGTATTATCTGTAATTTTGTTGTGTAATTGTTATCAGCTTTATAAAACCAGACTTTGCATCCGTAGGTCAAAATTGATTTTTATAGTTTAAATTCCTACGTCTTTGAAATTTACGTTTATATTTATTTCTCTGACTAACATTTTACTAACATCAGAGATATCTCAATGCCAAAAATTTTTACGATGTACTTTCTTAAAAGCTTCGTTAACTATAGATATTAATTTATTAAAATAAAAATCTAGATTACCTTGATCAATGCTCTGACTCCTAATTTTATTTTCCACTCAGTTTCTTATTGATGACCAATCTTCACTATAATCCAGGGGAACTGAATATGTCATATTTTGAATATGACTAGAAATAACACAAGTTATTGGTGCACGGTCCGACTGTGAAACATTTGGATGTGTCTCAAGGTTTGAAAAAAGGAGAATTTGCTAAAGTTTGCTAAAAGTATGTACACGGATGCACTGGGTTGATATTTTGTTCAAAGCGGGTATAATCATTTGGGTAGTATATATAGTAGCTGGATTGAAGGCAGTTGGCTAATTACTTAATACATAATTCTAATGTGTGCATTCAGATTACATAAGATAAAAAAAAAAAAATGTTCCAACTCAGCCTTGAAATGGGAAGTGTGGACTAGATTATAAGCAAAAGTAAATATAACTGATCTTTTATTAATCATAACTTGTATTGAAATGCTCTCTGCAGTTCTCGTTTTCATCTGCGGTAACACATATGCTTCATATTACCCTTTATTGCAATTATAACTCCTCCGATCCTCGATCCTCTCTATAAATTTTTATAGTTGAAATTTGTGGTACGGTCTCATTTAGAAGGAGAATATCGATTTTCCTTTTGTGCAAAACATATTACAGCTGAGCAGCTGCTGACTCAGTTGTTAGCCGTGGGCATTTCAGTGGATAACATGAACATTGTGAATACAAGTTTAATTATGTATATGGCATGTTGAAGCATCATACCCAAAACTCGTAGCTTGTCGCACTTATTCTGACATCTTTGTAAAGCATCGACAGTATTAAAAAATATTTGCATAAGTCTCGCCAATTAACCAATTTAAAACTTTTTGCGTCCTTCAACTCATGCGTATAAAACTGGATTTTTTGTCCTTTAGGACACTCAAAGCTTCATTGTATAGAGACAGCGAGCTGGATAAAATTTTCGTACCAATAGTCATTCTTTATATGTATACCAGTCGCCACACAATCCAATCACAGTTGAAAAACTGTTTGTAGAATCCACAATTATAGGAAGAATCTTTTCTTTAAAAGCAACTGCTTCTTCCTCGTCTTCAGATAATAGCTGAAATCTGTTGGCAATTGTGCTGGGTCCGTTTAAAGTTTTTGGCACCTTGACATTAGGACTATTGCCACACTGTTTTCTTCTCTTTTGAGCAAACATTGACAAACAAAAGAAAATTACACAAAATTTATGTAGAAGTTTTTTATAATTTTCATTTCAAAGATTCAATTAAAACTTCTTAGCAAAAATTAACACGATGTTATTATCTTGAGTTAGAGCTACCAGATATGTCATCTATCATCTTATATCTCTCATTATAAGGGGTCACTTCTGTTTTTAAGAAATGACACAAAGTCAAATAAAACTTCGGTTTAATGGGTTAAAATGGTTTAAAGAATTTTTCTACGTCGGATTTCACTAGGGGTCACCCAAGTTCTAAAATTCATCCTGTGTAGCATATTATCAAAAAAGAAAAAAATATTAGTAATTTTGTTAACGATTTCAAGTAAACTTTGGATTTTATGTTATATTTGATTTCACAATTTTCTTTTTTAAGAACACATGATAAGTCGGGTGAATTTTTTACCTTTGGAGACCCCTAGCAAAATTCAACGAAGAAAATATCCAATAAACCCGAGTTTTAATCGACTTTCAAGTCTAGAAATGACCTCTTATAAGGAAAGATACGTGAACAGAAAAAAAATTTACATAGAAACATAAAAAAATTGACATACATCAACAAATAGTAAATCAGCTGGGATTACGAGGTCACCTTCTTATTACACTTATCATTTAAAATCAGATTTGTTTACTTTACGCGCAGTTTAAAATTATTTAATTTTGTGAACGGTGGTTATCAGTGAATATATTTATAAAATTAAAAGTAATATTTTTGTGTTTTAAACTTAAATAAATTGTATAGCAGAACCATAAAGTTTAGATATGAGTGTTTGCAAAATAATTTTTATTAAATAATGGAGTTACCGTAAGAAATAGAATTATTTTATTTACCTGTTAAAATACTTCGTTAAAAATATTTGCATCTAGTAATACTTCACAGTTTATAATGACTTCATTCTATAAATTGTAAAAAAAGTTAAAAAATCTCTAGAGAAGTTTATTGTGGTAAAAAAAAAAACAAATAATAACAACGTCTGTTTGATTATACATTAAACCTTGTGGGCAAAATATAAGTCGCAATTTTAAAGAAAATTTAAAAATATTTGGTTTAGGTGATCATTTCTTTACAAGAGTGAAATCTATTGAAATAAATTATTAGTTATTATATTGTTATGAGGCCATATAATCTCAATATAAATCAATCATACTTCCAAGTTTCACAAGGATCACTTCAATGGTGTTTATTCAATCTGTATTAATAATAAATTTTTTATAAATACAATATTCCCAACATATTGCTAAAACTTAGACCTGCTTCCTTCACAAATTTGAAATGTACATAATATTTTAGATTATATATATGTACATATAACTAAGTTTGTCATTCCGTTAGTAATTTCTACATGTGGAATCACATAAAGTGTTTGTATATTCTAAGCCCTTAAATGTACAATAGTCGAAATATAGATGTAAACCATGTCAATCATCAACTTCCGAAGGCACACTATAACTGAGTGTAAGGTCCTAGTGAGTAAAATAAAAAACGTTTTTTTCTACAATGCTAGACATTTTGCAGGCTAAATATAAGTATATCGGAGATATATTTTCTCGACGATTTCTAATTGGTGAATAAAATTTTACTAGTGGAATTTTTGACAAGAATATATAAATATTCGACATTTTAAAATTTATAAAAAATATTTCAATAAGAAAAAAGTATTTAGAAAAATTTACATTTAGTTTTAAGATTTCCAACACAATATTTACTCAAAGTGCTTAACCCCAGGTCTACAACTGAGATTAACGCTGATATAATATATGAAATAACGTCAGCAGAGGAGAGTAACCATTTTGTTTATATCATGTTAAATCTTACAGCCCGTCTAGACGTAACATAATATGTAAGATTTTTCAGTCAGAGAGTGTCAAATTCGCTCTCCGAGAGAATTATTTCACGTGTAGATTCAAATATTAGTATTATCAGATGTATTATGAGACTGTTGTGATGAGATTTCTCTACACAACCATCTTATAAGATGAACTGTCAAAAAAATACACACACACGGAAGTTTGCATGTGTGTGTGCTTATATATTTTGGAAATTACTAAAAAAACAATGTTTTTTCTAAAATTATTTTCTTTTAATGATTGTTTTACATTTAAAAAAATATTTTTATAAAAATTGTGTTAAAAACGTGCGATTTTTTAAATAAAAAGTACCTGTTTATTTTGTGACTGATTGAAAATAATGATATCTTATAGGATTTATTAGAGTACGTGTACTCCTTATTTAAGATTAAACATAATATAAACAAAATGGTTACTCTCTTCTGCTTGCGTTATCTCACATATTATATTAACGTTAATCTCAGTTGTAGACCTGAGGTTAAATAAGGGGTACACGTATTCTAATAAATTCTAATAGATATCATTATTTATAATCAGTCAAAGAGTAAACATGTCCTTTTTATTTAAGAAATTCGCACTTTTTTAGCACAAATTTTATAAAAATGTTTTTTAACATGTAAAACAAACACCAAAAAGAAATAATTTTACAAAAAACATTGTTTTTTTAGTAATTCCCAAAATACACAAGCACATACACAAATAAACTTTCGTATATGTTTATTTTTTTGACAGTTCATCTTAACATAGTGTCTACATTAGAGATTTTTTATCATGACATACGTCAAAATTAACGCGAATTTGTGTGAGATGGCAACAGTTGCAAAAAACAACAATATGGCGTATTCATTATTGTTTTTTATTTATACAGTTTGACAACTGTAACAACCAAAATAATAATCAGCTGTTTAATTAAGGGTACCTTGAATATATTCACACTGATTTTGACGTTTGTTTTGATAAAAAATTGCCTAATGTAGACACTAAGTAAAAGATGGTTGTGTAGAGAAATCTCATCACAACAGTCTCATAATACATCTTATAATACTAATATTTGGATCTACACGTGATTGTACCCGCTTTGGAGAAAATATTAACCCAGTGCATCCGTCTATAGTAGACATACTTTTAGCAAACTTATGTGTCCTTTTTTCAAACCTTGAGACACATCCAAATGTTTCACAGTCGGACCATGTCATATTCAAAATATGACATATTCAGTTCCCTCGTATTATAATGCGGATTGGTCATCAATAAGAAACTGAGTGGAAAATGAAATTAGGAGTCAGAGCATTGATCAGGCTGCTTCTAATTCAGGTAATATCGATTTTATTTTAATAAATTAATATCTATAGTTAACGAAGCTTTTAAGAAAATACATGTCGATCGTAAAAATTTTTGTCATCGAGATATCTCTGATGTTAGTAAAATGTTAGTCAGAGAAATAAATATAAACGTAAATTTCAAGGACGTAGGGATTTAAACTATAAAAATCAATTTTGACCTACGGATGCAAAGTCTGGTTTTATAAAGCTGATAAAACTTACACAAGAAAATTACAGATAATACAAAATAAAAATCTGAAAATAATTCATGACCTACACCCATTTATTCTACTGATCTTTAAAAATAAAAATTTGCATAAAAACCATAAAATAGTTAGTTCATTTGCAAGGGTACTGACCCTGTCATTTAATGAAAAATACATATGAAGGTTATAAAGGTTTCAATAAAGTCAATAAATAAAGAAAAGATGATAGATGAAATTATAATAAAATATTCTTCGTCGTTAAATGCTCTTAACTATTAATGCGAAAATAATTGAGCTTCTAACTATGTTCATATATATTTTCTTTTTCGATATTTGGTGTAGAAAAAGAAAAGTTTAAAAGATCTTAAAACATAAATTTTGAACGGTTTATTACACTCATCAAGTGCTAGAAATTGCAGGTGGAATGATTAATGGCAGTTATGTATTTGACTGTCATTTCACATTCTATAGAAGATATATTGACCTTTTTATGCTAGCACGTACTACCAGCATTAAATAAATTTAGAATTATCTTATAAAATTCAATAAAATTTTTATATTTACATGAATAAAAAATCATTAGTACTAATTAGTAAAAGTATTAAATAACTAGGAGTAAAATAGATTTTGATTATAAATCAAGTCTTAAAGCACGTATCAATATCATATCCGCCTTGGATAATGTAACACATTTTCTATGCATAGTTAGGAGGTAGGAGTCCTGAAATAGTTGGGTGATAAACATTTCGGTAGCTTCCTGGAGAGCTTCTAGTGCCGTTGCAGTATAGCGTGATATTTCGGTATTAATTTGCAAACTAATTTCACGCACCACTCGAGCGAAGGGCCTTTTGGGAATTTGCAATTCTAAAAAGAAGATAAATAAATAGTATTCAGTCTCAGAAGCTTCAAACTAAATTTTGTGTTCGGCAAATTTTTTAAGTTATAATTAAAACCAGAACTACTTTTACTTACTGGTCTCATTTTGCAATTTCATAATTTCCCTCAATTGTTTTATTTCTCTTTGGCGATATGTCATTTTTCGTCGAGCAGCACCTCTTACGGTATTACTCACAGTAGCATTAGTAGGTCTTGATGCCGCTTTTTTGGCCTTGGATGAACTCCTTGTTCCAGTTGGATTATAAGGATTTGTTATTCGACTGCCTACTCTGAGATCAATATGATGACTTGTGTTGTCGTCTATATCCGTATCAGACTCTCCTAGAGTACCATGATGCATTTTCCAAGTTGTTAGAAGAATATTTTGATTTTAATCGTCCAAAACAATTATATTCGCTAAATTCAAATTTAAAAACAAGCGTCTGTATTCAGAGACCTGCGGCCTTTATAAAAATTGTCGGCGGCCTTTATAAAAAAATCGGCTGTTAGCCGGCCCAAGAGCAAACATAGTGTAGTGTCTATGCTAGACTAATTTTTTTTTTTTTTCAAGACAAACATCAAAATCAGAGCCCTTTATACAAGGTAACCTCAGTTAAACATCTGATTACCATTTTTTATTGTTACAGCTGCATATATAAAAAACATTAAGGAATTCGCTTTATTTTTGTTTTTGTGCAAATGTTTCCATCTTGCATAAATTTGCGCTGATGTTGGTTTGTCTTAATAAAAAATTGTGTAAAAAAAGACACTTTGTTACGCCAGGTCTACAACTGAGATTAACGCTGATATAATATATGAGATAACGTCGGCAGAGGAGAGTAAGCATTTTGTTTATATTGTTACGTTTTTACCTTTTAAAAACGGTCGTTTATTTCCTTTAAATAAACTTTATACTTTGATTGCAAAAATAACAGCAGTTTAGTAGTTTAAAAATTGTAACGACTCTTTATTTTATTTAAAAATGTACAACAATACAGTTTATAAGTCACTTTGTGTTTTAATACACACACACACTTAAATTACACGCTTTATACAGCACACTTTAATAATGTACAAGATTATACATGTAGTTTGGGAGACAGTCCTTTCTTACGTTGTGGGTTATACAACAGTACAAGCTGGCCTTCGTTAAATCCTTCAGAATTCGCTGCTCTATCGTATCTGGCTTTCATTTTATCGCTGGTCATTTTTATTCGTCCGCGTACGAATTCATGTAGCTCGTTCAGGTCATCTTGCTCTTGGGAAGTGTTTTCCCTATTTGTTGATGAGGGCTTAATACCGAATTCTAAATCACCAGGCAACTTGAGTTCTGTCCAGAAGACAATTTTTGCAGGTGTTCGAGAGGTTGAGTCATGAACAGCTGATCTGTATGCCAATAGAAATTTCGGTATGTGTTCATCCCAGTCCTTCTGAATATAATTGTTCTGATGTGCACTGACCACTTTTCTTAAATATTCCTCCAGAGTGCGATTGAATCTTTCGACCATGCCATCAGATTGAGGATGCAGTGGCGTTGTTCTGGTTTTTCTTATTCCGTATAAATCGCACATTTCCTTGAATACGGCAGATTCAAAATTTCTACCCTGATCAGAATGCAATTCCAGTGGAACACCATAGCGGCACACCCAGTTGTTCACAAATACACTTATAACAGTTTTAGCTTCTTGATCAGGTATGGCATATACCTCTGGCCATTTGCTGAAATAATCCATAACCACTAGAACGTAACGATTTCCGGCATCACTGACGGGGAAAGGGCCTGCGACATCCATTGCAATCCGCTCGAATGGCGCGCCTGAGTTATACTGCTGAAGTTGTCCACGACTTCTTCTTACTGGGCCCTTCGCTGCTATGCATTGTGAACAATTGGCTACCCAATCGGCTACTGCTTGCTGACAACCCACCCAATAAAAACGTTGTTTTAACTTTTCTAAGGTTTTTGTTACACCAAGATGACCACCACTGGGACCGTCATGGAACTCTTTCATTACTTCGTTTATTTTAGAGGATGGTACTACAATTAGATTTGTCACTGTTTTACCGTCAGCACTTTCCCATATGCGGTATAAGCAGCCATTTAACAACTGTAGACTATTCCATAGGGCCCAATATGATTTCATCTGTGGACTTTCGTCAGATATTTCATTGCGGGCTGGCCTTCTACCTTCTTCTTTTGCCAATATTATTTTTGCCAGTATGGGGTCATTTCTTTGCGCTACAGACCAATCTTCACTGGACTCTATATGCATTAGTCGAACATCGATGATACATTCCTTTTCCTCGGCTTTTGTACAATGCTTACATTCCACGTTGCAGGGCCGTCTTGACAGCGCGTCCGCATTGCCGTGTTTCAAACCCTTTCGGTGCTCGATGCTAAAATCATAGCTTTGAAGCCGCTCTATCCAACGAGCCAGTTGTCCTTCAGGTTGTTTAAATTGCAGCAACCACCTGAGGGCAGAATGATCGGTTCTCAGTCGGAAGTGTTGGCCGTACAGATATTTGTGGTAATGCTTCACACACTCTAATACTGCCAAAAGTTCTCGTCGCGTTACGCAGTAGTTTCTTTCAGGCTTCGAAAGCGTTCGGCTGAAGTATCCAATGACCCTTTCAGTGCCACCGACTACTTGTGAAAGTACACCGCCTATTCCGTATCCGCTCGCATCGCTATCTACCACAAATGTTTCTCCAGGTATAGGATATGACAAAATTGGTGCCGTACATAACAGGTCCTTGAGCTTCTGGAATGCTAATTCTTGTGCTTCACACCATTGGAATGATTGTGACTTCTTGGTCAGCTCATGTAAGCTTGCGGCTACATTGGCGAAATTCGGGACAAATCGTCTGTAGTATGTGCAAAGGCCAAGAAAACTACGCAATTCGTGGAGATTTCTCGGACGTGGCCAGTTCTTAACAGCAATTATCTTATCCTCATCTGTTGATATTCCGTCTGCTGTTACGCGATGTCCCAAATATTTAACTTCTTTCTGGAACAACGCACACTTCTTTACACTGAGTTTGAGTCCAGCCGCTGATATTCGTTTAAGGACTTCTTCAAGGTTATTCAGATGTTCATCAAAAGTCATGACAATTATGTCATCGAGATACACCAAGCATGTCTTCCCGTGAAGTCCTTTCAATACCTGTTCCATTAAACGCTCGAATGTGGCTGGAGCATTGCAGAGTCCAAACGGCATCACATTAAACTGCCATAACCCATCACTCGCGCTAAAGGCGGTTTTTTCCTTGTCTTTTTCTGAAATCTCTACCTGCCAATAACCACTTTGCAAGTCCAATGTGGAGAACCATTGTGTTCCAGCTAGTGTATCCAGGGTGTCGTCAATTCTTGGTAGTGGGTAGCTGTCTTTCTTGGTGACGTCATTTAGTTTTCTATAATCGACGCAAAATCTAGTGCTGCCATCTTTCTTCTTAACTAAAACAACAGGCGAGCTCCAAGGACTTGAAGATGGTTCGATTATACCGTTCCGCTCCATTTCATTGACCAACTCCTTCACTTCACTTCGTTTTGCTAGAGGGACACTTCTGGGCGCCTGCTTTATTGGTCTCGCTTCGCCAGTATTTATTTGATGCTTTACAATTGCCGTTCTACCATGGCTTTGACTTTTTAAGGCGAAGACGGAGCTATATTTCTTCAGAATCTGTTTGGCCTTATTTCTGTCTGGCGGCGCTAATCCTTCTACCCATTTCCCCACATATTCCGCTAGTAGCTCGTGTTCTTTGGTGGATTTATTGGCAGGTTGCGGGTTTTTCTCGCAATTGATTACTGCCTCTGCTGAAGTGCATTGACCTATTTCAGAATTTGGCTTAACGACTTTTTCGTAGCTGGACAGGTTAAGCATTCTTACAGGAACTATTTTGTTGTTGCAGGGTTTAACGAGGGCTTTTGCTGTTACAAGATCACTTGTTATTTCTGCTGGTTCTACTACCCACAAACTGTTGTCCTCACAATCTCCCTCCATGCGAGCCCATACTAAAGTTTCTGACTGTGGTGGTAGCTTCTGATGCTCGACGGTAACTAGCTTTCTTACTTGAGTCCTATTTTCATATCCGACGTCAAGGGGTATCTCCACATTTCGCCAAATCATAACTTTTTGTCCCATATCCAAAGTAATGCCATGGCTAATCATGAAATCAGCACCAATGATGACTTCGTCCACAATGTCGGCAACAATGAATACATGATTGACGGTAACATTGGCAATGGTTAATTCCACATTTACTTTACCATAGACCGTGGCCGGCTCACCAGTAGCTGTGCGCAGGCTTACCCCACATAATGGTTCAATTGTTTTCTTGACTAAATCTGGCCTGACGATAGACTGTGATGCCCCGGTGTCTACAGTAAAAACGTGCTTCTGACCGTTGATGTACCCCGAAGCAGTAAGATTGCTATTTTTCTGTTGCATTACGGATATGGAGATGATGGGGCCCTCAGATGTGGGAGCTAGCTCTTGCCCCATAGTGCCAGCTCGTTTTAGTTTAAAGGTGATTCTTGTGATGATTGCTGATTTGACTGCCGGTTATTTCTTTGAGGCGAGGCAGATCTGGTTCGTTTTCTTGGTGCTTTGCAGTTTCGCTGAATATGACCCGATTTACCACAATTATAACATTTTACTCTTGCTTTATTTTGCTTCTCATTAAACGCCTCCAAAATCTTTTTTAATTCGTCGACTATATTTCTCTCATTATCAGAAACAACTTCAACATTTCGCACCTTGCATATTTGCGGCTTTGAAATTATTTTCGCCGTTTCTTGTGCCAGTGCGAATGAGACGGTTTCAGTAAATGATGGTTTAGGTGTTGCACAAACCGCGTGTTTTATTTCAGGATCGCGAATGCCATTAACAAATGCCTCTGTCTTGAAATGGTCCAAAAACGGGCTGTTCTCCCCTGGATAAGTAAGCTGCAGCAAACGTTCGATTTCCAACGCAAAGTCTTGTAGTGTCTCATTGGGCTTCTGCACTCTACCACGCAATTCCATTCGGTATAAGTCCTTTTTATGTTCACCAGCGTACTTACGTTGTAACGCCTCCATTATATCATCATAACTGTTTCTGTTACATGCTGGCACGCTTTCAAGAACTAGTGCTGCATTTCCTTTTAAGGCCAATATCAACTCTATAGCTTTTTCTTCGTCGTTCCACATGTTTCTAATGGCAATTGTATCAAACTGAAACTTGAACACATTAAATGGTGTGGTGCCATCAAAACTAGGGGCCTTTATTCTATTAGAGGATTCTGGAATAATTCGCACCTGTCCATCTTGGCATTGAATATTATTCATCTTTATTTCTAGATCATGTAGTTTTTTATCAACACCTTTGGCTATTTCATTCTCTAAATCGGACAGGCAGCTCTCTAAGTCGGACAGCTTTTTATCAACCTTATCAACGACTTTAGCTTGTATATCTAGGCAGCTCTCTAAGTCGGACACCTTTTTATCAATGCCATCCACTCTGCAGTTTATAACTTCCGAAATTTGCTGAAGTTTTTCGTCTGTCGCTCTAGAAGTTTCTTGAAATTTCATTTCCATTATTTTATTTTCTTCTTTAACTTCAGCAAGAAGTTTCTCGTTATTTGCTTTAGAAGTTTCTTGAAATTTCATTTCCATTATTTTATTTTCTTCTTTGACTTCAGCAAGAAGTTTCTCGTTATTTGCTTTAGAAGTTTCTTGAACTTCAGCAAGAAGTTCTTTAGAAGTTTCTTGAAATTTCATTTCCATTATTTTATTTTCTTCTTTGACTTCTTTAAATTGCTCCATCAAATCAGCAAACATTGTGGATAAATCCATGCTTGTTGTTGCACGGGTAGAAACTTCCATTTCTTCTTTATACTCGAATTCGTAAGTTCCGATGTCAATATTACGCCGCTTGAATTCTTCTATCAGCCTCTTTTGCAATTCTGCTTTATTACCAGCTGTAGGTAACTCCAACTTATTCAATTCTCTCTTGAGTTGCTCCACTTTCAACTCTTCAAACTTCATGACTGCTTATTATTTTGCAATCCCACTTCTGACACCAATTGTTACGTTTTTACCTTTTAAAAACGGTCGTTTATTTCCTTTAAATAAACTTTATACTTTGATTGCAAAAATAACAGCAGTTTAGTAGTTTAAAAATTGTAACGACTCTTTATTTTATTTAAAAATGTACAACAATACAGTTTATAAGTCACTTTGTGTTTTAATACACACACACACTTAAATTACACGCTTTATACAGCACACTTTAATAATGTACAAGATTATACAGCCAAGGCAGTTAATATGTCTTTACTTAACGACGCTTCCAACCAGACTGACTCAATGGTGTTCTCACGGCTAATTTATATACACTGTATTGCCTACTAGATGTTTCTTGAAAGCTCTATTTCTTTCTACAATGTTAACGGATAATCTAGAGCTTTTGTAGGTAATGCCATTAGCATAAACATTCAGTGCTGCCAAACTAGCTTTTGATGATAGTGCCAGAACATAAACACTTAGTGCTGCCAAACTAGCTTTTGATGATAGTGCCAGCAGCATAAGCACTCAGTGCTGCCACACTTAAAAACAATGGTGAAAGCTTTTTATTCAATGTTGTATGTTTAGAACTATGTTAATAATTTTACAGCTATGTTAACTGCTGTTAACATAAACGGAAATGTCTGGAAGCATTGAGAAAGATTTAAACCGGCCGTTAAAACCGTTATATTTGAATTCAATTACAATTTCGTAACAATATTATGCTAAATCTTAAATAAGGGGTACACATATTCTAATAAATCCTGTAAGATATCATTATTTTAAATCAGTCACTGAGTAAACATGTCCTTTTTATTTAAGTAATTCGCAATTTTTTAACACAATTTTTATAAAAATATTTTTTTTTAAAGGTAAAAAAAATAAATAAGAAAACAATTTTACAAAAAACATTGTTTTTTTTTAGTAATTTCAAAAATATACATGCACACACACAAACAAATTTTCGTATATGTGTATTTTTTTGATAGTACATCTTATAAGATGGTTGTGTAGTGAAATCTCATCACAGCAGTCTCATAATACATCTTACATAGTATGTAAGATGTATTATTATTTATGTATTGTTTTTTATATTATTATTATGTATTGTTTTTGTGCAATAGTTGCACAAAAACAACAATATGGCGTCTCCATTATTTTTTTTTATATATGCAGTTTGGCAACTGTAACAATCAAAATAATAATCAGTTGTTTAACAAACGTTGCCTTGTATATATTCATACTGATTTTGACGTTTGTTTTGATAAAAATATGCCTAATGTAGACACTAGGTTATAATACTAATATTTGAATCTACACGTGAAATAATTCTCTCAGAGAGCGAATTTGACACTCTCTGACACAAAAATCTTACATATTATGTTACGTCTCGACGGGCAGTTACCTCAGGTCTACAACTGAGATTAACGCTGATATAATATGTGAGATAACGCAAGCAGAAGAGAGTAACCATTTTGTTTATATTATGTTTTATCTTAAATAAGGGGTACACGTACTCTAATAAATCCTATAAGATATCATTATTTTCAATCAGTCGCAGAACAAACATATACTTTTTATTTACAAAAATCGCACGTTTTTAACACAATTTCTATAAAAAAAATTTTTAAATGTAAAACAATCATTAAAAGAAAATAATTTTGCAAAAAAACATTGTTTTTTTAGTAATTTCCAAAATATATAAGCACACACACATACAAACTTCCGTGTGAGTGTATTTTTTTGACAGTTCATCTTATAAGATGGTTGTGTAGAGAAATCTCATCACAACAGTCTCATAATACATCTTATAATACTAATATTTGAATCTACACGTGAAATAATTCTCTCAGAGAGCGAATTTGACACTCTCTGATAGAAAAATCTTACATAATATGTTACGTCTAGACGGGCTGTTAGCACTTAGCGAGAGCAACAAAACATATCTATTAAAGAATTTTCTTTTTCCCTCTTTGTTTAGTTTTATTTCCTTTTTATTAATTTTTTTTTTCATAAATGCAAAAATTGTCTAATACATTGTCTATATTAGACCATTTTTTATCAAAACAAAAGAAAAAATCAATACAAGGTGGAAATAGTTGCACAAAAACAACAATAAGACAAATTTATTGATGCTCTTTATACATGCAGTTTAAGAGCTGTAACAACCAAAATAGTAATCAGTTCTGCGAAATAGATTGTGCAATAGATTTCTTATTGATCCACACGTGAAATTTTGGAGAGACATCAAAAAGATAGAATTTCACAATTGCCAACAAAAAAAAAAAAAAATGTCTACGTGCAGACTAAGGGTGAAGCCCTAAAAAACAAAAAAAAAAAAATCGCATTTTTATTCTAAATAAAGTTAAATTTAGCCTAAAGTTTCTCAAGAACAGCAGAACCGATTTTAATGAAATTAAAACTGGAGAAAAATTCAAAAAACATGGCCCCATAAAAAAAAAAAAAAAAATGTTTTATAAAATATCTACTATTCAAAAGTTTTGGCCGATTCTGAGTTACTGTGCGGCGTTATCTCACATATTATATCAGCGTTAATCTCAGTTGAAGACCTGGGGTTATCAACATTTTTTTTGAGTGCAAAGATCAATTTATTCTCAAATTGAAAACTACTAAAAATGTAGGCGAATAACATTTTATAAACATTTAAAGTTTAGTAATGTCCCCCTGTTAGATTTAAATGACGTTAATTTATTTAAAAAAAAACATAGAAAATTGTTTTTTTTATTAATAAAATAGGAGCAAAATGTTCTTAATATAATATTTATTAAACATCTATTTCATTGATGGAAGAAAACATCCAGCAACTTAAAGTCAACGAACGCGATTTAGCATCTTCCAGCAACATTTTGTGATAAATATCACAAAATCTCAGATACGTGGACACATCTTTTATATGACAGATAAACCAGTATATTTGTTATTTGAGTCACAATATTTGAAAAATACAAAATTAGGCTAAAAATTACAACCAGAAAGTTAAATTTTAGAAAAAATTTAATTTTACTTTCTTAACCTTCCTATACCCACGAACTGGTATTAAAAATATTCTTTTTTCAAGTAAATACCATCAAGGAATTCTAATCATTGATAGCATTTAATTCCTTTTAAACAATTAGGGATCTCTAAATTGACTCAAATAATCGAAAAATCGAATTTCTGTTGAAAGCAGTCAAAAAATCTGAATAGTTTGAAAGAATCGAAAAAATTTACTTTTACTCAAAGGGAATAGTTTTATCTCAACAATATCTTAAAACTGTTGAAATTTTAAAGTTTTACTAAGATAAATAATAAAAAACAGACAAGAGGTGAAAATCCCGAAAATATCGTAAAATCGAAGTCATAAAAATCAACTCAAAAATTTCAAAATTGAAAAAAGTCGACTTTTTGTTCCAACTTAGGACCTTAATACGAATTTATAGACCAAACCGGCATGGGTCCGTTATGACATGAGTAAATGAAGTCGAAGACAAATAAAATAACCGAGTTTTTAACAAATAAAAAAAACTTATATTTGTATATTTTTAATCCTTAAATCAGAACGTATATATTCTAACAAAGAAAAGACAATCTAAACTTCTTCTTTTAAAACGGTCTTTTTCTTTTCGACCACAAAAGGTACAGCACCCGGTTTAGAGTGTTTGCGTACATTGGCTTCTTTACGCAATTCCTTGATAGCGCGCATTTTCTTTTGTTTGTTCATTACGCCTCTAGCAAGTGCGTGTCTAGCAATACTTTTAATTTGTGGATGGGCAGCATATTTTTCTTTAAGAGCTTCCTGATAATTAAAGGCCACACGTTCACGGGGGCGTATAACACCAAGTTTTTCCGCAGCCTTAGCTTTCCACATGCGTATGTTCATTTCATCGGAGCCGGTGAAAACATACCGATTATCCAAAGACCATGCCACGCAAACAATGCGTTGCATACGTTTGGTGTGATAGATTTCACGTGAATGACTTTGATGGACATTATAAATGCGCAAAGTTTTGTCATAACTGCCTGACACGAATTCTTTGCCGGTGGGGGAATAGTCAACATCGGTGACGGCCGAAACGTGATCGAAATGTATCTTCAAAGGATTGCTCAATTGACGTGTATCAAAGGTATAAAGTCTGCAAGAAACATTTTAATATAACTTATTTAAAATTAATTTACAACTACAATTATATACAACTTACTTGCCATCTTCATTGGCCACTGTAAAATTAAAGGCTTCCATGGGATTCTAGCACAATTTATTACTTTTCATAGCGAGTACCATTTTTCTTAAAGGATTTGCTTCTCTTTGATCGTATAATATAATACTGCGATCACTACCACAGCACGATAACAAAGATGTTTCCACCGTATTAAAGGCTACATGATGTAAAGTATCTACATCCCATTTTAAATTTTTTAAAGGATCATTACGATTTTCGTCCCAAATTGAACAATATTCACCATATGTAGCAAATCTAGCATCTTTACGATGATGCGTAATGCCAGTAATCATGGATCTACTTAATATGGTATTAATAGGTTCCTCTTCACCTAATTTAAAATTTTTCTGTCAGATAGTGTCAAATTCGCTCTTTGAGAGAATTATCCTAGTGTCTACATTAGGCAAATTTATATTAAAACAAACGTCAAAATCAGTGTGAATATATACAAGGTAACCTTAGCTAAACAGTAGATTATTATTTTGGTTGTTACAGTTGTCAAACGGCATATATAAAAAACAATAATGAATACGCCATATTGTTGTTTTTGTGCAACTGTTGCCACCTTCAACAAATTCGCTTTAAGTTTGACGTCTGTCTTGATAAAAAAATCTCTAATGTAGACACTATGTATCTCACGTGAAGATTCAAATATTAGTATTATGAGACTGTTATGCTGAGATTTCTCTACATAACTATCTTATACGATGAACTGTCAAAAAAATATACGAAAGCTTGTTTGTATGTGTATTTTAGAAGTGACTAAAAAAAGATTTTTTTTGTAAAATTATTTCCTTTCAATGATTGTTTTATATTTTAAAGAACACTTTTATAAAAATTGTGCTAAAAAAGTGCGAATTTCTTAAATAAAATGAACATGTTTACTCTGATTGAAAATAATGATATCATATAGAATTTATTACAATACGTATACCTCTTATTTATTATTTAAGATTTAACATAATATAAACAACATAGTTACTCTCTTCTGCCGGCGTTATCTCATATATATCAGCGTTAATCTCAGTTGTAGACCTGGGGTAATGCATTATTGAATGTTAATTTTAACATAAAACGTTCCGTCCCTAACAGCCCGTGTAGACGTAACATAATATGTAAGATTTTTGTGTCATTGTCAAATTCGCTTTCTGAGAGAATTATTTCACGTATAGATTCAAATAATAGTATTATAAGATGTATTATGAGACTGTTATGATGAGATTTCTCTACGCCTTATAAGATGAACTGTCAAAAAATACACATTTACGAAAGTTTTTTGTGTGCATGTGCTTAAATAAAAAGGACATGTTTACTCTGATTGAAAATAATGATATCTTATAGGATTTATTGGAATACGTGTACCCCTTATTTAAGATTTAACATAATATAAAGAAAATGGTAATTATCTTCTGCCGGCGTTATTTTACATATTATATCTACGTTAATCTCAGATGTGGTCCTGAGGTAACGTTTCACACACGGCCTAAATATAATAATTGGTCGGCGTTCAGACATACGGAAATTTTTCTTGCTGAAATTCTGAGTTCGTGGGAGAGAGAGAGTCTGAGTTCCCACAAGGCAATTTTTCTTGCTAAAATTCTGATTTCATGTGAGAAAGAGAAAGAGGGAATACGAAAGGGAACAAACTTGCCTGTACTTCGAAATTCGTTTAGTTTTTCATTTTCGTACTTCAAAACAAAAACAATTCAGCAAGAATTGCTGAAGTAAAATTTTGTGCGTGAACGTAAATGCAAGTTTAAAAGAAAAAATTGGAAATTTTCAGAATGAAAAATTGCTGTGTGTGAACTCAGACAGAGGAAAAAGGTAATATGAAGGGGTCCAAATTTGCCTGTACTTGAAATTCGTTATAAGTTTTTCTTTCGTACTATAACAAAAAAACAAATCAATGTAACTGAAACAAGAATTGCTGAAATTGAATTTTTGTGTGTGAATGTAAAAAAACAATTTCAAAAGAGAAAAATAATAATTTCCGCAAGAAAAATTGTGTGTGAACCTAGACTTGTTATTGTAAAATTCTGTTTTATATCAATTTCATATTTACAACAATTTTTCGGGGCCAAATTTGTACGGAATACAAAATTCAGTGCTGTAATTTCTGTTTATATGAAACACATTTGTGCTGAATTTATAATAATTGATTTTAGGGGGTAATATTTATATGGGATATGCGACTAATTTGGACCGATCTTCACAAAATTTGGAATTGTGATTTTTACTTACATAAGACGTCTTTGTGCCAAATAATACTTTTTAAGCATTTATGACCATTAAATTCCGGTAGGTCTACGTGAAGTAATGAACCAATTTCATATAGTATCAATAGGGTTCGCTCTTGGTTCAATGGAAGGTCATGAGGCTAATACCATTGATTTATCTTCAAAGTTTGACCTGCGGTTTGATAAAAAGTTTGACATGTCGTTAAAGTGACTCAGAAAGTGATTCTAAATCGAAAGGTATACCTTAAGGTGTGTATTTAATTAGTAATATAGTAGGGTATAAGAACATTATAAACTTTCCATAAAAATTTTCCAATTTATAAAAATAATTTTTTAATTACCAATTTCATAAAGAATGCCAAATTATCAAAAAAAAAAAAAAAAAAAAAAAAAAAAAAAACAATTTTTCAAAAAATAAATTTAAAATATTTATGTATGTATTTTCAAATCGTACCAAGTTTTAACAAAATTTAAAATTTTCAAGAACAGTTGAGATTTAAAAAAATTAACTTCTAATTTTCAAAAAGTACCGACTTTCAAATAAAAAAGTACTGATTTACAAAATTAAATAGCAATACTAAAAAAAAAAATAAATTTTCAAAGAAGTTTTCTTTAAAAAAAACTAGTTTATAAGTACTATTTACAAAAGTTCCAAATTATAAAAAAACCCCCAAAAAATAAAAAAATAGCAATTTTCAAAAAAAGTACTAATTTTCGAAAAATTGTCAAATAAAAATACCGATTAAGAAAATTAAATGTCAATTTAAAAAGATATTAATTTTCAAAAGAGTACTAATTTTCGAAAAAGTGCCAATTTTCAAAAAGATACCAAATTATAAATAATAACTTTAAAAATTAATTTCATCTTCTAAAAATACATATTTTTTGCGTTACTCACACGCCAGATTAATTTAATATAATATAAATATCATCCAAAAAATATGCTACATTTTTTATTTATAGCAAAGGATGGAACAACAAGATTTTTATTGTATTTTTATACATTAATTCATACTAAACTGACCATTTCTTTCCTTATGGAAAGGAAGTTTTAAATTCTTCTTGTTTTACTCACACTTACCACAATTTATAAAGCAATGGGTTGGATGCTAAACCACAAAAGGTTAAGTAAAGTTTTATTGTAAGCAAACCATAGAAACACATTTAAATATTTACGTTTGTATATGTGATGGTATGTATGTAAGAAAAAATATATTTGTAAGTACAGTAGTTTTTCGATTTAACGAATCTAATTGTTGCCTGGCCTGTACTTTAAACCGAAAAGTTCATAATATACGGTACTAACTTAATATATATATATATATTTTTTTTTTTGCATAAAAGTTATTAAAATATGTAAAATGTTGATTTTTTAAAATGTATTCTATTGAAAATAATTCCTTTACGTAATATATCATAAACATATAACAAAAAAGGCACAATTCATGAATATGTTTAATCAGTGACTTGCATTAAAATCTCAACGATCTGTTTATTTTGCCTTTTTTTTTGAACTACAGGCCATGGCAAGTTACAGGCATATGACAATATTTTTATTTTTAAAATCAAGTAAAGGGCTTGTGGTTAATTCTTAAACATCCACCCTCACTTTATAAATAACTATATTATGGGTATCCAAATATATATATATATATATATATATATATTTAAATAAATTAATTTGTTTTCGAATAAATTTGTTCGTTAAACTGAATACGTAATGAATTTTTTGTTCGCTGTATAAATTGCTCCTTTGTTAAATGCGATGTTTGTTAAAACGAATGTTCGTTAAACCGAAAAAGTACTATTTTAGTGGGAGTAAGTCGTAATGTTTAAACAATACTAAAGCTTTTATTCTTATTTTTTTTATACCCTTTACCACAGGTGTAAAGGGTATATGTATATAAGTTTGTCATTTCGTTTGTAATTTCTACAATATTCATCTAAAACCCCAAAAAGATTATATTCTCTGGATCTTTATCGATATCGATATAACGATATCCGTCTGTCTGTTGAAATCAGTTTTTAGAGAGCCCCGACTTCGCTTTTTCACAGAAAATTTGGAATCTTTTTTTTGGATCGGTTCATTAGTAACTGATATATCAGTAAAAATGCATTTTTGGACTTTGTGAAGCTTTTTTATAAGCTTCAGAACTCGTTTTTGTACAAATCTGTTGTAAATATTTTTCTACCCATATCGGTCCACAAACAATCGAAAACAACAACTGAAAAAAATATCAAAAATATACACGCACAAACATACATATATAAATGATTTTCAGTATGTTGTTTTTTGTATATACGTACACACAATCATTTATTATGTATGTATGGACGTTTTTTTTAGATGGAAATAGTTTAGAAAAATTGTAGATAAGTTTTGTAAGTATAAATGAAAATATGAAAGCATACTTTAAGGCTTAAATTTTATTAATTGTCCGTAAGGCACAGCCGAATATAGTGCTCTAACTTGTTTGTTTTGTTATTGTTCTTATATACAAAAATAATAATAACAGACTTTTCATCAAGTTTCACACGGTTCACATGATGAGTTTTAAGATGTCATTTTATTTTAATTCTGTTTTGAAGTTGCTATCAAAAATCATTTGTGTTCACATGATGATTTTTTAGTTTCATGATTTTTTTTTTATATTTTCTCTTTTTCCTTATAAGCAATGTTGATTTTTCTTGTTTGTAGCAATACTACCAGCTCAAAAAAGAAAAATGAATAAAACGTAATGAGAAAAATAAAAATGAGTGTGAAGAGAAAGAACAAAGAAATCATGAAAACAGAAAACGAGATTTTTTCTCAATCCCTCTTTCAACTCCACCCCGATCGTTAAAAAAAAAACATGCTTTCAAATCCTGAATTTAAATCATCGTGTGAACGTAGTGTTTGTGGCTTTTCTTTTTGACAACAACAATAACACTGAATGTTAAGAAGGGCCATAATAAATATGAGGAATTTCAAAAAATTTCGAAAAATCTTTGAAACCGACTCAACCAAAAAATAGTAGTAAATACGGTAAAAAAGGGGTGTAGAATTGAAGAGAAGTAGGTTAAATATAAACTAACCAAATCGTTGGTCAATTCGAAAATTTTTTTTAATTTTTCGTAAATTGGTTAAATGGACAAAAAATCGTCAATATGACTAATTGATTTAATTAAATGCAGTTAATTTGAAAAAAGTTTTTATCAAATTGAATAAACAATTTATTCAAGTGACCTAATACTTTTCTTCAGATTAAAAAATGTTTATTCATTTTAACTATTGAATTTTATTGAATTTGACAAAATTTTAAAATGTCTTAAAATCCTGTAGTAAACTTACGATATAATACAATTGCATTATTTTATTCAACTAATAAAAAATTATGTTTGTAAGTAGTTACATATATATATATATATATATATATATATATATATATATATGATGAAGGGACGGACCATCTGAAATATTTAAGAAGAATAGATAAATAATAATAATAATAATAATAATAAAATAACTAGTTATTTAATAATTAGTAATATATTAACTTCAGATATATTTTCCATTTATTTCATATTTTGATTTAAAAGTTCACTTGCTGGATCCTTGATATGATCTTCAAATATGGAGGTGATTTTTTAACAAAATGTTTCATAATTCGAATGGAAATAACTGGAAAAGTGCTTAAAATCGATATCGATAGAGAAAATGAATAATATAAATTTATTAAAAATTTGTGAGTCGTGTTATGCTGTCATGTTACTTTTGTTTAGTATTGTTTGGCATTTCATAATGGAAAGACTTATGTTTGAACAACGTTTACAAATCTTTCAACTTTATTATGAAAATTCACGTTCTGTGAGTAATGTGCTTCATGCACTTCGCTCAACTTATGGTCAACATAATAGGCCTACTGGGCGTACTACTCGCAACACCATCACCCATTTTGAGACCCAGCATTCATTATTGGATAATATTCGACCGAAATAGACCACGTCTAGCACGCTGTGAAGAAAAAATAGCTGAGAGTGTACTCGAAGACCGTGGAGAGTCGATTCGGCGCCGTTCGCAGCAACTCGGACTGACGTATGGAATGACTTGGCGCATTTTACGTCGAGATCTTAAATTAAAAGCGTACAAAATACATTTTGTGCAACAACTGAAGCCGCTCGACCTTCCCAAGCGACATCGCTTCTCTCTATGGGCTCTTGAAAAGTTCCAAGAAGATCCGACGTTTTCGAGGAAAATTTTGTTCAGCGATGAGTCCCATTTCTGGCTCAATGGGTATATAAATAAACAAAATTGCCGCATTTGGGACGAAGAGCAACCTGAAGAGATTCAAGAACTGCCACTTCATCCAGAAAAAACAACGGTTTGGTGTGGTTTGTGGGCCGGTGGAATCATCGGTTCATATTTCTTTAAAACTGATGCCGGTGCGAATGTAACCATCAATGGCGACCGTTATCGTGCCATGATAACCGACTTGAAATTGATGCTTGAAATTGAAGCTCGTGGTCTCGGCGACATTTGGTTTCAGCAACAAGTCGCCACTTCCCACACATCGCATCAATCAATGGATTTATTAAGAGAACACTTCGGTGAGCACGTAATTTCACGTTTTGGGCCGGTCGATTGGCCACCAAGATCGTGTGATATCACACCGTTAGACTTTTTCCTGTGGGGATATGTAAAGTCTAAAGTTTATGCGGACACACCCGCTTCGATTCAGGCCTTGGAGGAAAAAATCAAGCGTATCATTCGTCAGTTACGAGTCATCGAAAATTGGACCATCTGCGACGTAGCAACGGCCAACATTTGATAGACATAATCTTCAAAAAATAAATGCCAGAGAATGTTTTTTCAAATGATAATAAACATTCCCCATTAAATTTGAATTTTCTGTCTTTTTTCTTTAAAAAAGTAGGGAACCTCGAAATGGATCACGGGTCTATATTCAATACCCTCTATGTTGTAAATCACAACTTTTAAGGAGAGCAAGAAAAAAACTGTTTATTTCGCTTAGCTTTGAAGTATTAGAAAATTTTGCTTTTACAATATTCTTTAAAGTCACGACTAAAACTTACATATAATTAATTTTTAATATTTCGCAATATTTGAAATTTTAAAGAGAGATAGAGGGTTTTGCACTTTTAAAATATTCAATGTGTATAAATAGAGGGTTTTGCATTATAAAAAATATATTTAATTACCATTTAATCTTTGATTTTAAAAATTTTAAAACTAGTTAGTAATTTGAAAAGTAATCTAACTCAAATAGGCTGCTTTATTTTGAGATCAGAGCAGGGGAAATAGTACCCCCCTACAAATAAAATAATAATTATCGCATATCTAAAGAACTATTACAATAAAAGTCTTAACATTTTATGGTAATAACTTTCTCATCAACTTCAACAATTGAGATGGAAAAAAGGAGGGGCAGGTACAGAGGGTGTGGTAACTCCCATACAAAGTAAAAATTATTTATCGCCTAAATGAAGAACTATTAGAGCAAAAGCTTTAAAATTGTGTGGGAACAATTCCCTTATCAAGCTTCATAACTGAGATGAAAAATTTTGAAATCTGTATCAAAATTGGAGAAAAAAAATTCCGTTTTTGTTGAGAATGCTATTATTCTCAAATCATTATCAAATCCTTTTCAAACGTTTACATTTGAGAAAAAAATTATTTCAAATCATTCTCAAATCAAACTTTTAGTTTTCTGGGAAATTTCCATACGTTTAACAGTTTTGTTTAGTTCTTAACAGTTTGTGCCATCCAGGAGTTTGCACACATATTGATATCTGATAATAAAAATTTACAAATTTATATTTATTTATGATAGAAGTTCTCTCAAATTGTAAAATCTTTTAGTTCTTTGGATATGCCAAATATATATTTACTCAAAGTATAAGCCTTCCTTCACCCAAGATCTATCCAGCCATTCTTGAACCTACTCTTCCTGATATTCCCTCACAAGCACACCGACTTTTTCCTCCATAAATACAAAAGTACCAAAAAGTACCCTTTAAAATTAAGCTTTTTAGTTAAAAATACCACGATTAAAAATATATTTCTTTTTTATTGGGTACCAAAAAGTACCATTATTAATGTTTTTCTCGCTAAGCGTTCTAATTTGAAACGTTTGAATTTTCAAAAAGTATAAAACTAGTATTTGCTATTTTTTTTAATACAAAAGAACGCTACAAATATTTTTTCATAAGTTTGATACTTTGAAATATATAAAGAGTATATTTTGAACCGATTTCTAACTTATTTCGAATTTCGAAGACGTGTCTATTACTTTTTCCATAAAAGTAGCTCAGGATACAAATTTTACCAAACAATTATCTGCCCAATTTTTATCTATATTTTATAGTATGTAAGATATAAAGTTACCAAGACGCCAATACTTCAAATTTATAAACATTTTCGATGAGATATATCTACAGTACAATTTTTATAGGCTATTATGCCGGCGTTAACAACAATCAACTTTTTAAGTAATTTGATTAAAATAGAAGAAAAAGCGAAATTTTTACCCTCCAAAAATCACCATGTTGGTTTAATATAATTGTGATAAAAAAAAAAAATACGATTTCAAAATTTATTTCTGTTTTTTTTTTTTTGGTTTAGAAGATTAGTAGGGTACCAATGAAGTACAAAAATTCTATTTTTACACTCTAAATGTTCGAAGGGTCAAAAAGTGCGAAATTATTTGATTTTAGAGGAGAAGAATGTGATTTTTTTTCTGTGTGTTTACGCGCTTAAAATTTTGATTTCGAAAATTTTATGAAAAAAGAAAAGTACCACAAAGTCTCTCCATAGTGATGTCAACACTTAGAAGCATATATCATTAAATCCATGTTTCTAGGTTTATTATGTTAAAAAAAATTTACAAGTACGTTTGTGGATTCTCACCCATATAGGACCATATAATATTAATTTCAAGTTTCCAGGTTAATTATTACAAAAAATTCAAAAAGTACCGCTTGATAAAAAGAAAAGTACCACAAAGTCCGCTCTCGTGGACTCTCACTCATTTAGGAACATATGTTTAATTTCACGTTTCTGGGTTAACTATTACAAAAAATTCTAAAAGTATCATCGGAAGAACAAAAAATACCACAAAGTGCCCGCATATATATCTTTAATTTCATATATCAAGGTTAATTATAACAAAAAATGTAAAAAGCACCATTTGAAGAATAGAAAAGTATCACAAAGTCCCCTCATTAGTTTCATGTTTTTAGGTTCAATATTATAGAAAATTCCAAAAATACCATTAGAACACCGAAAAAATACCACATAGGATTCTCACACACATAGGACCATATATGTCTAATTATCATATATGGTCCTATGTGGGTGGATCTCATTTACTCAGGATCACTTACGTTTAATTTCATATTTCGACGATCAATATTATAGAAAATTGAAATAAGCGCCATTAGAAAAAAAGTATAACAAAATCCCGTAGCGAATTCTTATCCACATACCACAATGTACCTTTAATTTCATGTTTTTAGGTTAATCATTACAGAAAATTCAAAGAGTACCATTAGAAGAACAAAAAAGTACCATAAAATCATCTCTTATGGATTCTCATTCACTTCTACCATTTACTTTTAATTTCATGTTTCTAAAAAGTGCCACAAAGTCACTCTTCTAAATCGACATAAGACCATACATATTTAATTTTATGTTTCTAGATTCAATATTATAGAAAATTCGAAAAGTACCATTATAAACAAAAAAAGTACCAGGTTCCATTTTCCGCTGTAGAACAGCTTTATTATACTTCAATTTTCAAAATGTTCATTGTGTTTATATTTGCATGTTACAAATATAACTCAAAAATTGAAAAACTGCCTTCAATTACTTAAAATTATGTTTAAAAAAAGATACCAAACTATTTAACCGAATTTGGTTCTTGGCACCCAAATAACGTCTTACTAGTTTCTTTTGTATGACTAAATGAACCAACCAATCCTCAAAATTTAATCAAAATTGACTCCCTTATGGTACCCTTTATGGTACTTTTTTTTCCCCAAGATATAGTAATAAAGTATTAAATATTATATGTAAATACATATACATATGCTAATAAATAGAAAAAAAAATATTTTATTAAAAAGTACCAAAAATAAAACACGTACGATTTTTACCCCTTCAACGTTCGAATTTCGAAAAATTACCAAATTTGCTTTTGTCATCTTTTCATAATTTAAGAATATGAAGTAAATTTTAATCTTATGTTTACTGGATTAGAAGATACATATGGTGCCAAAAAAGTACCAAAATAAAGTTTTTTTTTTAAAATTGATTTTGATGGCATTAGAAAGGAAACGGAGTCCTCTTCAAATATCATAATATGAAAGTATCATTTTTTAGAAAAATGCATTTCCAACGCAGATGCATTTTTTCGATGTACCTTTTTTTATTTTCTCAAATAAAATTAAAAATTGATAAATTGAAGTATTAGTATTTTTAATATTTTTTATAAAAAACCCTAATAAAATCTTCCATACAAAAATCCATTTATTTTAAAAAATTAGATTTCATGACGTAAAAATGTAAAATTTTTGTTTAGTTTTTTTTTGCCTATTCCTAAAAGATGCTGAAAATGTGTACCAAAACGAAAATATTTTCTACCCATATAAACTTATTCGCGTCAAATATTATTGTTTTATTAGTAATTATATTACACTTATGCACTTTAAAGTGATTTTAGGAAGATGGGCTTATATTAAAGCCATGGTCAGTTTTCTACCTATCTTCATGAAATTTGGCACACTGGCTTATGTATATATACAGCTCACTTGGTATGAATTTTAACGAAATCATGATTATTATAAAGTATTTATAAATATTCATTACTATTATTGTTCTATAAAAATATATGAATATAAGCCCTTATTTCTTTTTAAGCTATTTTCAATCGCAAAATTGTGCATGTTGTAACCCGAATTTTTTAGCAACACTTTACTTATACATAGATGTTTAATAAATCTTACCAAGTATTGGAAAAAAGGTAAGAAACCGATTAAGTTTTATGATTTTATGAAGTTTTTATCGTCTCTTGTAACATATTCTTTATGGTTTATATGCCCTTATACGCGTCCATGCTTCATTTAATATTTTTTTTTATACTAAAAACACACACAATCATACAACAGTAAATAAATAGAGAAAAAAGTAAATAATTTTCTGTTGTTTTTGTTTGTGACTAAAAATAGCTAAAAAAAAAAAATGCGCAAAAAATATAAATTTTATTTACAAACAAAAATAAAAGCTTCTCATGAATTCATGCAACAAATACATAAGAATGTAGCAAATATAAATAGCTAAATAAAAATGACGACACTAAAAGCATCAATTTCAGTAAACAATACTTGTTATTCTTTGTTGTAAATATGTTTGTATGTGTAACAAAAATACCCCTATTATAAAGGAGAAATTTACAAAAACAATATCATATAAAGGAGAACGTACATAGGAAAATGAGTGGAAATTTCGACGAGTTTGTTTTTAATACTCAGCTACAAAACTACATTTTTGTATGTATTAAGGATACCAAATAACTTGTTGTTTCTTTAACATAAAACCGTTATGTTGCTGTTAACATAACATAGACAAATGTCAATATTATTGTTTTTGTTTTGGATATATAGCTTTATGGCATTAGCATGACTTTGAAAATATCCATACAGTGTTAAATTAGTAATATGTGTCATATAGATTACTGAAATGTTATTATTACTGTTGCAATGTAATTTAACAGTACATTAACGGTTTTCTTAATTCAAAATTATCATTCGTGTTTATGTTGTCGTACTAAACGGTCGTTTATAGCGGTTACTACCAGTTTAAGAAAAATAAAAGTGTTATTTAAAAGTTAAAACAAAATAAATAAGTCTTTTTGAAAATAAAAAAATAAAAAACGGAAATCTATAAAAATATTTACTTAAATTTTAAAAGAGTTATAAAAAAATTTTAAATTTAAAGAAAAGTTTTGTTAAGCAATAAACAAAAATATAAAACATCACATATTTTCCAAAAACCAAAATATAGCTAACAAGTGTTTTTGAGAGAAATTTCTTTCAAGTGCAAGCAACAGTTAAAAGTAAATCAAAATTACTTTCTTTTTATTATAAAAAAAGACACATAAAATTGTGTTGTCTCTGTTTAAAAGGGTGTCTTTAAAATATATTTCTGCTTTTATAAGTGTATATGTGTTAAAATATAATTTGATTTAAGAATTATTGCATTTTATCGCTGTATGTGGTACCAGTGTGCATTTGTGCATGTTTAATATTTGATATCTAAAGCTGACAATTATATATATGGAATATTTAATATCTGCATTGATTGTGTAAGTAATAATAAATCAATAATAATTTTAAATTGTTACTTAGCGGCAGTACTAAACTGTTATGGTTCTTGAATAAATAATATTTATTTTTTAAAAATTAAACAGGGTGACAAAAATGTATTTTCTTGCGTCTCAGAATTTAGCAATCAATATAGACAAATGAGATAATATTTTAGAATTGACACTATATCTTAAGATAAATCATTATATAGAATGTTATTAAGGTCATACCATAAACTTATCTCGAGAAGGATTTATCCGATTTGGTTTAATAAAATAACAAAATTTTCTAGTTCGAATTATCTCCAAATAATACGTGCATTATTTTCTTATCTGCTCAATAGTTTCGGAGATATTAAAGAAATTGTGTAAAAAAATCTTACAAAGTTGAGAAATTTTTATTAAAAAAAAAAAAAAAATCAAAATTCTCAAATTGTCAAAAATTATAATTTTCCTTTTAATATAAAGATGGATATATTAAAAATATAACTATTACTATCAAAAATATAACTATTAAGCAAGATGTTTGTATATATAATTATTGTAAGATGTTTGTAATACTCAAAAATACTGCCCTAAGACCCACTTTAAATTATAACAATCGACTTAGAATCGCTTTCTGAGTTGATTTAACGATATCTGCTCGTCCCTCTATCCGTCTGTCCGTCCATGGAAACCTTGTAATCAAATTACAGGTCGTGATTTTAAAAATAAACATGAAATTTGGTCCAAGGATGAAGCCTATTGAAATTGATTATGATCAGTCCATTATTTCACCTAGCCTTCATACAAATATCCTCCCGAAATACGGATTTAACGATCATAAATTCCTTAACTATATAATTATTTCAATAAAATTAAGTACATATAAGTTCTACAAAAGTATAAACCGAATTTCATGAAGATCGATCCATAATTGACCAAACAGTGTGATATGAGAATTAGCCCATAATTGATCAAAGCTTCCATATAAGGCCCACTTCCTAAGTGCATAAATAACATCAATATATTATGTACGTATGTTTCATAAAACAAGTATCGGTTCACAATTAGCCAAGGATCGCATATAAGACCCCTTCCCGAATTTGATCCATATACCCAATGGTCGGGCTTGACCGACTATATACTTCTCACTTCTTTTTTGATATCTTTGGAACTGTTGAGCAAATTAAAAAATAAATATAGCTTGAAAATAATTTGAACTATAATTTCTTCGTTCTTGAGATATGTTGCAATATGTGGAGTCAGTTAAAAAAGGCTTAATACTCTATGATCACGAGTATCAAATCAACTGAGAAATACCGTGGCGGAGAATCAGTGTTGCCTTGTGTAATAAATGGTGAATTTCATAATCTCTCTAAAACTGAACTTCAGTTAATTGTGAATAGATCACATTTGTTCATTACTTTTCATGACATATTTCTAACTTGTTAATAAGGAGCAACATTTTTCGAATTTTGCATGAAAAACATATTTATTTTCGCTACTAATTTTCAAATAATTCCAAAACTATTGAGCGGATAAAAAATAATGTTAAGATAGCTTGAAAATAATTTTAGTCGGAATCTATTGGAGTTATACTTATCTGAATCGGTCAAATTGTTAAAAAGGGGCAAATATTAGGTATGTCTATATATAAAAAATACAACTGATTATACTGTATTTCAGTGAAAAATCATTCAAAATAGTGCATTTAATAGACCTAATTAAGGACACCATAATGCTCAAAAAAATTAAAAAAATAATGAACTTCAAAATTCCGACCTGTAGCAACACGGGGTTTAGCAAAAACTTTTTGGTTCTCGGTAATGGCAACTACTTATTAAAGTATTTTCTTGGTAATGAGGCGTCTTTATTATTTGCCTACTCTATATTACATAAATAAGTACTCAATAGTATAATAGCACAGTAATATTGCAATCACGTAGATGAGTTGGTTTGAGCGCTGGATTAACAACCAGAAGGTTGGTTCATTCTGATGCTGTTAATTTTTTTTAACAAAATGTCTAAAAAGATGTTTAATTCTAAAAAAGTTTTTGTAAGATGTTAGTCATTAAAAATCGAACTGATAAACTTTTTGATGCAGCAAGTAAAATGTTCACTTCTTTGCAAAATAACTAAATTTAAGTATTTTTCAGTTACGAAGTGCTAAACCATAACCATCGATGTGAAAATATGTATTTAAGTCTTTTTAATCTGATCTAAGTAGTAAGTCAAAGAAAAGTTCAAATTCGATATTTCAACTGAACAGAATTAAAATATTTTTCGGGGAATTTTTTTATCCTGCACTTTGTGGTGCATGTCAGTAATTTTTCTATATTTTTTTACATTATATGCACAATATGTTGCAATAAACTAAAGCAAATAATAAGGAATTATTTAAAATTGCATTTCAATGGTGAAAGGTTAAACTAACTAGCATATAAAGGTTTTATAAAGTTTCATATAAATACAAAGTTAAAGCTCTTTTAACCTACACATTTTCACTAAAACTTTTAAATAAAAAAAAAAAAAAAAAAAACACTATGTTAAATTTTGCAATATTAAATATGATCATAATTAAAAAATTAAAAAAATATTTAATTTGGTGTTAAATTTTTTGTATATTATTTTAAAGCTCTTTAGGGTCTCATATTGAATTTTCAGACGGACGTGAGGACGGACATAATTATATCATCATAGAGTTTCGTAAAGACCCTGAATATATATTTATATCTTATTTTATTCCTTATAATACCGTATAAATTATTATGATTTTAATTCAATTAATTTTCGACCGTTAGAAAATACTAGCTTTGATCTCATTAAGCGCCCTGTTTGTTTCGACCAAATTTACTAAAATTTTAAGGATAAAATATTTAGACTTTTGTCATAATATTCCGCATCTCTTAAAAACAGAAAAAAAAGAAAGATAGATATAGTCAATCCCGACCGACTATATGATACCCTACACCATTGTGTACGAGCATAAAAATAAGGGAAGGGGACTTATATTACACCTGTAGCCAATTTTAGTAAATGTAAAATACAATATACAAATACAGAATAATGCGTTGATACTAACATCTAGATGATTTTATGCACTTTAGGGCGATTTCTGGAAGTGGGTTTATATTTGAGCTATGGTAAATTAGGGATCGATTCTCATAAAATTTGGCAATATTGTTTATGCTTATATAAAACTTATTTGTGTCGAATATTAAATTGATGCTAACAAGGAGTTTATATGAGGGCTATTGGTCATAAAATTTGGTACAAAGATTGTTAGTTCTTTGCACCGAATTTTATTAAAATATTCTTATTTTTAATACATTTTTGAGTGTTTGAACTCTATTCCGGGGGGACATTTCTTTGGGACTAGGTGAAATAATTTACCAATCACTATCAATTTCAATAGGTTTCGTTCTTGTATCATAAAAGTCCCACATGCTAAATTTCATTGAATTATCTTTAAAATTGTGATCCGTACTTTGTGCACAAGTTTTACATGGACAGGTAGCCAACAAGTCAGCCGTCCAGCCAGCCAGACGGATGGACATCGTTAGATCGATTTAAAAAGTGATTCTCGAGTCGACTGGTATACGTTAAGTTGAGTGTTGGATAACTTTTTCTATGCGTTACAAACATCAGCACAAACGCATAATACACCAACCACCTATGGTGGTGTAGGGTATAAAAAATTCTATTGTAATAAGGTTTTACATAAATGTTAAACTAATTTAAGTCAATATAATATTTGTAATTATGACTGAAGAGTACTAAAAATTTATTGCGGCTGAATATACAACCGTATAGCTTTTTAACTTGTACATAAATAAAATTATCATATTTACACTTAATTCAGAATTAAATTTGCAATAAATTTCAAAATCGTCATCACAATAAAATTTATTGGGCTCATCAAGGCTTGTAATTTAAAATATTTCTTTTTGTTGCTTCCTATGGATGTTTTTCTTTTACTGTTACTGTTCGTCAATGAAAGTATCACAGATAAAAAATATAGATTTCGATGATTTTTGTTATCTATTTGTGTTTTTGTGTGTGTGTGTGTTTGTGAGCATTGAATATCATTAATCTTGTTGAAATATTGATTGTGAAAATAATGTCAATAATTTATCAAGGAAGTGTGAAAGTATATGATAGCACAAAATAAATATTATTTTTATGAGTAGACGACTTCAAGGCAGCAGCAATTTAGTTAAATTACAGAGTGCAACAAAAAAAAACTGCCTTAATAATTCCAACGCATAATGAAAGCAGTTCGAATTTTGGTTTTATAGCCTCTTAAAGTTCGAATTATTTGCAACCCTTTTTCAATATTTTCAATCATATAATATAAAAATCATTTAAATTATTTAATCCAAATGCTGTCGTAAATTGTTTTTGATTTATAGACTACTAGCATTATTATACTAGACTTTTACTGCACGCCACACCCATTTTACGCCCATTTTTGTCTGAATATGGTTTACTTTATTTAACTTGCCTTTAAGTTAAAACTGTTGGCACATATGTATATCCTTGAAAGAAGTACTGACTGAGTGCCATGCCCATTATTTTATAAAGGTTGCTTTGCTTCTGAGTAAGCAAAGTAAAAAAAATATATATATTGCAGTGTAATAAAAATAAGCGAAAAGCAGATTAAATTTAATAAAATACAATATTTTCCATTCCTTGTGTATGTAAATTTTTTTTGTGAATTGCCTTATCAGCATCAAGGAAATCGGTTTTTACTGAAAGTGAGCTAAAAACTGGGCGCGGAATCTAACTTATGATTTAGATCATAGTTTTTCCCACAATATATTTGATATATATGCTAAATTTCATTTGAACTTTTAAAAAAGAAATTAATTACAGAAAGTAGTTGATTAATATTATATTTCATATTTTCTTTCTAAGGTTGCACGACATATGTGAGTACTCATATATTAAAAACAATATTGTTATAAAAAGTGGTCGTAAAAAGGGAAGGGCATTTCGAAAACTATAAGAGATAAATAGCACATGCAGGCATGTTTAACGTAGGCCTTATTGAGAGCTGTAAGAAGATATAAATTTGAAAGAAAAATTTGGCAAAAAAAATGTTCTATGTAGGGGGTACCCTACAAAAAGTCCTCTTAGCTATGCTCATGAGGGGTTTATGGGGTCCTAATTCCAAGCTTTAAATTATACCCTGCTACGCCTATGTGAAAATTTATATAAATCTAACCAGCCGATTATAACCCATTGTGCACTGTTAATATTAAAACATCTAATCCAGTTATAAAATTCCTTCGAGTGTTTCCCGCAAAAAAGCAAACAATTTGAAACCTTCATTTAAATTCTACTAAATGATAGACACATTGACATTTACAACTTGATAATAAATAGGTTAATATTATTTGTCACTATTTTAATTGTCTATTTTATGCACATTCCAAAAGTCGTTAAATTTGCTAATTTTAACATTTATTTGTATAGTTATGCGGGAGTATGGTTATCTCTAATGTTTTACCCCAAAGCTGATAATTAGTACTATTTCTTTTTTGCTTAGAAAACCTAATAAATGTTTTTCGTCCCTGTTAATATCCTTGTCGTTATTTTCTCATTTTTAGTGTCTGCAAAATAGAAACATTATTATTTTGTGGTTTTTAGTTGGTTGGTTTTGTTAAATATTCGTTATACTATGGAAGCAGCAGGGAAAACAACAACAGCTCCAGCTAGTAGTTTTCAATGTTCAAATAGTAATTTATGTAATTTTTTGTTTTCTTGTGGCAGACATTGGAAAAAATGACTATTTTAAAAAACAAGTTGTAAATTGTATGTTTTTGTTATGTTTTTACCACAATTTAATTTTGTTTTGGAGCGTTTTTTTATTTGTTTGTTTTGTTGTTGTCAACAAATTCATTTTTTTTCTCAAATGCTTTTATTTACACACAGTCGCACAGTGATTCGTTTTGTAGGAAAAAAAATAAATAAATAAAAAAATCAGAATGAACTGAAACTTATAGCACATTTAAATATACACGAAATCTAGTTTAAACAAAATTTCACTCAAAATATACTTTTTGTATGATTTTAATTAAATTTTCGATACAAATTAAAATCTAGTTTCAAATGAGATTTTACCAAAAACTAATAAAATTTAATTGGATTTTGAAAAATATCATTACCCAACACTATTTTTTTTGAGTATGTGTTAGAGAACTGCAACTATTAGCCACAGAATACAACTAGAAGTTTATGTGAGAGACAAAAACCTAATTCATTTGTCAAAAATCTAATTCATGAATAAATGTAATCACATGAGTTTTTTTGTGTTTTGAAAGAAATGAGTAAATTTTTTGAAAATTTTTTTTGAACTGTCTCTCACATAAACTTCCAGTTGTATTCTATGCTATGAGTTATGTAGAAATGATATTATTTTGACAGTAGTACAAATTAAATATTTATTTGGTTTATAAAATGTTAAAATTAAAAACGTAAAATACGTAGTTTAAACAAATAAATTCAACAAATAAATTTTATTTAATAATTTTATTTAATAATAATCTCTAATTTTAAATTTATTTGTGTTGGGTTTCTGATAATGTTTTTGTATTAGTTTTTTTTTTGTGAAATCGAGAAAAATGCTCTTTCTCAAAGTTGTTTTGTTCTATGCTAATTTTCCAAAAAAGTCAAACTTTGACGTAAAAAAGAGGAAAATATATGAATATTTTTTTAGTTTTTAAGATTTCATTGGACATATTGATGCACTTATTCATAACCAAATAAGCAAGGAAAATATAAACAGTCAAGCACGACCATAAGATACCCTACACTATTATGTATGTGCACCAAAATTGGGTTAGGGCTCTTTTATTAGGCCTGCGGCCAATTGTGGAACAATACTTTTACTAAGTGTAAAATAAAATATACGAATGCAGAATATTAAGTTGATACTAAAATTTATATAAATTTATGATAGCTATGGTAAATTATGGACCGATCTTCATTAAATTTGGTACTGTCATTTATTCTTATATAAAACTTATTTCTGTCGAATATTAATTTGATACTAACATTTTTATGGGATTTATGCACGTTAAAGTGATTTTTGGAAGGGAGTTTATATGGGAGCTATGGTGAATTATTGACCGATCTTCATGAAGTTTGGCACTAAGATTTATACTCATATACAACTTACTTCCGTCGAATTTCATTAAAATATTGCTATATTTAAAGGCTTAATGATCATTCACCGCAATTCCCCGAAAATATTTGTATGGGAGATAGATGAAATAATTGACCGATCGTAACCAATTTCAATACGCTTTATTCTTGTGCCAAAATTTTTTTCTTCCTGCCAAATTTCATCAAAAAATCTTCAAAATTGCGATCTGTACTTTGTTCATAAGGTTTATATGGACAGACAATTAACCAGATGTACATCGTTAAATCCAGTCCTTAAGTGATTCTGAGTCGATTGGTATATTTAAAGGCGGGTCTAGGGCCAATATTTTTGTGCGTTACTAACATCAGCACAAACACATAAGACTCCCCAACTACCTATGGTGGTGTTGAGTGTAAAAAGAAAGGCTACCAATTTTTTTTATGAAAGTAACGAATATGATATTTTGCAAAGGCGTTTGCTGCTTAGGGAAAATTCCTTATTTATATTTTTCATTTATTTACAGTCATTAAATAAAATAAAAAAAAAAATTACCAGAATTTTATGAAAGCGCTTTGTTTGTTCCTTGAAACGATTGATTTTAATTTTGTATTAATGGTTTAAAATAGGCAAACATTGAGATAATAAATACAGGAAAATTTCTCTTTTTAATTTCCTTTACTCTAGAAGTTTATTAATTTATTACAAAAAGAAAAGAAAACCCACTAGAATGTTTAGCAAAAAAATTTCATATTTTTATGTGCTTAATATTCGATATGGCAGTCTGAGCGTATAAGTAATATTAATCAATTATATCACGTAAACGCCCCAATAACTAACTCTTCACAGTGGTTCCAAAACATTCTTTTTTGGAAATAATTCTGTAACTCAATATCTGGAAATATCTTAATAAAATTTACGGCCACATTTCTTCAAACCATGACCTAAAAAACTGAAAATTTAATTTTTAAATATATTTTTTAGAAATAATGTTAATTTTTCGACTTAAATAAAATTTAAACGAGTAGAGGTATTCAAATGAAATTTTGGCTCAATATAGATAGACTTGCCTTAAAATCAAAATACCAAAAATGTACCCAAAAATGTACCCAAAAATGTACCCAATACCCAAAATCCCAACTCGGAAAAAACGTTTTTTAAAAATTGACTTTTTCCACTCAAATGTTCGCATTGTCGTTATAAGAGGCGTTCGTCAAAATATACTTTTTGTGTGTTTACCCAAACATATGTAGGTATTTAATTAACATAATTTTTTTTTTGATCCCAGGCTTGGCAAATTGAGAATTTTACACAAAAATTATTTTTTTTTTTGTAAAATTGATAAAATTTGAATACGGCATTAAGAGCGTTAAAATTCTTTTTGATAACATTAAGAAAATTATATAAAACGGAACAAAAAATAAATTTTATAAATAAAAAATATTGCCACCATTTTTAAAAAAAGATATAAATTTATATCTTGTATATATATATATATATATATATATATATATATATATATATATAAATTTTTTTTAAAGTTTCAACTTCAGATTAATATAACTTTTGTATAATTTGTATATTTATACAATTCTGGTAGCAATATTTTTTAGAATTTTGTATTTTATATGGAATCTGATGAACAAACAAAATTTAGCGCCAATATTGAGCCCGCCAAGTTAAAAAACGTAAAAAAATAGACTAAAAATGCGTGAAAACTTTATTTCGAAAAAAATATCTCGTAAACTAAAAGAGACAATCTACACATGTAAGCGCATTTTTTTTTACAGGACTATTTATATGTAAAATTTTTTTCTGTCAAATCATAAATGAATTTTTGGCGATTAAAAAAAAAATTGCGTACCGATTTATTAATTTTATTAATTAAACTTCTGTACTTTTGTACGAGGTCTTCATTCGGACTATAGTCTTATAAATCCCCGTGTAACAAATTTAGGACTGAAAGCATGGAACCACAAGTATTGACCTTAAGTCTGTTGGACAATTTATTTTTCATTAGTTTAGAAAAAAGACGTTCCACTGAGGCACTGGTATGAAACAAAGTAAACATATAAATTAGGATGTAAGCATTCATCAAGTTTATTTTATAATTTTTACAATCCGGTCCAAAAAGATTTGATGTTTTAAATAGTTGTTCATAAGCTTTATCACTAGCTTTAGTTTTTAACAGTTTCAGTTCATTTATAAATTTTTCGGAGTCTTTTTTTACATCACTATATTGTGACACAATCTCGAAATAATTAATTTCATCGTTGGTCTGTATTTTCAACGGTTCACAAGTTATTTCTTAAAAAGCATTTTGGAACCACTGAAATTCATAATTTTATAACTTTTGATATACTAAGCAAATTTTAACAATATTAGGTACGAGTATCCACGCTGGTATGCGCAATAATTTTAATATGAGATTAATTTTATAACAGTTTTAAGAAAAATTATCCTTGCACTCCAAATTTGATAGGTCTAGAATAAGTCTTTTTTTTTGCCGATTTTTATATGGGAACGAATCACTGTGAGTCGGTTTGGTTTCTGAAAATAGTTGTGGGCTTTTAACTACATAGAAAAGTTAACTAGAAGAAAAACTCTTTTAGAAAATTACTCTCTTCACATGTATAAATTAGTTCTGTAGAAAATTCTACTAACACATACAGAGAGTTTGGTTATTTTTTCTACAGCTAAGTTAAGTTTTTTTTTGTGAGAAAGAGTTGGTCTTCTAGTTAACTTTTCTATGTTTAACTACTCAGTTTAAATGTTGTTTATTTCAAATGCAAATTAGTAAATTTGATATTCAGTGCGGGTTGAGAGTTCAATTTCCGCCAGAGATTCCGGTCTGTTTCACTACAACGGACTGATAGCCTTCGTTACTCTGCTCGGTTAATTAGGTTTGAGTATAATTTTTAATTGTGTTGTAACATAGTAGAATTAATGAAATAAATATAAATAAATCTTAATATTATATTTAAAGTAATATATTTTAAACCTAACAGGATAACCAAGAATAAATTTAAAATACATCAGGGTTTCAGAAAAATGTTCCCCTGACTTGAACATTTGAAAAAAAAATAGGCTATAGGCAAAATTTAAAGATGTTTTCATTAGTAAATTATAGAAAAATAATGACATTTCGAACGGTTGCACTGTCCTATAGTATTTCAGTGTTGTTTGCCTTTTATTTATTTATTTTTATTCTTTTGTAGGAAAAATAGTAAAAAAATTGTTAAACAAGAAAATTAATGTGTGCTTTAGAATTAAATTAAATTTAATTTGTATTTTAAACAAAAAATATATAAATAAAATAAATAAGTATAATATATATATATATATATATATATATATATATATATAAATTATTTGCATACTCGTATATGTCATAGTAGTTCTAAGTAAATATTTTGAATATATTTTATTGTGTATCTATGGAAAAGAGTTTTATGCCAATTATTCTTTTTTATGCAATTTTTTCTATACACTACACAACTGGTGTGTAAGAAATGAAAAAATTTTTAACGATAGCCAACTTTTTTTCTATATGATTTCAAAGACTATTATTTTTACCTAAGTACACAGAGAAAACAAATTCGTTGTGGCAACCGAATTTGTAGCCAATCGAATTTTGTCAGTTGCACGTATTATCTTATATTCGGTTAGAATTCGGTTACTATTCTATTCTTGAAATTATTTTCCTCACAATTATTAGAAAAAAAACTATTCTCTTAAAAGTATAGAAAGCATCTTTTGGGACAACTATTACAATTTTCTTTTTTGTTTTTTTTTCTTTAAAATACCAAAATAAAGACAAAAATAAATATGCAAAAAATGAATATGTTGGGCCAGTTTACACAACATTTCCTTTTAAGGACTGCTAAGTTAGCCGCACATTTCTTCTAACTTCTTATCTAGAACTAGGTAATAGGATAAAAGTGAACACCATAGACCATTAATCAGGATTACTGGCGGCATAATCTCAATCCAAGGAACAGATAATGATTTGTAAAAATCAAAGTCTAAATGCAACAAAAATTAAATATAGTTTTCCATTTTATGTTCATTGTGAACTTGATGAATCAAATATTATAAGAAATTGTCAAAATAAATACTTTTGTAACACCTTAAATATATTGATTTTAGCAAAAACATACCACCTAAAGTAATTGACATACTTTCGGTATTTATTCGCCAAAATCTACATTATAAAATTTCATTAGTTTCTGGTTTTAATATTTTTCTTAAGTATCCTTTTAATTTATTTATTTTTACGAACGTTATTTCTTTTTTTGTTGTTTTATATAATTGAATTTTTCGATTGCAACCACTAGCATTTAGAAACTAAACATTATCAGGCATATTCTAGAAATCGAAATGAAGTGAAATTGAAATCGGACTAGATTTTTAGATTAGTTTTAGAATTATTTTTGTAGAAATAACTAATACTCAAAGAATGAAGTATATAAAAAGGAATATTTTTCTGAACATTCATATGGACCCTGTACATAGATTAATAATTAGATATTTATGTGAGAGAAAAAAACCTGATTCAATTGTCAAAAACATAATCATGCAACAGCAAAATACATGTAGTCCATATATTTTGTTTTTGTGTTTTGAAAAAAAAATTGAATTTTTTTTTTTTTAAATTTAGTTCGAAGTGCTTCTCACATAAACTTCTAGTTGTATTCTATAACAGAGTCGCTTTTAAAATTTGTTCGATTTTAAATCCACTTCTAAAACATGACCAATTATTTTGAAATTAATTTGATAGTTGTTTTTAAGTTAGCTAAATCTAAATTAGGTAAGGCACAAACCCATTAAATAAATAATTTTTTCATAGGCGAAAACCTAAATTCAATTTCAATAATGATAACAAACGAAGAAAAACTATTGTATTTATAATTTGTTTAAAACTAGAACAAAATTTCACTTCATGTTATAAAAATGTTTTTAAAATATTTTTATAATCTTTTTTCTGCGCGTATATAGAATTCCTACAAAAGTATTTATCCTCCCTGGACAAGTTAGGGCATGAAGAATGATAATTTATAAACGAAATTGAAATATATGTACACCTCAGCTGCAGTGTTGCCAGGAGGTGAGAAAAAAAGAAGCTAAAATGAACTTAAAAAAAGGTCCAAAAAAGGCTAAACGCTCCAAAAAATAAGGCCATAAAAAAGTTAGCATTAGTCTTTCATATTTTTTTTTAAAGATATTGGTACAAATTTATAAATAAACCGTAAAACTGCTGTCAGCAAAATAACCCAATAAAAAAAATAAGAAAGATATAATTGGTCAAGCCTGACCTTATGATGATATCCCACATCATTGTGTATGTCCATGAAAATTCGTGGAGGGGTCTTATATTAGAAGTGTGGACAATTGTTAACCGATATTTTTAATAAGTGTAAAATAAAATATAAAAATACAGAATATTATGTTAATACTAACATTTATATGAATTTATGCACTTTAAAGTGATTCCCGAAAGTTTGCTTATATGGGAGCAGTGGTAAATTATGAAGCGATTGTCATAAAATTTGTCACTGTGATTTCTACTTATATAAAACTTATTGGTGTCGAATATAAACCTGATACTATGTGTATGTGAATTATACACGTTAAAATGATTTTCGGATGAGGATTTTATATAAGAGCTATGGTAAACAAATATTATGGACCGTATGAAATTTGGCACATATACAAAACTTCTTTACACCGAATTTCATTAAAATATTGCTATATTTAAGGCATTTATGATCGTTAAACCTCTAGTCCGGGAGGAATAGGGTTCTGAATGAATTAGGACTCAACGAATGTGGTGCTTAATTTATAGTTTTTTCCTTTTAATGTTCCAAAGAAAGAAGTCTAATGGTACTTTTTTATATATTTTTGAGGTAGAATCCATAGAAACTAGACGTATTGGTGATTTTTCGTATCACTAATGGTACTTTCTGTATTTCATATACTATAAATCTAGAAACATGAAATTAAACTTACCTGAGTGAATTGAAACAAATATAAAGGAACGTTTTGGTACTTTTTCGTTATTCGAATTGTACTTTTAGAATTTTCTATAATATTGAACCCAGAAACATGAAATTGAAGACATATGTGGATAAAAATTCTCACTTTGTACTATTTATTCGATCTTCTAATGGAACTTTTTGAATTTTCTATAATTTTTTATATGTGCACTTTTACATTGAATATAGAACATGAAATTAAACATAAATATACCTGACTAAATGCAGGGAATTTTTTTAATTTGACTTGTAATTGCTAAAAATAATTTTTTGAGCTCTAAAATATTGTGTAAGAAAATCATAATATTTCTAACAATTTGTGAGATGAAAATAATTGAAGGGTTTTGATTTGAAGATATGTTTTTCGAATTTATTAATAAGAGTAAAATTAGAAAATATGAAAATTTTTGCTTTTAAATGTATATTTAGGCTTAATATGTAGAAGTATGGTTTAAAACAAAGATGAGTATATATATGACAAAATATGATACATCACCAAAATATGATATACCACAGTGATTGCAGTAAGGGCTCTACATCAAGATACATATCGACAACATTGGTGTTTAAAATGATAACATTCAGTGTCAATAGTGCATTAAACTCTCTGTTCAAATTGTACACCGTATGATCAAATAAATCAAATACTTGTGTCAAATTAATAAATACCATTATATATTCGATTTCTTGTTCTTAAAAATTGTAAATGAACGGCACCAAATAATATCATAAATTATCAATGTGAACCAAACCGTTGTCAATTTTGCAACTTACTTTTTTCCTGAGTGTATGGAATTGCTCAGTGTAGATGAAAAAAGTAGATAACCACTTGATGGATAGCAAAAACCATGGTATGAATTTGTATATTTTTCATTGGAAAATTATTTTCTGTTCATAGTTCTGTAGATTGCAGAGACATTATTTATTCGCTTAGAGGTAGAGGATACGCTACATGTCATGAAATTAATTCTTTTGTTTTAAACTTTTTATTTATCAGTCGATTTATTGAATGGGTGGTAGAAGTATTTGTTTTAAATACAAAGTTACGTCCAACTGTCACAGTTAACAATTAATAATAAAATTTGAAATTTGCCTTCAATAAACAAATTAAAATAGAAACAAGTAAAAATTGATTAAGTCCGACTATATGATATCATATACCATTATGAGTGATTTTTGGGAGGGAGACATAATTAATTGTGGACCGGTTCGAATTGTGAACATTCGTACAATGATTTGCACCTAAATGAAATTTTTGTGCCGATTTTTTTCTACACACTGGCATTTTTTCGGGTTTTATGCACGTTTAAGTAATTTTCGGAAGAGGTTTTGTGTGGGGGCTATGAATAATTTCATATCAAAACGGACAAAAAAACAAGCATTTTCGGATTTAACATCTACGATTCCAATGAAATTCGATACAGATACAGACTAAACCGTTCCAAAAATATGACGTTTTAAAAGTGAAAAAAACTGTAGAATTTTTTCCAGAAGTGTACATACTTTATTGCTTATAACTTCTAAACTATACATTGCTGAATTAAAATTTTTATTTTGTTTAATAGAAAAAGATATTGACTTTAAATTCAAAAATCAGATCAAAGTTGAATATCTCAAAAAACGGTATTTTAAAATTCTTGAAAAAAAAAAATTTATTTTGATAATTCAACTCTATTCTACAGTCGTGCCACAATTTAAGTTGGACACCCTTTTGTTACGAAACAAAATATGTAAAATTTAAAATATTTATAAAAATTAATTTCAAAGTATGTTTCTTTATGAGCTCATATTTAAAAAAAAAGAAATTTTATATACAAAATTTGACTAGTTAATATTTTGTTACATAACATCTAAACCAAAGGAGTGTGAAACATGAAATTTTGCTTTATTATGGGGAAGAGTTGTGTTAAATTTATATAATTTTTTAAGAACTTTAAAAATATGGGTTTTGGAGTTAAAATGGTTTAATTTTTATAAGTTTAATTTTAAACTTTGACTGTTTGAATTAAATTAATTTACTACATAACATTTTTACTAAAATTAAAATTTTATTGTGCTTAATTCAGAAGTTATTAATAATTAGATTTTATTTTGGTCCATAACTTCGAAACTTAATATCCATTTTCAAATTTAACACGCGTAGGGAGAAAAGTTATGTTAGTATTTTTTTTTAAGAATTTAAAAGGAAAGGGACATGAGTGTAAAATTTCATCATTTGAGAAACGCTTCCAATAGTCAATGTCTGTAGTGAATTTCATTGACATCGAAGATGTCAAATTATGGGCCGATGCTAATGAAATTCGGTAGGGTGCGGTACTGATGGCACTACAAAATATTTGTTTGTGCTGAACTTTGTAGAAATATTTTCATATTGAAAAGCTTTACAAGCGTCCAATCTCTATTTTGGAAGGACACACAGTATATCATTTAGAGTAAAAAATATTGTCTCCTTTACCTTAAGATATTTTTGTCAAATATATATCAATGGAAAGCCAAGAGTTTTTGTATTTTGAATATATATTTTTGTTTTCAATATTTTAAAAATTGCAGTAGTTATAAGTAAATTTTCATGTTTTACATTTTGTACAAATAGGATTAAACAAAAAAAAAAAATTCCCCAAAATTACGTCTTTGCCCGTAGGACCAGTTTATTGATGAAATGTTATCTACCATATTATGACGAATGTCATAATTTAAAATATTTGAAAATATTAACAAAAATGAATCAGAAATAACTACTAAAAATTTGGGTATAAAAATAGATTTTTCTTAAAAATTTTGTAGAGTTTTGCAGTCTTGCAAAAAATATTATATCCGATTTTAATTCTTTTTGCATATGTTATTCTTGAACGTCATCACTATGGTATCCGTATTAACTTCTAACTTTTCATGATAAATTTTATATTTTTAAAAGTATTCATTTTTTAATTTATTTTAAATTTATAAGAAAAAATTAACATTTTTTTACCATTTAAGAAAGAAATGGATAATATGATATGTTTTAAAGTCTTACTTTTTATTCCCATAAAAAATAATCGTAAAACGTAACCTCTTCTATGTAAAAATTCATAATTTACGAATTAAATGTTTAGGATTTTTTTTTTATAAAAAAAACAATGCAATTTTATTTGAAATAATTGGAAAGCAATGAAAATTGGTCTGAATAAGTTTTTTTTATATTCTCATTTTCATTGTAATATACATTTTTATATATCCTAATAAATACCAAAATCTTCTTAAATTTTTTTCTTCATTTAAGCTATTTTTCCCTCTTATTTACATCCTTATGTAATATACTGTTGTCAATCTTTTTAAATCCTTGGTTCAGAATTTACAAAAAATGAAATATATATGCCATTAATTCGAAAATTCTTGAACGTCAAATATAAGAATTGTACATCTATTATACATAACGCTGAAACTTATTTGAAGAAAATAATAAATACTGAACAAAATCTTAAAATAATTTTTTAAAAATATAGTAAAATAAATAAAAGTAATTTTTAAGGAAGTACTTTTTCAGTATTTCCAAAGTTTCAATAAATGTACGGTTTCTTGTTGTTATTAAAAAGCGATTCAGATAAATTTTTGTGATATAAAACGTTGAGAATTTACAAATAATTGTTAATTTTTAACCAAATGAAAAATATTGTTGTGCATATTTTTTTTTAATTAAAAATATTTGGTTTATATAAAAATTAAAAGTAATTTATTTGAATTGATAAAATATAACATAAAAAAAATCAATTTTACATGACATCGTATATATGACTTCCTACTCAGTGAATAGGTATCAAAAAAGAAAACATCTTCCAATATCAAGCCTATGTTAAACTCATTGGAAATGATCTGAATTTGCATTACTTCACATGTTCAGGATATCATTGACTTCTTTGGATATTCCTTTTTTGCAGGAATAATAACAAAAATTTAATTTATTTCACTTATATGGCAACACTGCTATATCTGATTGCTGTTAGTTATTTTAAAAGCCTTTAGAAATTACTAACTATACAAAAATGCTGGAAAATATTAATTACTTCACATATACGGACATTTTGGAAATTTTAGAAATTTAAAAAACGCCATAAAACGCTAAATGCCCCAAAAAATAAGGCTAATATTTTTATTTAAAAACTTATTATTAAGTTATTATAATAAACTTATAAATAAAACATAAAACCGCTGTTAACAAAATGACTTAATGAAATATCGCCCACAAAATGTCCATACAAATTTGGATTATATTTCATATTTAAAATGTCCCAATGTTTTGAAGGGATTCGTCATTTTTAATTTGTAATTCATTTCTGATTAATAAATTTCAAATTTTTTGGAGATTTTTCGCTTTTATACGATTTTTTTTTTAATTATATATATTTTTATATTATTTTCGTTTCTATGGTTAATAGCGTATTAATAAATAACTATAATAAATAGTTAATTAAAAAAATAACATATAATGAGTTAAGTATATTTAATTTGGAGAATGAAGCACCGCAGGCGAAAATTTTTGTAAATTATAAATAATCTCTATTTTTATTTTGCGAATTAATACAAAAAAAAAAAACGTAGCGTGATTATATATAAAAAGCAAATTAATACATAAAAAAAAATAACGTAGCGTGATTCTATAAAAAAGCAAATTAATACAAAAAAAAAAAAAAAAAACGTAGCGTGATTCTATAAAAAAAAAGCAAATGAAATATTTTTCTGCTTTTTTGAAGTACTAAAATTTTATTAAGGCAATTTTAAGAATCAAAAAAGGTTAGAAAAAAGCTAGAAGTTAAAACCAAAATTAAGGAAGAAATAAAAAGGCAAGAATTAGCCTTAAAAATGCTAAACTGGCAACACTGATAAGCAGCGTCTAAAACCACCAAAATCATATTTTTATATTACGTATTTGTTGTATTCTATAACTGGGTTCGTGCCCCAACGTGTATTCCTAAGATTTGCTATTTATAACCAACTCTTGCAGCAACTGTTACAGAAACCATGAAATTTTTGGAAATTTTTATCTTTCGCTAATTTCATGTTAAAATTATTAGACTTTAATTTGGCCTGAAAACTCTTAACAGAATTTTCTTCATTATATCTTCTTCATTTTAATATTGGTCTTTGACTTTGCTTTATATCTACAATCGACACAATTACATGACGTATGACTTTGGTCTGTGATTATTTTATTCTCGTATTTTATTTTCTTTACACAACTAAACTAAAAGAAGACTAATATTTAAAAGTCCTTCCAACTGAGGCTACTTTAATTTATATAGGTGGTTTAAATCTGAGGCTAATTTATATTCCATTCTAATGTGCAAAACTAAATTCATTTGACTTAATAGAAAAATAGTTGTTTGTAAAAATCTTAAAGAAAAACTCGCATAATTTCGTGCAGGAAATTATAAAGTAAACTATGCACACTAGACCACCCATGACATGTATGGGATTTATAAAAGATTTTATTTTGCGTGCTCCACTGGCAGATTCTGGTAGATAGGATTACAAAAATAATGTGCGTGTAAAAATTGCGTCGATCGGTCGTAAACTGACCAGTCGACTTTGCCTTTTGTCCTAAAAAAAGTCTTAAAAGCAGCTAAAATCTTTATTGCAATATAACTCTTTAATTTAATATTTTGCGAAAGAAATATATATAAGCTTTTTTATTCAGAATAAAAATTAGAAATTTTTTACTTATAATCAAAATAATCAAAATAAAAATTTACACATGGACTTTTTTTAAAAAGGCCCTCGTTTTAATATGAACGTAGTTTCTTAGCAACGGTTTTTATTATTTTGTAGAGTAAGATTTTTAGTTTTTATAACTCGATACATTTTACCACATATGTAAACTATTCCAACGCAGTTGGGCCAAAATCCTACTTTGAGGTATCGATTTTGTACTTGTTACATTACACAGTGGGGCAGAATCGAAATTTTTTGGAAATAAATCTGTAACTTCTGATCGGCTGGTTGGATTTTCATGAAATTTGGCATAGGCGTAGCGGAGGAGTGTACAATGTTAAATTTGGAAGGGGGGCACAACAAACCCCTCAGGGCGGAGCTAAGGGGGCTCAAAGTTAGGTATCTCTGACATAAAAAATTTTTAATCGCTTGCCAAATTTTTGTTTCTCGTCCGATTTCAAATATTTGTATATATTATTGTAGGCCCTGATAAGACCTATAAAAAACATGTCCTATTTATCTCTTATAGTTTTCAAGTTATTTGCGTTTGAATTTTTAAGCACCATAATTTTGTATGTTCTTGGTCCAGTTTTTTTCATATATATCCTAGTAGTTCCGACCGATTTTATTAGTTTTTTTCCTATATAGTTAAAGAACAAAATTATCTATTGAGTAAAAAAAATTTAAGTCGATATCTTTACCGAGTCCAAAAATAAACGATTTTGAATTTGAAAATTGCAAAAACGACGACTTTTTGTGTTTTTTTTTTAGCCGAAAAAGTATCTACACTCTTTTTTATCTAAAATAAAATTTTCTTTAGCAACATATAATAATTTTACACTTTTCTGAAAGGCAACTTCACAGAGATGGCTTTAAGATAAAAAACAAGCCCAATAACTCAATTGGTCATGGTACACACCCTCCCGAATTCGATCCATTTTATATGAAAGTTTTGACTTTAGACCATTTTTTCTCAAATCCCAAAGCACGAATCGACAAGCGAAATATATTTTAAGAATCCTCAATATGTTGTTAAAAATTTTAAATCAAAATCTACGGGCCTTCGGAAAAATGTGGATTCTATAGCCATAAATGTAAAAAATCCCATTTTTGGGAATTTTGATTAGTTTTTTTGGGAATTCAGGAAATGCTCCAGAACGTCACAAAACGAGGATATTTTTAATAGCCTATTGTTATCATCAGACCCTGTACTATCATCAATGAGAAAACGTTGGATATATTGAAAACAGAAAAATTTTGTTTTTTTTTCTACAATAGCTCTCATTATAATTTTTATAATTTTATAATTTTAATAACAAGTCTGCAGCAATAAGTGCTGCAGACTTACTAGATGTGGAACAGAAGTAACTTATTTGAAAATTCTGGTATTTAAATAAAGATAAAGATAATGAATCAGATATAAAAAAAAAAATACATTTTGAGGTTTCAAAGCAAGTCATTACGGAAATAAAATACTAAACTTTATAATGTCATAAATTGCTCTTAGAGGGAAGTTATTGAATAAAAACATGTTCCTTTTTAAAAGAATATTAAAACAACAGAGAAAAAAAAATTAGGCTGGAATCGAAACAAAACAAACATTCGTTATTCTATGAATTTTACTCATATAAATGAATTTGGTAGTTCTTTTGAAAATATATTTTTATTTAAATATTTGCAAACTATTGTGAAATATGAAATATGTTTTCAATATATTACGTTAATTTTTAATAAAGAAGAATTGAAAAGGTGTAAAAAGGTTTGTAAAAATATTAACTTATCAACTTTTAAAATTTTTGGTTAAACGGCAACACTTAAATTACGAGCGACTGTTTCATGCAAAAATAATTTAAAAGTACTCACTATAATGATCCAAAAAGTCATGCTAAACTCTGAATTTAATGCAAATATTTGTGTAAGAAGTACAAAATCGATACATCAAAGTCGGATTTTGGTACATCTGCGCTGTAATAGTTTACATATGAGGCAAAAAGTATTCATTTGTTAAAACTACAAATCTTACTCTACAAAATATTGAAAACTTTTGCTAATAAACTAGATCCATATTAAAACTAGGGTCTTTTTTAAAAAGTCCATGTGTAAATTTTTACTTTGATTGCTTATAACATCACAATAAATCCATAGTAGGCTAAAAAATAATATGACAAAATTTTCTAATTTTTATTCTGTATAAAAAAGCTTATATAGTTTTTTTTCGTAAAATGTTATATTAAAGGGTTATATTGCAATAAAGATTTTAGTTACTTTTAAGATCTTTTTGAGGACAAAAGTCAAAGTCGATTGGTCGGTTTACGACCGATCGCCACAATTTTTGCGCACATATTATTTTTTTGGCCCCATCTTCCAGAAACTGCTGTATTTTGTATTTATAGGTAGTCTAATGTATACTCATTTAAAACGACTGTTTCTTTTATTTTACCACTACTGCTACTGTTTTACACTTTTAATTTACACCTAATTTGCAAGCTGTAAATTTTCCAGTAAATAAATCATCATTACTTCCTTATAATACTGCAAGTATTAGAATTAAAAAAAGAAAAATAAATAAAATGCAAATGAGATAAATATTTTATACGAGATCAAGCTGAAAAGTTAGCCAAGATGAACTTGTGTTTTCTTCATTTAACATAAATTTCTTTTTATTCTATCGTAAAAGAGAAAAGAGAGTATGAGAGTTCCAATTGGATTTTATCTAAAGTTTTCAAATGTAATACATTTTTCTAATTGCTTTTGTAAGTGTCTAAGAAACAAAATCGTTTGAAAAACGAAAACAACAAAAGAAATTTCAAAGAGCATGGTAAATTAGTGTGATTTGTAAATATTTTCCCCCCATGTTTCTTATGCATAAATTATATTGTGCTTTTCTTAATTGCCAACATACAACCATATTCTCTTAGCACCACACAGTAAGGCCAAACTCAAAATTTTTGGTAATAAACCTGTATACCCTATATGTATAAAAAAGTTGTAGAGGAGGACTTAAGCTTTCAGAAAAATTATCTTGCAGTCACACTGTGATAGGACGAGATAAGCTACAGGGTGTCAAAGTTGACTACCTCGAGTATGTAAAATTTTCAGAAAATCATAACTTCTATAAATCTAGTTCGATTTCAAAATTTTTTATATTTCTGTAAAGTGCTTGGTAAGATAAAAAAATAAACTTACTCACTTAAGTTATCTGTTACAGTTAAAAGGATATTGACGCTAGAATTTTCAATTTTAGATTTTTTGCCCCTACTTTATTTCGTTTTTTGGTAATAAGAAGAAGTCGAAAAAATTCTTTAAAAATATTCTGTAATTTCTAATATATTCCGAAATAATATGCTGAAACAATTTTTTGATTATCTCAATTTGTCTAGACGTGAAAAATGTGCAGTCAGCACTGTGAAATTTCTACGAAAAATGGCTATTTTACTATTTTTTCTTTTTTTTAATAAAAAATTTTTTTTTGTGCATTATTTCAAAAGCCAAGGCTTCCTAAATGGTTAATAAAAAAATTTAAATTGATTTAGGTTGGCATACTACATCCAGCATTGGTTGAAAGAGGTGAATTTTAGAAAAAATTTAAATTTTCGCTTAATAATAAAAAAAAAAAAAACGTCACGCGAGTTGTTTTTTAATTTTTTGACGATATTTACTCTTAAAATAGATTTAGATCGCTTTGGTACTAAATTGCTTACCGTCCGGCCAAAAACGAATGCAGGAGTGCTGATTTTATGAGAAAAGAAAATTTTTTAAATTAATAATATTTTTACTATTATTTCTTATATAATGTATAAAATAAGTATCAATCCTTCATTGCTGCAAAAATCATTTAAAAAGCTTTACAAACCAATTTTTGGTAATTTTTCAAAAATAAACAATATTTAATAAATTTAATCGATTGTTACGAATATTATCTCGTTACACAAACAACACGAGCTAATACATTTATGTGTTAGGTAAGCGTATGGAAGCATATGGAAATGCATAATAAAATATTATAAAATAGTGAGTTCAATGAGAGTTGGTTTGAGTTGTCAGTTTTGAGGCCTTTGTATTATGTTTCCAAAACGACCAATATATACATATTATATATCATTGAATTGTTAAATTTTTATATTTTTATATTCTCGTAATACTTTATAAGTTTTTGAGAAATATACTGAGTTTTGCTTTAAAAAAATATTATTTTTTTGGTTTCTATTTCTTTTTTATATTGGTTATTTTTGAAAAATTGCCAAAAATTGGTTGTTAAAGCTTTTTAAATGATTTTTTCAGAAAGAAAAAACCGATACTTATTTTTTACACCACATAAGAAATAATAATGCAAATATTATGCTAATATGCTTTTTTGTGCAATTTAAAAAAAGTCGTTTAAAAAATTTAATTTTTTTCATAAAATCTTCACTTCTGCCTTCGTTTTTGGCTGGGCAGGAAGCAATTTAGTATCAAATCGATCTAAATCTATTTTATCATTAAATATCGTCAATAAATTAAAGAAAAACTAGCATCACATTTTTTATTAAACGATAAAAATTAAAATTCTTCCTAAAATTCACCATTTTCGATCAATGCTGGATGTAGGGTATAAACCTAAATCAATTTAAAATTTCTTTATTAATCATTTTTAAACATTTGTCTTTTGAAATATATGAAAACAATTTCTTTTGTTAAAAAAAATTTGAGAAAAAATGAAAAAATAATTTATTTTTTTGTAAAAGAATAGCCATTGAACACTTTTCACGTCTAAACGAATTGAAATAATGAAAATGTTTTTTAAGCGTATTATTTCGAAATATATTACAAATTACAGAATATTTAAAAAAAATGTTTCCCTCATATACCTCAGGACCTATTCAAGAAAAATTAAATCAAGTCGATATAACTTAAGTAAGTAAGCTTATTTTTTCTTTAGCTTGTCAAGCGCTTTACAGAAATATACAAATCTTTGAAATAAGACTTGATTTGTAAAAGTTACGATTTTTTGAAATTTTTTACACACTCGAGGTAGTCAATTTTGACACCTTGAACTTTATCTCATCTTATCACAGGATGACTATAAGATGATTTTTCTGAAAGCTTAGTTCTTCCTCTACAACTCTTCCATACATTTCAATTCGATCCGACCAGTAGTTTAGGTGATACACATTTATTAACAAAAATTTTGCTTTTAGCCCCACTGTGCAATCTACAGGACGTATGAATTAATAAAATTTTAATTTAAATCTCTCATACCCACCAGTGTTTTTTAGTCTGCATTTTATTAATTTCATTCACTTTTTTTTAACATATTTATTTTCACAACTTTTATTTGTACGAGTGTATGTTTTAGTTTAGTATTAAAATTAATTAATACTGTATTCCCTTCCATACACACATAAATGATTTCATTAAGTTTTTACTTTAGAAAAAGAAGCTGGTGGAAAAAATTAATTAAAAAACACAAGCAATTCTTATGAATTTAATTTTTGGTGTTGGCGTTTAAATATTCAAAGGGTTTTTTTTTTGTTTATGTTACACATTTGTGGAACAACGGCATAACACAGAATATAGGGGTTTTAAAATGAACTAATTGTCAGCAAATATTTTTATTAACTAAAATATATTTTCAATTCGCATTTAAAGATTTGTAGGTTATTATCAGGGCAGCCAATAAAATATGCTCTAAAAAAAGTATCTTAAATCGGATAATGTTCCCTTAAAATTAAAAAATATGCTAAAATATTACTTATTCTGGCTAAATTGTAAATATCTACTATACATGCTAAAAATAATTAGACTTTTATTAGCTACTAGCTTAACCCGGTGCGCTTTATTTCAGTTATAATAAAGTAGCCTATTTTAATTTTAGGGATTACAAACTTCTGCTGTGAAAATTTTAATAAAATCCGTCTAGCAGTTTAGCTTTCTATAAAGCCCAAATATATAAAGAAGCCAACAAACAAACACAGATTCATTTATATATATATATAGATATCGGTAGCTACTCTTCCAAGACCTACCCGTCCTATTTTCATCCCAATTGTGAATCTTATTGAGAAAATTATTCCTATCAAAACTTAAAAATTTTTCGGCAATATTTGCTTGTATAGGGGCTACCCCTACTCCTAGGCTTATCCGCCCTTATTCTCACCAAATCTTAAGAAATCCTCTGCAGTAGTCCTCTACATAAGCAATAATTAAGATTTACTTGGTATGGGGGCTGCCACTCCCCTTAGGCATGTCCGCCCTATCTTCATCTCAATTACATATATTGGTAAGAAAATTATGTCAATAAAATGTTAAGACTTTAACAGCTACAGGCCTTTAAATATGTATTAATTAAGATTATCCTTGTATAGAGGCTATCACTCAAATGGTGGTGAGCGACCCACAAGAGATCCGTAAGGACATTCGCGGGGGGTCGCGAACAGTTCCTGAAAAATATTCTTAAACGCACACTTTTTCTAAAGAAGGAAACTTTGATTTGCTTCGATTGAAAATACTGCCTAAACATAATGTGATCAAACAATGATTAAATAAAGAAGTGATTCTGTCCAATGACACAATATAAAAAAGACAGGGAAAAGAATTTATTAAATAGATATGGATTTTTCACATGAAACCCCAAGCATTTTTAGTTGAAATATAGCAAAGTTTATCCGCTTGTTGGCTCCAAAGCCTTAAAACCTAGAACAATTTTCTGTAACATGCATTTTTATGTGAAACTATCTTTTACGCTGCTTTGTCCATTAAAAGAAAAAATAAATATTTTGTGGATAGATATTCGATAAGCATTATCTGAAAAAGTCTCTTAATATTAATAATCTCATGAAAAAAAAAAACAATGTAGCAATTATTAATATTATTTTAAAATTATTTTATCTTTACATAAAATTTTGTCAAATTTCAAACTAGTAAAAATTATAGTGGATCGCGCTTCTATTACAATATCAAAGGGGTGTCGCGAAGCAAGATCTTGTGAGAACTTCTGCTCTAGACCTTCCCGTCCTATTTTTATTGTGAATTTTGATGAGAAATCTTAAGAGTTTCTCTGCAATATTTCCTTAGATATGTAATATTTAAGACTTACTTTTTATGGGGGCTATCACTCCCCCTTTACCCATCCACCCTATTTTCACCTCAACTATGAAACTTAATAGGAAAATTATTTTTACAAAATCTTAAGACTTTCACAGTTATAGTTCTTGAAATATGCTATAATTAATATGATATGCAAGATTTGCTTTGTATGGCGGCTATCGCTCCTCCTTTACCTATCCGCCCCATTTTATTTTTTTACCTATGGCACTTCATAAGAAAATTATTTCCACAAAATCTTAAAAGTTTCGTTGATAAAGCTCACGAGATATGCGATGATTAATATTTGTGTCGTATGGGGGGCTACTACTCCCCTAAACTTGCCTACCATATCTTCATCTAAATTGTGAATCTTGATGTGAAAATTTTTTCGCCAAATCTTAGGAATTTCTCTGCAGTAGCTCTTTGGATAAGTAGTAATTAAGATTTGCATCACATGGGGAGTGTCACTACCCTTTGACCTACTCGCCCCATTTTCATCACAACTATGAAACTTCATAAGAAAATTATTTCCACAAAATCTTAGGACGTACGATGTTATATTTGTTGACATTTGCGATAATTAATATTTGATTTGTAAGGAGGTTACCATTTCCCCTACTCCCATCGAAAACTAAGGTAGCCTATTTTACTTTTGGGTATCACAGAACGATACTGCGAAAATTTCAAGAAAATCGGTCCAGAGGTTTAGCTTTCTATTAAGTCCAAACAAACCAACAAACAAACACACATTTATATAAATAATAAAAAAAATATAAATACATATATAGATTGCTAAAAAATATGCTCTTTTTATACTTCAAAATATTCAAAGCTCATAAATTGCATCAGGAAATTAAAAAATTTCTATCAATTTATAACATTAACATTTTTAAGGAATCAGATTAGAAAAACCATAATGTAATTATAAAGTGACCGCACATTTACAAAATGAACAATTGCTTGTGCTTTGTTATTGTAAAACCACTGCACATAATGTCAAAATGTTATGAACAAAAAAATGAGAAAATGTAGAAGAAGAATAACTAAATTTGGCAAAAAATATTACATATGAATACAAAAACAATTTGACAGTTTGTATGTACATGAAAAAATTGTGAATCAGCTGGGCTTACGAGGTCAATTTCCTATTACGCTATGAAAAAAAAAAAAACATTACAAAGGAAATTTCACTAATGGCTAATTATGTAGAAAAATCTATTGTGTGAAAAATATAGAAAAAATTTTTCTCTCGTGTATAAAATATGCAAAATTATGCACTTTAGTGTAATATATGTAAAATTATGATCTTAAGAATAAAATGCAATTTAAATTGTTCTAAAATATCCTTTAAAATAAGAATTTTCTATAAACATATGAAAAAATATGTAAAAATATTCGGTTATGAGCAAAGTATGCGATGCCAAAATTATTAAAATTGTCTGAAACAGATAAATAACTAAAAGTTTTGGTTTATTTGAAGCCCAGAAAAAATTATGATTTTGCATATTTTTGATTGCCCTGGTTATTACAAATTATAGTTAAAAATCTATTTCTCTTTGTAGTTTTATTGGAAAAAGTTTTCATTTATTCAAAACCTATTTTAATCATAATTTTAAAGTTATGGCATTATTCTTGTCAACGAGTGTTATATGTTTGTGTTTAAATTGCTAATAATGAATATTAAGTATCTACTTGTGTATGTGTTTATGGGTAGTTTAATGAGAGAATATTTTTCTACTAGTTTTCTCAGTTGTTAGACAATTAGACATTTATTTATTTTAATTTATGAATATGAATTTTTTATGAATATAACTTGTTTCATTGAGCATTTATCAAAATGTATGTCATCATATGTTTGCTCTTGTCATCAAATAGAAAGCACAATCTGACTCTACATTGAATTTGCAAATTTTAAAACTTTTGTTATGAAAAATTACAGATTAGGGTAGTTACCCAGCAAAAACTTTTTGTTTTTCGGTAATGGCAACCACTTATTAAAGTAGTTTCTTGGTAATGAGACATCATTATTTTTTGCCTACTCTGTATCACATAAATAAGTACTCAATGGTATAATGGCACAGTAATATTGCTATCACGTGGATGAGTTGGCTAGAGCTTTGGATTAGCAGCCAGAAGGTTGTTGGTTCAACCCCATTCTGATGCTGTTACTTTTTTATAACAAAATGTCTAAAAAGATATTTTATGCTAAAAGCAGTTTTTGTCACTTAGAAAATTAAGTGTGAGATGATGTACTGAGTAAGACGTTAGTCATTAAATACGAATGGTTAATTTGGTTAATTTGTGTCCAAGTTCAAATCTCACTGAAGGCAATTTTTTTTTATTTTTATTTTCGTTTAGAGTCTAAAAATTACATAAATTTGTGGAAAACTCGAACAAAAATAATTAGTTATTCCGACAAAAAATAAGTAGTTTATTTTTGTTTCCAAATATATCTGGTAGCTTACCAGGAAAGCAAAGTTTTTGTTGGGCATTTAATAAAAATTCAAAATATGGAGTTTTTATGGGAATGAGTTTGGTTAAGAGAATTTCGAATAAAAAAATTTATGACGTTGAAATTGTGAACTTCGTTTAATTTCATAGCATAATATTATGTTTATAAATTCATTCACAGTTGTATTTTATTTTACAGCTGTTATTTTTCAGCTTTCAAAAGGAAAATTCTTCTCAAATTTCACTGAAACTCATAAGAAAAACAAAGTTCTAAAGTTAAACAATAAATAAAATCTTTATTTTTCAGAAGAACCTTTTATTTGATCGTAGTCTTATATACGAGTAAGTATGTTAATACAAAAATGTAATATTTCTTATCAAATCAGCTTTGATTAATAAAATCCTCGCGCAAAAGCGGAAAGGCCTCAGAAAGGGTTCCAAATGTATCCAAAATTATACCAAAATAATTAAGTGAATAATTCAAATTATACATCAACTGAAAGGGAATTACTGCGTCCTTCAAAAGGATTTATTATTCCACAATTTTTTAAAAATTTATGTCAAAATAATAAAGTGAAAATAATGTTTTCAGTAATATATCGTCGCTTTTCCGACAAGTTTAGTTATGTGTTTTTTTTTTATCAAGTTTTCAGGAAAGACCAAACATAGTCTTGTTTTGCAATTTTATTAAAAAATCGGCAAAACGAAAGAGAAAAACGACAAAATAAAATCAAATTTCCAGCCTAAAGAGATTTTTGTCATATCGACTAATAAATTCACATTTTTTTTGTCAACTTATTTAATTTAAATATTTGATAAAATAAATATTATTGAATATTTATTTTATTTATTTATTGTCAAACAAAAAACAGTGTTTTTGTTGAATAAAAATTAATTTAAAATAAAACAATTTATTTACTTGATTATGATAATTGTTCATTAAAAACAGCATTTTGACTAAAATGTTTATTAAATCAATAAAATGGATTTATATATTTTTAAAACTAAATAGTGCATTTATTTGAATAAAAGTTTTATCAATTTTGACAAAAAAAAAAAAAAAAAAAAAAAATCAATTCAACAATTTTTCCCTTGAATTTTAATTTATTTCCATTTAAATGTTTTATCATATTATTTCATCCACCAAAGAAGCGAGAAAAATTTATCATTATTTTTAATTAATTAATATCTCTAGGTTTCAATTACATTTTTAATTTTTAATTAATTAATATTTTAATTACTACATGAATTAACCCTTTTATATTTATTCAAAAAAAAAAAAAAAAAAAAGAAAAACTAACAATAAAATATAGACATAAGGTTTTTTGTCACACATAGCAGCTACGTATAATAAATGAAAAAAAGCAAGCAAAGCATTAAAAATACTAGCGCTTCTTAAATACTTTATCAATGCCTTGTATGATTTGCTTTTTTTTCCACACCACTTGCACCACTTGTTTGCGACAAATATCTTGAACGCCTATATTTAGAATAATTCATACACACGACTCATTTGCTTTGTTTCAGTCAACGAACAGTGCAAACTTTACTTATTGTTAGTTGTGGCCATTTTTCGCCAAACATAGCGATTTTTAATTACTTTTGGCGACTAAATTTTCTGTTTGGCGACATTGCGACTTTTTTGGCGATTTATTTGACTAATTTTAAATATTTTATAAAGGATGTATTTGTGGAGAAATATGATTACGAATTTTTACTAGCAATCGACTATTTTCAGTATTTGCCCATCTAACAAAAATTATAAATTCCTTGCTTAAAACTGGTTGCTTTCAATTCAGTGGAAACATAAGAGAACAAATGCTGTTATACAATGTGAGGATTATTTTTTTATTTTCTTAATAAATGCCAATAAAAATAAAGTTGTTACCCTAAAATGGATATATATGTGTGTCATATATGTATATGTCGTAAGTCAGAAAAATGCATTTTAAATTAAAATTTAATTTTTTATTCAATTACTATTAGCTACTGCAATTATCATTGTCTTTGTTGAAGATGAATTTATATGTATGAATTATACAAAATTTGAATCACTAAAAATTATACTATATTAAAACTTTTTTTTTATTTTTTTATTTTTTCTTTAAAAATCAAACAAAACTTAAATTTGGCGGTTTTTAGCGATTTCTGATTAGCAATTTGTCAACAGATGCTCAAAAAGATCTGACAACCCTGTTTATTTGTTATTGTACACGTTACCTAGTGTTTACATTAGGCAAATTTTTATCAAAACAAACGTCAAAATCAGTGCGTATATATACAAGGTAACCTTAGCTAAACAGCTGATTATTATTTTGGTTGTTACAATTGTCAAACTTCATATATAAAAACAATAATGAATACGCCATATTGTTGTTTTTGTGCAACTGTTGCGACCTTCCACAAATTCGGGTTAAGTTTAAATTTTTGTCTTGATAAAAAAAATTCTCTAATGTAGACACTATATTAGCTATGAACAACAGACTTAAAAAGCAAATAGATTTGCTTTTAAAATTACCTTACGTATGACTTTACAGCCCATCTACACCTAACAGAATATGTAATATTTTCCTGCCAGAGACAGTGTTGCCGTTTTGTTTATTTTTAACCAAAATTGGTTATTTTAATTTCCAATGTGAAGATAATGAATTTTTTTCCATTTTGGTAATTTTTTTTTTTTTTTTGTTAAATCAAAATTTAATTTTTATCAATTACAAAAATGCTATTTACTCTGTTAATCTTGCCAACAATAAACAACAATAAAAAGAGATTGTGCTAAAAATTCATCATACATTTAAAAACTAAAGGTTCCTATAATTTCTCATTCCAATTTTAACTGACAATGAAGCAAATAATTGAAATCAATAGAAAATAAAAAGATTTTTTAATATTTAACCAAAAAGTGAAATGGAATGGCAGATTTTTGTGTTTCTAACGATGTAATAAACAACCTAAGTACTTATAATTAAAAAATTACTACTATTTAGAAGTTACAATCCTTTTAAAATTTAATGTCATGTTTTATGTAGGTATATAACAATTTTTTTACAGAATGTTTTAGGATTAAAAATGTTTGATTTGTGCAGAATTCTGTAGGTATACGCTTATACGAGTATGTATTTAAAATATTTGAGCTTCAAAATATTATTCCAAAAGAACATTTATTTGGTGATTAGATGAAATAATCGACCAGTTAAGGAGATTCTGATTCGATTGGTATATTTTAGTGGGTTCCTCAATTTGATGCTGTAGGGAATAAAAAATGTACTTTGTTTAGTTACTGAAAGTTTGCAAGACATTATAATTAAATAATTAAACCGCAAAAAAACATCACATTATTTTACAATTAAATGCAATAAAAGTGTTCTATCAGTCTCAATGTATTTTTTATTAGACTACAATTTTGTACATCATTTTTAAATTAACTTATTAAAATTTAATATATATGAGTGCTTTGGTATATGAACGATTGATATGGAATCTTTTCGCCAAGCCTCCCAATTAAATATCTTTTACTTTACCAAATGAGATTGGCACACATTATTGTAAAAGTCAACCTTATATTCTATTACTGCTTGACCCAGTTGTTTTGCAATTCTAAATTTATTGCAATCTAGTTTGTTTTGGACATCATATCATAAGGATGTGAGAATTATTAAATTTGTATTTTTAAACTTTATATCCCAACCGCTTACAAAATTGGATGAGGGACCATATTTTGATAAACATTGTTCTAAACAGTTAAATTTTAAATATTTGTTTTCTCCTAAAGACTAACTAAAGTTTATGATTAATACGCAAAATATTTAAAACTTGAATAAATATATTGAGATTGTATTATTTTTTATATAATAACTTTGAATTTTTAAAGTTTGGTTATTTTTTTTCAAAATATTGCTTAGAAATTTTTTTGCCATGGCAACACTGGTCAAAGAGTGTAGATTCAAATATTAGCATTATAAGAAGTATTATAAGACTCTTGTGATGACATTTCTCTACACAAATATCTTAAAAGAAATTTTGTTTGAGTGTGTGCATGTGTATTTTTTTTTACTATTTTTTTTGTAAAATTGTTTTCTTTTAATGATTGTTTTATATTTAAAAAAATATTTTTATTAAAACTGTACTAAAAAAAATGCGAATTTCTTAAATAAAGGACCATTTTTACTCTGTGATTGCTTGATATGATATTTGACATGATATTTTACAATTTCTTTTATCAATTCAATTATATTTTTATTTAATTTATTTTAATTTTTGAAAACAAATTTTTTAATCCAACTAAACTATATTTTTTATTAAAATTCATTATATCCCACGTCGCCATAGGTGATTGGGGTATTATGCGATTGCGCTGATGTTTGTAGCGCACAGAAAAAGTCATACAACACCCACCTTAAAGTATACCAATCGTCTCAGAATCATCTTTGAGTCGATCTAACGATGTCCGTCCATCCGTCCGCCCGTCAGGCTAGTTGGACGGCTTTCTGGCTGTCCATATAAACCTTGTGCACAAAGTACATATCTAGGTAAAATTATAGACTGAGTATAAGCAATTTCATCAACATATTTTCAAAATTGCAAACTGTACTCCAAGTTTCACATGTACAGATAGCTAGCCAGGCGGATGGACGGACATTGTTATATCGAATCAGAACATGGTTCTGGGAATACGACTATTTCTTCTGTTCTCTATTCACGCTGGCTGAAGTTATTTAGCAATTTTGAAGATAATTCAATGAAATTTGGCACGTAGGAGTTTCATGACACAAGAACGAAGCCTATTGAAATTGGTCATGATCGGTCCATTATTTCACCCAGACCCCATACAAATGTCCTACCGCAATAAGGGTTTTAATAAATGCATTAAATATAGCAATATTTTAATAAAATTCGGTGTAAGGAAGTTATGTATAAGTCTTAATCTTTGTGCCAAATTTCATGAAGGTCCATAATTGACCATAGCTCCCATATAAAACCCTCTTTCGAAAATTACTTTAACGTGCATAAATATAGATTGTAATAAATTTAGAATAAACAGCTGGGTCAAGCAGTAATAGAATATAAGGTTGACTTTTACAATAATGTGTGGCAATCTCATTTGGTAAAGTAAAAGATATTTAATTGGGAGGTTTGGCGAAAAGAATCCATATCAATCGTTCATATACCAAAGCACTCATATACACATGTTAGTATCAGGTTTATATTCGACACAAATAAGTTTTATATAAGTAGAAATCACAGTAACAAATTTTATGAGGATCGCTCCATAATTTACCCTATCTCCCATATAAGCCCACTTTCGTGAATCACCCTAAAGTGTTTAAATTCATAAAAATTTTAGTATTAACGTAATATTTTGTATTCGTATATTTTATTTTACAATTAGTAAAAATATTGGTCCACAATTGTCCACATGTCTAATATCAGACCCATCCACGATTTTTGATGGACATTCACAATGGTGTGGGATATCATATGTTTGGACTTTTTTTATATTGATAAAAAAAATATTGGCAATTTTGGATTTTCTTTCTTTTTGCTGTATAAATAAAAACGGAATTATGAATAAATTCAGCGACAAAAATTTTTAACAATCATATTGAGTTTTTTAACACTAAAGAATATTTAACTTTGAAGCGACATTATACAGTTATTGTATGCGTAATGTCAGATCTTTTTTTCTTTAAAATATACAATCCATTTTTTCTTCAAATTCAATGATCAAAAAACTAAAATTTGCGAGCTAAATCATCAAAATCTCACACTGTGATGCGGTTTATTGTGATTCCTTATTCAGCGAAAATAAAAATCTACTCTAAATTTTATATGGCTGCTTACTTGTTTTTTTTTTTTTTATTATTTTTTAATGAAAATATGTACACGAAAAATTTATTAAATAAATGAAAATAACTTTATATAAATATTTACTGTAAGTAAAACGTGCAGCTGCAACATGGTATTTTATATACAAATTTATTATCTGTGTGTGTATATGAATTATTTTTATATTTGCATTGGTATATAAATGTATTTACCCTTGTGAGTTCAATGATGCTTCTGGGATAACACTTAATGAATTTTATAATATTAATACTGCATATCACATGTTTGAAGCTGTTGGAGTTGTTGTTTTACATGAAGTTTATAAATATGCAACATGTAATTTTAAAGGGAGAGTACGAAAAAAACTTTAATTTATTTTATTGGTGAAATTTCCTAATAATAATAATAATAACAATAAATTTGAATACTCATATAATTTACTTTTAAACACCTTAAATGTTTTCAAAAAATTCAATCCGTTTAATTTGTTTTTTTTTTTTATGTTAATGAATCTTCACGCAGAGAAAAAAACATGGTTACGGCATTATCACTACAACAATATTATGTTCTCATTATCAATTTTCATTAATTTTAATAATACTGTGTTCATGGTAACAACGTTTTTGTTTCAGTTTTATCATTCAATGTATATATTCAATAAAAATTTTAATATAGTTGGCTATGTTTTTGAATATTTTTACCAGAAATGAAATTTTATTACTATAAAAATATCATTATTTCTACAACCGTTAAATATTTCCAATCTTTTTCCTTGTTCTTAAACCATACTTTTATAAATATGTTTGAAAAATTCATAACTTGTTTGTTTTTGAATAAATTTGGTTTCTAATGTTTGTTTTCCATCATCATTATAATTCTCATTTATACATTAATTAGTATTAATAGACAAACTTAATTATATTTGTTGTGATTCAAGCAATATAAGATTATTATTAAAGGATTAATTAATTATTATTAAAGGATTTAGTTAATAAAAAACATTTTGTATTATTTTGCACAACATATGATGGTACAAATAAATAAAATTAATTAATGAACAAATAATATGTAAATATTTTTCTTTTTTGACTAAGAAACACTTTTATCTATTATTTTGAAACAAATATAAAATATTAATTTTGAATTAATTTTTTTTATTTTAGTGTGTGATGAAATGTAATCATAATATGATAACATTGGATAATAATATGATAAGATGGGATAATATGATAAAATGTAATAATAATGTGATAGAATGGAATAATAATGGAATCATAATATAAGATAATAATATAATAAGATGGAAAAATATAACCAAATGAAATCATAATCTGATAGAATGGGATAATAATGTAGTAAGATGGTATAATAATATGAAAAACTCGAATCATAACATGAAAAAAAGAACGAACTATAATATCGGACACAATATGATAAAATCGAATCATAACAATTGATATTTATAATCATATCTATTTTTAGCTGTGACCATATGTTTCAATTGCTCTTAGATCATGGTCACTACAAATACATTTTTTCTCTGTGTGCACAAACAATTCTCCGAGTACTTGGATTTTTAATCGATCTTCCGTATTTTACTTTGTGCTGCTTACGAATTAGTTTACTTGTATAAAAAAAAAATAATATTTTTTTTATTTATATTTTAACTTAGGTCCGGTTTTATACTGTTCCCTTAGCGGATACTTCGAGAGTAAACTTAGTTAAGAAACATTTATGTTAAAGCTCACACCTAAGTAATATTTCGTTTTACAGTTTAAAACTTAAGTTGACAAGAAAATAAACATTTACAATTGGGTGGTCCCGTTTTTCCAAATATTTTTCTTTAACTAAAAATCATAGATATATTTTATTTATAGTGAAATATTTTATATTAGTTATATTAATTTTTAACTGAATATCCTTTAGTTTAAATTACTATTTGCTTATGGTAATGCCAAAAACCATTATAAATATTAAACTTCCTTTCTTGGGCAAAACCTTTTGTTGATGTCACCCTAATGTTGCACCAAAAATAAATAAAAAAACTAACAATTAAAAAAATTTGAAATAACTTTGAAGATGTAAAGAAATCTTAAGCTTATGAGCTGTAAAATTAAAAAGGTGTTAGTGCAAAATATATAACCACAAAGAAAATATAAATTTAGAGCGTATTTTGAAATCTTTTTAAAATTTTAAATAATTTTATTAGATTTTGTGTTTTTATTTATTTTAGTTTATTTTCAATAAATATTTCTTAAGACGTCAAACAATTTTCATACTTAGGAAAAACTTTAGGGATGAAATAAGAATACTTAAGTTTTCAATCATAAAACAATTTTAAGAATTCAAGTACGATTTTGACACTAAGTGAGCACTATAATACCGGGCCTAACATGTTAGTGTATAAAACTATTTTTTTCTAAAAAAAATTTATGATTTGAGAAACATTTCCAATAGACAATGTCCGTAATGGATTTCATTGACATCGGAGATGTGAAATCCGATTGTTGATTGACATAGAATCGCTCAATGATTAGAATGATTTTTTTTCACTTTACAAAAATATTTCGTTGAAACACTTTTTAAGTGAATACATAATTGTATATGTATTTACTAAAAAGTTGTATGTACATATATAGTATTACAAAATAAATGTTAGGTTATGTTTACTCCATGTTTGAATGCATTCCCACCACCCTTTTGTGCACTTGCTTCCCCGGTTTCTGTCGTTGTCGTTATTTCTATTTTGTAACAAAGTAATGTCATATCCAAAGTGCACATTATTGTGTAATGTTATTAAAAATAATTATATTGAAAATAAATTTTTATTACTGTTCAAGTATAAAAATTACATTAAGTTTAAACGCTATATTAACAATATGGAAAATTATCAATTTAAAGAGTTCATAATAGAGATGAGTAATGAGAATGAGTGGATAAGGTGATGAGCTGGACAAACAAAAATTTGGAAAATCTTATTTTTTGTTAAACTTCAAAAAACTAAACTGTAAAGTTATTTCTGCGTTTCAGACAATTTTAAGAATTTTTGCATCGATTTGTTACAGCATATTTTCGAATATTTTGGTGATTACAGTAAATTTTTGCATATTTTGAGCTTAGCAGCATATTTTGTCATATTTTCATAGAACATCCTTTTTATAGAGCATATTTCGCAATTTAAATGGCATATTTATGTACTTTATACATAAGAGTATAATTTTGTATATATTACACTAAGAGAAATACTTTACATTTAATAGAATTGTTTACATAATTTGCCATTAGTGACATTTTCTTTTTACTGTTTTTCTTATCAGATTGCCTAAAAAATTTCTTGTTAAAAATTAATAGAAATTTTATAATTTCCTGATAGAATGTGTTGAATTTAATATTCTTAAGTGAAAAAAAAAATATTTTTTAAAAATATTTATAATAATGATCTAAGAGCAACATATTATGATTGGCATATATGATCACAGCGAAAAATAGAAATCATTATTATGATTCCATTTTGTCATATTTGTGTCCGATTTAAGGTAGAATTGAACAATCTTACTACATAATTATCTCATTCTATCAGATTATGGTATAATATTATCATATTATTATTATTATTACTATTATTCTATTTTATTATATTATTATACCACATTGTCATATTATTCCATTTTATAATATTATCATATTATTATTCAAGTTATCATGTATTTATCCAATCTTATCATATTATTATTTCATTTTGTCATATTATTAATCCATCTTATCATATATTAAAACGTACTAATAAAAAAATATTTTTATAAGTTTTTTATTAAAAATAATAGAGAAAATGTTCATTAGCCAAAACAAAATATTTACATATTATTTGTTCATTAATTATATTCATTTTTACCACCATATGTGGTTCAAATGCAAGATATGTTTTTTTTTTAACTAAACCCTTTAATGGCAGTTATTCAATATCTTATATTGCTTTAATCGCACCGAGAATAACCAAACCTTGTCTATTTGTATTTATTCATATATAAACTAAATGAGAATTACAATGAAGTTGGAAAACAAACATTAAAAATAAAATGTATTTAAAAATCAACAAGTTATGAATTTTTCCACTAAGTTTATGAAACAGATAAGTATTATATTTATTTGAAGCATTTTATTTTTACGGAAATAACAATATTATAGTTTAAAAACAGAATATGGTTTAGGAACAAGGAAAATATTCATAATAATAAAATTTAGTTTATGATAAAATTTTATTTTTGCAATCAGCCATATTAACATTTTTATTGAGTGTAAACATTAAATGACAAAATTTAAACAAAAATATTGTTATCATTAACACACAGTTATTAAAATTCAAGAAAACTAACAATGAGAACATAATATTGTTGTAGTGATAACGCTGTAATCATGCTTTTTCTTTGAGTGTATTATATCTTTTTTCTACGTTTTATTAGTACGATTTGTTAATATTTCCTGTGGCTTAATGCCAACGTTAAAAGCAGAAATGTTGTGGGCCACAGAACAACGGAAACGGATATGGCAAATTAATAGGCATCAGTAATTGCGATAAGTACTGCGTTATATGCTGCTGCTGACAGCTACATTTTTTGTTCTTATTTTTTGAAGGGTAACAACTCCCCTTCCTATTCCCTCATTAGGATCACTATAAAATATAAACGATAAAATATAAAAAGAGGCGTTCATTAGAAAACAAAAACAATACAAATCAAAAAGTACTTCTTGGTTAAAGGAAAGGACAGGGGAAGTTTAGAGAGTTTTAGGCAGTTGTAAATATATATATATATATATATATATATATATATATATAATAAAACAAAAAACAAATTAAGTAACCTATTGTAAAACATAAAATGTACTTTGAAACAAAAATGTACTAAAAATATTTTATATAAAAACTTGTAATAAATTATAAATAAAAGTAAGAAAAGTATTTTTTTAATTCTAGTTAAAAAGAAAAAAAGTTTAAAAGCAAAAAAGTTTTATTAAACTTTTTTTTGCTTTAATTTTATATTGCTCAAACTTTAGCTTTATTAAATCATCATTCAAAAACTTATTGCTGCGTTTTATCTTTGTGCTACAATTTAATAAATTTTTAGTATTTGATTACAAATGATTACACGGTGCTACAAAAAAAAAAAAAAAAAAAGTTGAATACACTTGAAATGTAACATAGTGAAGTTTATAGTTGCGGATAAGTAGATTATTATAGAATTTTTAGAATTTAAGATACACCGCAAAAATCGTAAGTTATATCCAAAAAACTAATTTTCGGACTTTGCGTCTTTATCCTAAATATTTTTCAACCAATTCAAGTTTTTTAAACTGCGTTAGGAAGAGAAGATCTTGCCCTTTTTAAAAAGTATATACACTTCCCTATTTATAGCAAAACTATAAAAGATATTAAGAACACAAACTCAATTTTTTATTTTTATTCATAGTTTTTGAATTTTATAGCCATTTTTGATCAACACTTTTTTAGAAAACATATTTTTTCGTATTTTTTCCTGATACTATATGTTATTAGGAATTAAATGAGCTATAAAGTTATAAATTGATAAAGTTAATTGAGAATTGTAGAACATATGCTTTTTTAAAGTTGTCAAACTCATAAAATCCTGTAATTTTTTATAAGTTTTACAACAACGAAAAAATTCATATGATCCACAATTCTTATCCAAATTTATAAAATAATATCTCATTGTATTTACAATAAAATATAAAACTAGAGTAAAATAAGGCATAATATATTTTCTAGCAAAAAGTGGTCATGAAATTTAAAAAATATGAATAAAAACTAAAAAAACTGATTTTGTGTTCTTAATATCCTTCACAGTTTTGCTACGAATAGAGGATTTTATATGTTTGTTGAAAAGAGTAAGATCTTCTCTTTCTAATGCAGTTTAAAAAACTTAAACTGGTTAAGAGGTATTCGAGATAAAAATTATTAAAGCAACGAAGTTCTAAATATTGCTTTTTTTTGTATAACTTCCGATTTTGGCGGTGTATCGAAGATTCTAGAAATGCTATAATAATCTATTCACCCACAACTACAAACTTTATTATGTTAAATTCCAAGTGTTTTTCACTGTAGCACCGTGCTTTTTTTTTTTTTGATCGAAAGCATATTTTAGAAGATTCTTTAAGTTTTTAATTTATATCTATTGTACGAATGCTGTTCTATTTTAACAATAATCACGTACCAAATTTATATTCCCCCAAGTGCTATTGTTACAACATTTTCATATAATTTAAGTAGGAAAATAAAAAAGACATATGGGAAACATTGTTATAGTTAATAACAATGTATAGCATCTTACAAAAGGAAAATATATAAGGGAGTCAAGGAAAAATTTGTTATTAGATTATAAGATTTAATTCTGTGACAAAAACTACATTACTTAAGTTATGTCATATAAAAAGGATAAAGGGAAAGTAAAGTTATACCTTTCAGCAATATAGTCTCCTCTCTGGGTTATAAAAAAAACTTTATTTACCGAAAGTTTCACTATTAAATTTTTTTTAATATCTTTTTCAAGTTAAAGTTGTTATTAGGTTCAAATTTCTAGATTTTAGTATTTTTCTTAAACTATGGATTCACTCATATTTTTTTCATACAAAAGCATTATTTACAATCTATTCATTGCCACTACATACATAAATACATGCACTCCAACTAAATGTTTAGCTAGTTTCTAGTCAAAATGTTGTTGGTTGTTAAATATCATTTAAATGTTTCACATTCAATTAGTTTTTCATAATAAATGGGTATTGGTTTGTGTTCATGAATATATGTGGCCACACATATAAACATCCACATGAATATACAAATATTTTATTTGTATTGAAGTGTGCACAGTGGGGCGAAATGAAAAATTTTTGGTAAACTAAACTATTGGTCGGATCGAATTGAAATGTATGGAAGAGTTATAGAGGAGGACCTAAGTCTTCAGAAAAATTATCTTGTAGTCACCCTGTGATAACACGATATAAGCTACAAGGTGTCAAATTTGACTACCTCGAGTATGTAAAAACTTCTACAAATCAAATCCGATTTCAAAGATTTTTATATTTCTGTACAATGCTTGGCAAGGTAAAGAAAAAAAAATAAGCTTAACCACTTAAGTTATCTCTTACAGTTAAAAAGAAATTTATGCCTGAATTTTAAATTTTTGATTTTTTGTCTCGACTTTATTTCGTTTTTTCGGGAATTAATTCTTTGGTATATAAGGGACAAAATGTTTAAAAATATTCTTTAATTTGAAATATACTGTAAAATTATATGCTGAATTTTTTTTTTTGATTATCTCAATTTGCCTAGTCGTAAACAATGTTAAAAACCAGTACTCTGAAATTTGTATGAAAAATGGATATTATTTTTTTTTTACAACAATGTAGTACTATTATATAAATTTTTTCTCAAAGTTTTTTTAATAAAGAAAAATTTCTTTACATATTTCAAAAAACAAGCCTTCATAAATGGTTAATAAGGAAATTTTAAATTGATTTAGGTTAGCACCATACATTCAGCATTGATCGAATATGGTGAATTTTATATTTTTTTTTATCTTTTAATAAAAAAATGTCATGCGATTTTTTTTTTTTAAATTTATTGACGATATTTAATCATCAAACCAATATAAATCTGGCTTGACCTGTATCTACATATTACATATCATTGAATTGTCAAATTTTTATATTTTTATATTCTTGTAATATTTTATAAGATTCTGAAAAGTAGAAGGAGTCTTGCTTTGAATAAAAATGTATTCTTTTTTGATTTTTTGTTTTTTTATATTGTTTATTTTTGAAAAATTGTCAAAAATTGGTTTGTAAATATTTTTAAATATTTTCTGCAGGTGTGAAAGATAATGGTGAAAATGTTGCAAAATTGACTTTATTCATAAAAGCTACACTCTTGTTTTTGGTCAAGCGGGAAACAGTTTAGTATCAAGTCGGTCTAAATCTATTTTATGATTAAATATCGCCAATAAATTTAAAGAACCTCGTGTGACATATTTTTTTTATTAAACAATAAAAATGAAACTTTTTGCAAACCTAAAACAATTTAAAATTTCTTTTTTAATCATTTATGAATACTCGTCTTTTGAAATATGCAAAGAAAGAATCTTTTAATTAAGAAAATTTTGAGAAAAAAGTGAAAGAATAAATTATATTTTTGTAAAAGAATAGCAATTTTCATACTAATTTCATACTAATTTCAGAATGCTGACTTTGAACAATTTTCATATCTAGACGAATTCAGATAATAGAAATTTTTTTCATCATATTATTTCGAAATATATTACAAATTATACGTTATTAAAAAAATTTCCTTTCATAAACTTCACGATTTATTCGCGAAAAATGAAATGAAGCCGAGGCAAATAATCAAAAATTCAAAATTCAAGCGAAAATATATTTTATATTTTTAAGAAATAACTTATTTTTTATTTATTTTGTCAAGCGCACAGAAATATAAAGATCTTTGAAATTGATTTGTAGAAGTTGCGAAAACTTTTGCATACTCGAGGTAGTCAACTTTGACCCCCTGTAGCTTATCTTGTATTATTACAGGGTCACTAGGGCCTTCTCTACATTTCCATTCCATGCGATCAGTAGTTTAGGAGATACAGATTTATTACCAAAATTTTTGCGTTTGGCCCTACTGTGGTGTGTGTGTGTGTGCTTACAACACACACTCAATTAAACTGCTACATTTTTCATTTGGTTGAATGTTATTGGCATATTCCCATGCAGAGAAGTATTTAGAAAATGGTTTTATTTCATTTTTATGAAATACAATACAATAAAAATACAAAAGTGTTTTTACGTATTTAATTTTTTCCTTATTTTTACAGCTAAATATTTATGCAGATTTGTGTCTAATATAAATTGTGTTAACGTTATTTGCCTTAAGAATGAATTAAAATTAATTGTAATTGGAGTTGTAGGTAATTTGAACAGAACATTAACTTTCGTATTTAGTTTATTTAATTAATCCCTGCTACAAAATAACACTTGTTATTTTCACTGGAAAAACGGTATAATGCGGGCTGTAGACCTTCTTGAATATATCACATAATAATTTTCCAAAATATCAAAACGTCCTCTAAATTTTGAGATATTGTGAAAAAAACCCGTTTTGGGAGGTAGTTGCTGCACTAAAGTTTTCATATTTCCATAAATTTAAAGTCAATTTTATTTTTTTTTAATAGATTTACAAAGCAAAAGAATGTAGCTTTTAACTCTATTTAAATCGTTTGTATGGGTCATTTTTAAAATTTTTAACCTGGCTTAAATTGACTTTAATCCTTAAGAAGTTTTGTGGTAATACTATTTTAAACAAAAGGGATACAGATTTGAACTCACAAGCAGTGTATTTTAGCCTTAAAAATGTTGACCACTGATCTTCCTATTTTAAAGGTAATCCTTGTCCAATTTTCTTAAAAACTTCAGAATATATTTATACAAGGTATTGACTTAATCGTTTTTTAATTTTATTTCCTGTAGTGTTGTCTATAAACTTGTACAGTTTTATTCGAACTTTTTTGAAATTTGTTTAACAAAATTTTTAAAAGTTTGAAAGTGGAGTTTTGAAATAGTGTTATGTTTCTATGTTTGTTTTTTAACCAAACATAGAAGTGGATTTGAATTATCCTGGAGAAACAAAAGCGTATTTTTCAGTAAATATGATTCAAATTTAATTAAAAATAGCCTTCTATTTCAACATTTCTCAAAAAATTAAAAATTTGTTGGTACACTCCTTACACAAGTGGCCTAAAACACATTAACGGTCCGGGGAATTCGTAATAACTTAAATTTTTTTTAAACAGATTTTTTCCTTTTTATGTCTTGTTTGCTAGATAATTATGTATAGATTACGATTTTTTAACATTTTGTTACAAAGTAAAGTATTTAATAGCTAAATTTGTCTAAAAACTGTAAAAAAGCCATATAAACACACAATACAAACTTAATTTCCATTGTGTCACAATTAAACGATATCCGATTTCACTAATATTTCACACAATATCTTTTTACAACCCAATGAACGATTCTAGGGGGAGTTACAAAAATCGGTAAATTTTGGTGCAGTCTAATGTAGATATAATCTAAAAGAGGTACAAATGTTTTAAACATTCTTAAGATTTAAACAAGAAGGAAATTTGAGGTAAAAATATTCATACCAGAGACCGTAACGATTATGAGAAATATCGTAAAAATTGCGATTTTATTATTATTTTCCAGTTTTTATTACTAAATATCAAGGACCTATATGCAAAACCCTCTATCTCAGGATATCATGCCATTATATTCCTTATAACAACGCTTATCTATGATAATAAATTTTAAATGAAAATTCATAGTTTTTTCAATTTCATTAACGTTTTTGTATACCTCTATTTTATAAAATAAATATATTATTTTTATTTTTTAGTGCAAAACCCTCTAGCTCTCTGAGTAATTATTTTATTTTTTTCACAATTTAAATATAACATATGACAATTCTGATTATACCTGGTGAATATAAATCTGAAAATTTAAATCGGTTAAATAGTTTTTTAAATATACAATAATAAATATTCACTTTTTATGGCGTTACTATCCCCTCTAAACGTATCTTAACTATTTTCATATCAATTGTGGAACTTAACAAGATAATTATTCTCACAAAATTTCAAGACTTTCACTTTAATAGTTCCATAGATATACGATAATTAAGATTTATCTTGCATGGGCGCTAATATTTTCCCTAGAGCTGTTAATTACGATTCTTGATAAGGAAATTATTTTCTCACAATTTTAAAACTTTTGCTCTAATAGTTGTTTATTTAAGCGATAAATAATTTTTTCTGTAATAATAACACAAGTATACAAGGTTTTGAAATAGTGTAACCAATAACTGGTTCTAATGAAATTTTGGGCCTTGAATTCGAATCTTCACAACGTTTTTTAAAATTGGTTCTAGTTTTCGAGATATTGGTAAAAATCAATTTTGACCATATTTGACAGTAATTGAAATTTTATTGAACAAAAAGAATAAAGTCGCAACAAATTTAATACTGTTATAGCCCTAATCAATGCGATCAAAAATCATATAGCCTAGCGTTGCATTTCTTATGCGGTTTTCTAGTTATTGAAATCAATAGCTCTCGCACTAAATCGTTTGTATTGCCTAGGATCTGTTTCATGTTTTAGAATAAATTCTAACCTTTAAAATATCAATAATATGAAATTGTTCGCTACGCGCTCTTCTATGAATTGTAGTGAACGCACAGTGCAGCCAACATGCGGGATATAAAAAAAACTAGAACCATATTTGAATTCAGCACCTTAAATTACATTTCATCAATTATGGTCCCAAAGTTGACCCCAAATTTTGTAACTCGTGTAATTATTATTTTGTTTGTATGGGGTGGGGGGTACCATTCCCTCTATTCCGATCCCAAAATAAAGTACCCTATTTCAATTATGTTGATTTTTTAACTTGCTGATTAGTTTAAAAACTTTTAAAATCATATATTAAATAGTAATTATACCCTACATCTCCATAGGTGGGGAGGGTATTATGCGTTTGTGTTGATGTTTATAATACCTAAAAATATTGGTCTAAGACCCAATTTAATGTATATCAGACGGCTTAAAATCACTTTCTGAGCCGATTTAACGGTGTCCGCCCATCCATCTGTCATTGTGCGTCATTGTAAACTTAGTAATCAAACTACAGGTCCCAATTTTTAAAATAACTTAATAAAATTTGGTACACATGTGTTCTATGGTCCTATTGAAATTGGCTATGTTTGATCCACTATTACACCTAGCCCCCATACAAATATCCTCCCAGAATATAGGTTCAACGATCATTAATGCCTTAAATGTATCCATAATTATGTTGTTTTTGTTACAATATTGCTTTTCTAAGAATCCAATATATTTATTGAGTTCCTTCTGAATATTGTGTAAATTATAAACTGAATGAAAAACTTTGCTCTTTTCAGGAGGCTTATTGTAAATTTTTACAAATTGTGTGAATTTAGTTAATATTTTATCTTTTATGACCTTTACAAATAAACCAAGTATAAACAAAACTTTTTTATGTTTTAAGTATTTACTGAAAAATATAGATAATAAAAGTGGTCATTAAAATAAGCCAAAATGTGACCAGTACTTTGTTAAAATTGAATGTTAAACAAAAAACGCAGCAACTTTTTACTCACATTCTTTCTCACTTTTTTCTAAATTTTATTACAGATACTCGTGGAGGTATTAAAAACTGGTGTGTTTTTGTTAGATCATAAAATTTCCAAAGGAATTTTTTTTTTAGCAAAAGAAAAAACCTTAAAACAAGCTACTAAAAAATAAACTTTTACTTTGTCTGAGTTTATAAAATTAAAACAATAAGAATTAAAAATACAAAAAAAAAGTAATAAAAATTTAAATATAACAACAAATACTTATTTTGCTAGAATTAAAAATACTCATAAAAATTAAAGAAAATAAAAGAAAACGTGTATTAAAAAAAGAAGAGAAAAACAAAAAGACAAAAAATATTTCAAGTCTATAAAAAATAAAATAAATATACAAAGGTAAAATGAAGTGAAGTGTAACGAGCCAAACGATATACCTACATACCAACGATCATATTGAAAGTGTATTGAGCTGTATTTAAATTTATACATCATACACATACATACAAACAAAAACATATACTTAAACTCAAAAACATACATACGCGCGTGTCAATAACCAATACGGTGTTATACAAACTATAAAACTCAAATACCGACAAAAGTTTTATATTTATAGGTAAGTGATATTCTCTCTTAGTATGTATATGGGACATTATCAAAATTTTTTAACCTAGTTGAAACTGATTTTAATCCTTAATAAGTTTTCTGGTAATACTACATATATTAAACAAAACGGGTTACAGATCTGAACTCACAAGACTTTTAACAAAAAAGGAGTGTAAAATTTTAGCGCCATAGGTTTCATTTTATAATCATGATCAGTGTTGCCAGTTTAGCCTTTTTACGGCTAAATGTAGCCTTTTCATTTTGTTTTTAGTCTCAAAATTTTCATTTCAGCTTCTAGCTTTTTCTTAGCCGTTTTGATTTTTAAAATTGACTTAAAAGGGCAAAAATTTTAGTATTTGAATAGCGAAGAAAATAATTATTTATTTGATGTTACTAGTCTTTTTCTTACAGAATAATCTAATATATAAACTCAAGTCTGGATTCCTTTACATAGCCCACATTTGTTAAATTAAACAAAAACTTAGACGGCAACGGAAAATAAAAAAAAACAATTTTTTTATTTTCCTTTTATTTTTTCCTTACTTTAAACTTGTTTCAATTTTGTTTACGAAATTCATATAAATTTTTAAAATATATAAAATATATATCATATATGGTGAGAAAATAAAAGCAACAAAAAATCCTGGCAGAATTTAAAATAGAATTTATTTTTAAAACGAGCCGCATTGCGCATTTTTTACACAAAATTTTGTATTGAAATTTCCGGACCAGGCTGGTTGGGTTTATTTATTTAAGCATTTTATTTTAATTCGCACAATAACTGGAGAATATTTACATATATATAACAAAAATTTTCGCCTGCAATTCTTTATTTTCCAAATCAAAAATATATAATTTTATGGACTCACTAAATCGATTATTATAATTATATTTAAATACTAGCGGACCCGGCGAACTTCGCCTCGCCCCAATTTTAAGCCTTCAGATAAACTTTAGAGTAATATTATATATGTATATATAAATTATTCCTTTATGCTAAAAATTTTCTATTTTTTCATTTGAAAAGCTATTAAGGAATAATTCCACAAAAAATTCCATACAAAAAATCTATTTTCGATTTTTTTGCACTGAATTGATTGTAATGCTTTTACCGTATATGGATATAATGCGTGATTTACGACAATCCGAAATTAGTTTAACAATACACAAAACTCGTATAAATTGCAGCAAGAAAAATAGCACATTTACTTTAGAAAATTACAATGCCAAAATGACACCTGTCAGATTGTGCAAAGTTTAAGTCAACGTATAACGCCATCTATCGGATTTTGGTTGAGAACTTTCTATTTTTTCATTTTGAAAGGCATTAAGGAATAATTGCACACAAAATTTTATACAAAAAATCAATTTTCGATTTTTCCAATTTTCCGCATTTCGCATTTTCCACAATTTTCCATCTTTTACACCAAGAACTTTCTATTTTTTCATTTGGAAAGCCATTAAGGAATAATTTCACACAAAATTTCGTACAAAAACAATCAATTTTCGATTTTTCCAATTTTCCGACTTTTGCGGAGAGATTTTCCAATTTTCCGCATTTCGCATTTTCCGCAATTTTCCATGATTTACACTAAGAACTTTCTATAGTTTGATTTGGAAAGCCATTAAGAAATAATTTCGCACAAAATTTCATACAAAAAACTCGATTTTCGATTTTTCCAATTTTCCGACTTTTCCGGAGGGATTTTCCAAAATTTTCTTCCGTAAAAACCTTCTTCTCGAAAATACGAACAACTAACAAAAAAATTTTACTTAAATCGGCCCAGCCGTTCTCATTTTATGAATTACTATACATTTTTTACACCATTTTTATATATATAATAGATTCTTCATTAAATATAGAAGCTATTTATGAATATTATTGAAAAATTCTTATGAAAGTGAAAGTCATGCAGAATTTGGAAATATTTAATCTCAAAAATTAAGAGAATTCATATGAAATATAACTCAAATTTGTATGGGAACTTTTTATAAATTTTTTTAAAATATCTGTAAAAAAAAAAAATCGAAAATAAATAAGAACGTTAAAAAATTTTTAAATTAAAAAAAGAACTTTCTCTATCCTTATTTTTTGAAGCACTGAAGCTTTCTTGGCCTTTTTTAAAGATCAATTTAACCTCTTTTGAGAAAATAATTTCCAACTTCCTGGCAACACTGACCATGATTGTTGTTCAAAGTTCAAAAACTTAGAAAAATAGCTTAATTTATCTAACTTTTCCCACTTTTATTTTGATCTCATTCGATCTTATATAAACAAATCAAACCTTGTGGATAAATTCCACACCTTCTTTTGTTATTCTGCAGGCTTTCAACATTTAAATACAGGGTAGTAAAATTTTGACGCCATTTTTTTATATTTTTTTTATTGGGCGGTGTCTGTGCGCCCCTGAACGGAACACAAATTTTGAAACAAGGATTGATACTTGTTGTAATTATTAGTATTTTGGACAATATCTCTTTGATGTGCCCTAAATAGTCAAAGCAGGAGATAGTCTCAAAGTTTCGAAAACAAGAGCGAAAAATTAATTAAAAATTAATCAACAATTTTTGATAATGGCCCATATATGTGTGTATATGTATTAGTTTATGTTTGTTATAAATAAATTTTAATATTTTTCTTTTTTTTTTTTTTTGCTGTTGCAGCTGTTGTACTTTATTGCCAATATCATAAAGTTTTGAAATAAAGAAAACAGCGCAAAAAAGCAAACTGGTATAAAATATACTTAAATACTTACAATTTTACATTTGTAGTAGATACCTATGAAATATATGAGATTTACAAAAGATTTTACTTTGCTTGCTCCACCGGCAGTTTCTGGTAAATGGAGCTAAAAAATAATATGTGTGCAAAAATTGGTTCGATCAGCCGTAAACTGGCCAGTCGACTTTGACATTAGTCCTAAACAAATTTCTAAGAGTAACTAAAAATTTTCTAATTGTATTTCCAAAATTTCTATTTGTATTTTAACATTTTCCAATTGCATTTCTGAAATTTCCAATTCTATTTCAGAAAATTTTTCTTATATTTTCAATAGAAAAATTCTTTCTGAACTAAAAATAGAAATTTCGGAAATACAATTGAAAAATGTTGAAATAAAAATGGAAATTTCAGAAATACAAATGGAAATTTCTAAATTATAATTAGATTTTTCTGAACTATTTGTAGTTCTGTAGTATCTAAACTGCAAATAGAAATTTCTGAATTGTAATTAGAAATTTCTGGAATACAACTGGAATTAGTGTGGTTGTGATGTTATAAGCAATCAAAGTACATGGAATTTATTTACATGGAATTTTATTAAAAAGTCCACAATTTATTATAAACCTAGCCTGTTATTAACGCTCTTTATTATTTTTTAGAATGAGATTTGAAGTTTTTATCAATCATTTTGCCACATATGAAAATTATTCTAGAGCAGATGGACAACAATTCGATTTTGAGTATTAAATGCAGAGTATATTATGACTTTTAGTATCATTATAGTGATTACTTTTAAATTATTGTTGGATTAAATAGGTGCTCCAAATTTGAGTGTTGCCGATTAACCTAAAATTATAAAAGTTGACATGATAATATTATTTACCTTAAAAATCGGCGTGATATAATGTAAGCGGACAATCTTTTTCACAATAGATCCCAATTGAATAAATATAAGCAATTTTAGTAACTTCTTTTTTAATATTCGTAACAAAAAAATTAAAACTAAAACAGCAAGTGTAATATGTGCTGAAGACTTTCAAGATGTGGAACAGAATTGAATATTCTGGTATTTGAATAAAGATAAAAATGCTGAATCTGAGATAAAAAAAAAAAAAAAATACATTTTAAGTGTTCAAAGCAAGTAAAACAAAATAATTTGCATTTAATTAAACTTTGTAATGTCATAAACTGAATAAATTACAAACGTGTTCCTTTTTAAAATAATACTAAAACAACAGAGAAAAAAATAATTTAGCATAGAATCGAAACATTCGTTATTCTATGAATTTTACTTACATAAACTAATTAATATTTTTATTTAAATATTTGCAAGCTTCGTGAAATATGTTGTCCTTTTTTAATATATCACACAGAATTTTAAAGTAGAAGTGAAAAGGTGTTTATCTATAAAAATGTTAACATGACAACTTTTCTAATTTTCAGCTAATCGGCAACACTTAAATTTTTAGCAACTATTTGATCCAACAATAATTTCAAAATATTCGTTATAATGATCAAAACAGTTATGCTAAACCCTGCATTTAATGTTAATATTTGTGTAAGAAGTACAAGTCGATACCTTATAGTCGGATTTTGGCGCTGCAATAGTCTTCATATGTGGCAAAATGTATTGATAATATTATTGACTTTTTAAAAAAAGTCTATGTATTTTTATTATGATTGCTTATAGCATCATAACAAGTCATAGGAGGTTAAACCGATCGCCATAAATATTATTTTTTTAGCCCCATCTAACAGAAACTGCCGCTGGAGCAATCAAAATAAAAAATTTTGTATTCATGAGTAGTATAATGTGTAGGTACATACATATTTTATGTATAAATATAATATAAAATGCTAAAAACAACAAAAGTTTAATATTGTTTAAATAACAATGCCCAATGTGCGATCCAAATAATGAAAGATAAAAATTTTAAATAATCATGCAGACCCGCAAGAGCTAGTCCGATTTCAATGAAATTTCACATACTGATAGTAGAGATGTGGGTGAGTTTAAGTTTTGAGCTTGGACCATATACATTTACCGGGGGCGGGCTCACAGGGTCCCAAAGTATGATACCTTGGGTATGAAAATTTAAAAAAAAAATCCTGATTCGTTATATCTAAATCGATGTAAAAAAAATGTTTCCTTTTTAACGTACCTTGGTGACAGGGTCCCAAAGTTTGATACCTTGGGTATGAAAATTTTTAAAAAATATACTGATTCGTTTTATCTGAATCGATGTAAAAGAAAAAAATGTTTCCTTTTTAACGTACCTTGGTGACATTTTTTCGTTATAGCGGGTCCAACTTTCACCCGATATTTTTGAACGAAATTTTTTGAATGCTTAATTTTTAGATTTGTCAACAGTAATACCGCAATTCCCAAAAAACTTTCTATTTCCAAAAAAATAAAAACATATTCAAAGATATAAAAAAAAAATATTAAAATTTTTTTGATTCCAGCTTTTTGCGATTTGAGAAATTAAGGCGAATATTGGAAGTTTGTTTTAAAAATAGGGACTTTATTTTTTTATTTTCTTTCCTTTTAAATATTTTTTATTAAGTTGTCTTTTAGAAAAATATAAACACTATATATCTTACTTAAAAAAATGGGTATATAAAAAAAAGAATGCGAATACTTTTGTCTCAAAAAAAAAAAAAAAAAAAAAAATCTACTTTTTTTCAAAGTTCAAATTTAAATGCTTACAGCTCTTAACTCCGAAATATTTTTTTGTTAAAATTCTTTCGTTACACCGGTTTCCTATTTATTTGTAATGAAATAAAATAAAATAAATAAATAAAAACGAACGAAAAAACTTCACCAAGGTACGTTAAAAAGTAAAAATCTTTATCTTTGAAGCCCAATATCTCGTAAACTGAAAGAGATAAGATATGCACATGAGGATGTGTTTTGTAGAGCTTGAATTCTCTCACATAAAAATCTTTCAAATCGATTCAAATATAACGAGGTGTCCAACTTTAAGACACTGTGGACTCAACCCCGGTGGGTCTATATAGTATAAGCTCAAAACTTAAACATATTGGTAGTAATATGTGAAATTTCATTGAAATTGGATCAGCCGTTACGAAACTGCATAATTATTCTCATTTCATTTTTTGGATGGTACACTGTGCGACGCAATACAACAATACGTTAAATACGCAAAAAATAAGTAAGTAATAATTAAATACGTAAAAAATAATACGCAAAAGTAATCTCCTCAGCTTTTTTTTTTCTTTTTTTTATACAGTTTGTTGGCAATAACAAGACAAGCTGTTAAATAAAAAAAACTACAGATAATAAATTCCTTTTAAGTCTAGTACTACAAAAGAAATGACATGAGAGGCACGTAACATTTTTATAAATTGAAACTAAAAAAAGAATATTTTTACAACAGAAGAACAGAGCTTTAGCAACAGATTCTTTTAAAAGGAAACAATTAAATTAAGTATTTGTATTATTCTGTTAGGTAAATATAAAAACTGAGCACAAAAAAAAAATCCATACACGTTTTAAGGTTTATAACTTTTATTATACGTAAAAAAGTAGTACCGTTAACTTTTTTATATTTTTTATTATTCTCAATAACTTTATGGTAAATTTTTTGTAATAGAATAATGAAAGAAAAAAAATCATGGAAACGCACAATTCAAATTTATAATCAAAACACATGTCGACCATATAAAACAATTGCTAGGAGTATAGGTGAGTTAGAAATTCCAGGTTTTTTTTTGACCATAAAAAAATACAAGCGTTCATGATCACTGTAAGGAACCCTGATATCCAAAGAAAAAGTTGATTTACAGATGTAGGACAAAATAATACGAATTTTAAGAGAAAACTTCTACAACTCTGGATGAAATGTGACTCATTCCTTAAACTGCCCTGTATCTTTTATCGGCAGAAAAAAACTGAAATGAAAATACACCAAATAACAAATGTTCCTAAGAGGAACGCTAGAAAAAGTGTGAAGGTAAAAGAGAGGACGAATTAATTTTTTTTTAAATATAAATCCTGCCTAAAGGGTGATAAAAATACGTACTGGCATACTTTTTACAACATCCTGTTTATAATTCCATATCACAGATGTATCAGACAAATATCTTGTAAAAAAATCGAATTTGGCAAATAAACTTTTCGTGCATATGTGGGGAAAAAAGCACTTAATTTATAGCAAATGACACTTAACAAAGAAATGTACGTAAATGAGTGCGGCTAGAAAGGATTCCTTTCTAATATTAGAAAACGCAACGAATTCTTATTTGTTTGGCTACATTTCTCTTCTCACTATTATAACAAAAAAATAACTAAGTCCTATCAAACAAATGGTGATGTAATGTACTAAAGCAGATCAATACACTAAACTGTCTAAAACTCTGTCCACTTTAAATGTATTGGATCATGGTAAGAAATATTTAAAAAGTATAAAAAAAAGTGGACCCATTCCAATACAAAAAGTAGCCGAAAACGCAATAAAGTTGTTATGGAGGATATTCAAGAAAATAATTAATATTTTATTATTTATTTTTCTTCTAAATTTAAAACTTGAATATACCAGACTTTAACAAAATTAAAATTTCAATGAGATTTCAAAGTTATAAGCTGAAATGTATGTACTAAATTTTTCTTGCGCAGTCCTTAGTAAACTAATACGTAAATATAAGAAAACAGAAATTTTTTGAAATATTCACTTTTTTAGTGAGCGAAAATTAAGAATAACATTTAAAAAATGTGGAAAACATTTAAAATATTTTTATGAACTATTTATATAATTCTTCAGGACATCACATAACAATTTTAAGAAAATTTCGAAACACTCTACAGTGTTTCGTTTCAAGAAATCAGAATGTATTATAATTGGAGATCGGGAAAAAATTTTCGATTTTTTCAGATTTCAGAGATCCTTGACTAAAAACTATAATTATCACCACTCTCATTAGTTGGACAACTAAGACCCAAATAGGTTACGAATCTTTGTATTAGCAGATTTAAAACAGAATGGTAAATGTACTGAGAAAAGGAAATTTAATCAATTGCTTAATCTAAAACTACGACATATTTATGACAGAAAAATAGAGCTATCAGAAATTAAATAACAAAATATTCAGCCTGCTTATAAAGTCCTTAAGAGAATTGGATTGGAAACAAAATTTTAATTTAACGAACGAACGTTAAAGGATTGATATTTCCGCTCTGAATTACATTTTTATGTTAACAGCAAAAAAAAAAAGAGCTGAAAAAGTCATGATTTTAATATTGTGTTTTCATTGGAAGAAAGTACTTTGTGCTGAAAAAGAGCTGAGAAATTCTTTTTTTTAACCTATGTTTTTCACTGGTAGGATGTTCTTACTTCTTTTAAAATTATGTTTATAAATTTTTTTAATAAAAAAAAATAATAAAAATTCTGTTTTAGCCTCTTTAAAATTTGTGAAATTTTAATTTTCTTAGAAATTCTGAAACTTTTTGCCGTTAAAGATACATATATTTTCACTTTTTTGGAAGTAATTATTAAGAACTTTTGAAGTGGTGAGAATATTCTTTCCTGGAAGCACTTGAACATTTTTGCTGGGTTTTTAAATAAATAATGAAAAATTTTTTGAAATTATTCTTATAACATATTTAAATTTTTAAATCCAATTATTGGATTTCATAAACAGAATTCGAGTACATGAACCCAATTTATTGGCTTTGTTGAGAAAAAGTTTAAAATGTTTAAATATTTAATTCAGACATTGATATTATTGAAATATTTTTAAACAAGTTTCAAAAATTAAATTTATTAAAAATTCACTAAAAATTTATGATTTAATAATTCTAATAGTATTGGCTGATGATCGCCCTTTTTTGTAGCTTCAATGGGGGTGGTCCAGCATTATATGAAAATAACCAAAGGGTATCGCACATTTAAACGTACCTAAAATTATTAAAAAGAACATCATATATAATATATTGGCCAAATATTAATTACCTATGATGATTGGAACAAGATGTTACACGTTGTTGATTGTTTTATGAAACTTTGTGTCTTTAATATTAATGATCAAAGTAACCAAAATTATGCTCTAAACAAGGTGTTGTATGCGCATGAAAAATGCTCTTAAATTCGGTAAATATGCCCCTAAAATTAAAAAATATGCTTTTAAAATATTATTATTTTTTTCCCTAAATTTTAAATTATCTACTTTTCATGATAAAAATAACTTGATTTTTATTAGCAATTGCTAGGAAATATTTTCTTTTTGTACTTAATAATTTCAAAGAGAATACATTGTATCAGGAAACTACAGAATTTTTTTTTATTATTTAAAAGATGCAAATCATTAGAGAATAATATTTTAAAAACGTATGTGACATTGAAGCGAAAATTTCACTAATGGAAAATTATGCAAAGAATTCTATTTTGTGTAAAATACGCAAAATTATGCTCTTAAGTATAAAATATGCAATAAAATGCAATTTAAATCACTAAAATACGCTCTAAGATAAAATATGCTCCAAGATATTTCTATGAAATATGACAAAATATGCTGCTAAGCCCATAATATGCAAAAATATGTTGTTAAAACGGAAATATGCAAAAATATGTTGTAACAAATTTACGCAAAAATTTTTAAAATTGTCTAAAACGGATAAATAACTAACAGTTTGGTTCATTTTAAGGCAAGGAAAAAATATGATTTGCATATTTTTGGTTACCCTGTTAATGATACACATAAAGCGATAGTATTTCCTTAATTACATCTTATTATTTTTTTTTTTATTCCAACATAATTTTATACGAGCTTTTCTTATCAAAGTACATTTTAGCCTAACTATTTTTAAAAAATTATAAAATGTGGCCATACTAATTTTCCTTTTGTTTTATGTATATATCATTAATATTGATGGGGAAAAGATTTGTTTTAGGAATATCAACATAAATGGAAGTTAAAATTTGTTCAAGATATTATAAACGATGACCCCTTTTATAATTTCAACTACGTTTAAATGTACAATAAAAAAAAAAAAATTTTTTTGGACCACTCTAAAAGTGGCACCAGTTTTGATTTTATTCAACTCTTGCATTAAATGTGGTCAATTTTTAACTGATTGGAAATCCTTTTCTATAGTACCTATATTTAAAAGTAGGTGATCGGTAGTCAAGTTACTAACTATAGACCTATCGTTAAACAAAATAGTTTTGCGAAATTAAGTGATAAAATTATTAAGGATAAACTTTTCATTCTTTTGAAAGATTCAATTTCTTCTTTTCAGCATGATTTTATCTATTTAAAAAATAAAAAATAAAAAATAAAAATGTATTTAAATTATGAAATTGTTTAATTGATTTTGAAATAAATTTCAATTATTTTTGTTAATCATATCAATAAGAACCGTTATTGAAAATGTGTTACACATCTATTAAAATATTTATTGATTTGATTCTTAAATTAATTATATCTTTCGATAACATACAAGAATTTTAGTTCAAATATTTATTGCAATATACCAAATATATAAGTATTACAAAAAATATACAAAGTTGATAATGTAAGTAAAAAAGTAAAATACAATATGAGTATATTTTAAACATATAATATAATTTATATGATATAAAATTAATTATGCAAATTTATTTAGGAAACTCTCGTTAACAACGTCAATTGATATTGCAAATAGAATTAAAGTGTTTCTGAGAAAATCTCTGTAAACTATAAATACTGCATATTAAATATTTTCCGCGCAAAAAAATTTGGCTCGTGTGGACTACTCTTGTTACTGCTTTGTCCTTTATAAAGCGATGCCTTCCAACATACACCGAGATCAATTTTATAGATTATGAAGCACCTGCATAAAAGTGTATCGAGACGAGACTGATGGCAAATAAAAAATTTTGAATTGTCGAGACTTGGGCATTTTCATCCCACACCAAGCAACGAAAAAAAATTTTGCGAAGCTTTTGACTCTATTAGTCATTTTCTTTTTCTACAAAAACTTTATAAATTTGATCTAACTCGCAATGTTTTGTTAATTTTTTTTTTAATTTCTAATGAATAGAAAATTATCAGTTGTTATTGGTAATTTTTCTTCAAAACTTTTGGTTAATGCTTTTTCTGGTATTCCTCAGGGAACACATCTTAGACCTTTATTATTTTTATTATTTACAAATGATTTACTATCTATATTCAAATATAGTAAATGCCTCGAAAATTGCAGCCCTATTTAGATTGTTTGTCCCAATGGTACTTTGATAAGGATATTAAAATTAATGTTCCCAAGTGTTGTATAGTCTCTTTCACACGTCATTTTGAATATATTTTATTTAATTATTCTGTAGATGACACAGCTATTAAACGTGATATTGAATTTAAGGATTTGGGTGTTATATTTAATGTTAAGTTATCATTTAATCATCATATTGATTACATCAGTTCTAGAGGTTATGCAATGATTAGTTTTGTAAGGAGAAATTCAAATCATTTACGCTCAAATCATTTTATATTTTATTTGTGCGTAACATTTTAGAATGTTGCTTAATAATTTGGTGTCCATTTTATAAAAAAGAATCGGATTGTTTTGAGCGCATTCAAAAAACTTTTACAAAAATGATTTTTAAATCATTATTATGGCCTAATGTCCCTCCTATGATCCACCAAGAGACCAAAGAAGGATTATATATATATATATAATCCTGTTTTTCTTTCGAAGGTTTTCTTATTAGTAACAATTCATTTTACTGTTATTTACTTATCATTTCTTTTGTAATGTTTTAGGAATTTAATTTAATTTTATTACTATAGTAAATGAGTATATAAATAAAAAATGAAATAATATATAAATAAATAAAAAATAAAAAAAACTTTAGTGCAATTAAAAAGCCATGTTCCTCCGATTTCTTAATCAATTTAAATGCGTAAATCAAAAAAATTCAAGAACTAAGCACAAAACGTTTTTTTATATCTCAGAATTTAGGGAGTGCACAGTGATTCGTTCCCATACAAAAATCGCTAAAAATAAAAGGAGTTATTCTAGACTTATGAAATTTGGTTCACAGTTACATATTGAAAAAATTAAGATACAACTGAAATTTGGAAAAAAATCGGTGTAAATTAATCTCATATTAAAATTATTTTTCCTATTAGTGCTTTTTAGTAGCATGAACGTTCGCACTTAGTTTAATTGAAATTGGTTCAGTAAATCAAAAGTTATAAAACTATGAATATTTTTCAGCAGAATTGGTTATTGGGGCGCATACTTGTTATAATTGATTTATATTACTCATACGCACCTATTACCAATCTAAATATTAAACACGTAAAAATATTTTTTTTTTATTTTTTTATATTTTTTTTTTAACATTTTCTATATAAATTAATAGACTACTAAAAATTTTTATTTAAAGAAAAGAAATTTTATCGCTATTTCTATTAACTCAAAAATGTAGAGTGGAGGGGTAGATTTTATTGACAATGATTTGTTACCTTTACAGAATTCGTTTTAGACCCCGAGAATTATATATTCTGGATTCTTAAGGGTTAGGGAGTTCTAAATATAAATAAATGTTAGAATTATAAAAAATGTAATTTTTTTAAGGAAATTTTTTTTGGGAACCTCTTTCCGGCAAAAAAGTGAAACCATCGAAATCGGTTCAGCATGCACATTAATATGCAGTCCGTTTTTACTTTGTTTCTTTTTTATTTAATTTTTATTTATTCTAGTATTTCCTTAATTTAAAAAAAGGAAAAAAGAAAACCCACCATAATGTTAAATAAGAATGGTTTTATATTTGTAGGTACATACATATATATGTAGCTTAGAACTTTCTTAAAAATATTCATTTGACCTTTGTTAAAAATATTCAAAAAACGTAAACTACATCTAATTATCAATCAAACAAGATATAAAAAGAAAAAGATCATTAATGTGTTTTATACTAATTGTGTAAGGATTGTACAAACAAATTTTTAATTTTTTAAGAAATGTTTAAATGAAATGCTATTTTAATTAGATTTGAACCATAATTACTGAAAAATATATTTTTGTTTCTTCAGGATAATTCAAATCCCTTGCCATCCTAGTTATGTAGTAGAAAGCTTTTTACGATCATAAGGGGTTAGCACCAATAAAATCTTCCATAGTTCATGTAAACCTGTAAAACAATTAATAGAAGATCGAAGTGTTTGCAAGCAAATTAACAGTTAAAAATAAATCTTTTATATTAAAAAAATGGGTCGTAAAAGGGATGTCGTTGTACGAGAATTTTTTGACTTTAATAAACATTTGAATATTTCAATATGTAAAACGTGTAGCTCAAAAGTTATCGGTGATAATCTGACAAATAAAAAAAGACATATGGCGTACTTCAACTTCCCAATCTTTTGATGAAATAGATGAATCAAGCACCCATAGTACTTCATCATTGTTGAAGGATTCTTTGTCTCAACTAGAAGTAGATTTCAATTCAGAGGATGAATTGGAAAATGAATCTAGTCGAGCAATATTATCGACATATGCCGAAATTGTGAATTGTAAGCCTCTAAAAGAAGATGCCGTTTTAAATTTGAAAAAATTTTTGGCAAGATGTAACGTGGTTTTATCGTCGGCTGGGGTAATTCAATTGTGTCTGGGGTCGAATTACTGAATCAACGAATCTTAAGTGAGAACACAATTGGTTTACTCTTTCTGGGGTTCAAATATATAGTTTAACTTAATAATTCAATGTTTAAGTAATCGATAATATTAAATTTAGATCTTAGATAAATTACTAGCAGCATGATGATACATCATTCAGTCGGGATTCAGTCGGGTACTTCTTAGGTAATTCGGATTCTATTACGGGTTGAAGATTCAGTTCTTTCGGGTATTATGCAGCAGGCCGGATCGTTTATAATACTTAGAGATATCTTACGAATAATAATTTAAATAATACAATTCCTTAAAACTAGGTTACAAAATTGAGACCTAATATAAAGAGAAACAGTCAACCGAAGTCGCTGTACCAAAACAGTCAACCGAAGTTGCTGTGCCGAAACAGTCAACAGAAGTTGCTGTGCCAAAAGAGTCAACGGAAGTTGCTGTGGCAAAAGAGGCAACGGAAGTTGCTGTGCCAAAACTGTCAACCGAAGTCGCTGTGCCGAAACAGTCAACCGAAGTTGTTGTGCCAAAACAGTCAGCGGAAGTTGCTGTGCCAAAACAGTCAACTGAAGTTGCTGTGCTTTTAGCGACTCAATTTTTTATTTAGCGACATGGCGAATTTTTGGGCAATTTATAAACAGGGGGCGATTTGTTTGGCTAATTTTTAAAATTTTATTAAATAGGCATTTGTGGAGAAAAATTATTAAATTTTATTATTACAAATCGATTATTTTTAGCACTTGTCTATATAGCAAAATGAAGAGCTTTAATTTATAAATAGCTTCAAATTAGTTTATAAAAATTTATACCCAAAAAATATATTTTGCAATACTTATGTAGTAAATGTTTAATAATTTGTTTTCCATAATTTTTCAAATATACTAAGGATATTAATGATTTCGGTCACAATGAAATAAAAACATTCATGAATAAATTAATTCTTTGAAACAATTTATATGTTAAATGGAGCCAAAGCTGTTATATAATGTTGGAATTATTCCTTCAAATATTATAATTAGATTCAATAAATTTTAAAAAATATTTTTTTTTATTCAATTGTTATTAGCTATTGCATTGATAAAGCCGCATTTACATTTATAAATTATGCAAAATTTTAAATACTAAATAGACTTTTAACATTTTAGATAATTTTTTAGTATTTCTTTAAAGAACCAAATAAAATTTAAATTTGACGATTTTCTGATTAACAATTTGGCGACAGAGGTTAAAAAAAATCTGACAACCCTGCTGTCCAAAAAAGTCAACCGATGTTGTTGAGGCAAAACAGTCAACCAAAGTTGACAGTTAACCGAAGTTGCTGTGCAAGGTATCCCCCTGACGCTCGGATTTGATCCGAGTATCAGAGAAACAGTGGCTGATTTCACAATATCAGATGTCTTGGGAATTAGACAGATTATATTTTAATATCAGCTGTCTTGGTTTTCTTCTATCGCTCGAATCGCAACTACTTTATCCAACCTTAGAATACTTATGTGAAAAATTCCATAATCTGTTTAAGAATTATTATTGAGAATTATTAATATGATGGTTGGTAGCTAAGGTAAATACATTCATTAACAAGTGTAAAATAATGTATATATGGGCTAGTAAAGGAGTGGAATGTTAATGGAATACAGACGTGTAAAAGAATGAAATGAATATAAATATTATACCTATATACAAGTTTAACTGGCTATTAAACTTAGCTACAAAGAAAATAAATATATATTCCCTTGCTTCAAAAAAATTAGCATATATGGTTCACCTAGTTCCTGTCACTCAGGTTTCGTTAGAAACAACATTTTCTGCACTGTGTTTAATTTTAGAAAACTAGAGATGCAATCTCTATGATGAAAAATTATCGAAAATTATGTTTGTAAAATTAAACCAATGTTATTTTGATTAAATAAAAGTAACGTAAATACATTTGTTTTATTTCTTAAAAAATAAAATAATACGAGTATTTATAAATAACTTTTATTTTTTCTTTATTCATAACTTAAAAAAAAAACAATTTTTAGGTATAAATTTGAAAATAGTAATTATGAAAAATATTTACTATTTCATAATAATTATTTTTTGTAGAAAATATATTTATTAAAATAAACATATCTATGAAAAAATAGCTTTCAAGTGATATATTTTTTTATTAAAATCGTATGTATACTGTGAGCGTAAAGTGGTTTACAGAAAATGTGTTAGCCTATTAAATATATAGGTATATGAAGGGGGATATTGTGACCTTTTGCCATTTACATATCGACTCCTTTTATAAATCAATATATGAATAGCTATATATCATAGCAAAAATTTGCGATATATTACCCAACTTTTCTTTGCTAACTTCCAGAATATATAGATAACTTATTATTGTAACAGATTTTACAGAAATGCATAAATATTTATACTTTAATTTTGCTTGCAATTTTCACACTTAAGTACAAGCAATTCAATAAAATGTTTTTAAATTTGATTTTTTAAATTTATTTTTTTTATATTGTATTTTAAAAGCAATTCTCAGATTACACCTGTAATCTGTATTAAACAAAAACATTTGGCTTATTTCTATTGAAAAAAAAAAAAAAAAAAAAATATAACCTTAAAAGTGTTTGTTTGTATATACAATATTGAATCATATACCTCTTTAAGTTTATGTTAAATAGCAACAACAATAATGAAAAAAAAGAACACAAAAACACCTGTAAATAACAATATCTTATAAATAAGTATATTGGTATATGTGTCGAACAAACAACTGTCGCAAATTTATTTTTATTCCTACCATCAAAAAATGATACGAGTATATTGGATTTGTCATTCCGTGTGCAACATATCAAAAAATATTCATCTAAAATCTATGACGATCTAGCTATGTTCATCCTTCTGTCTATTGAAAGCAGGATAGGGCTGGAGGCGGTCATCCATTCCCTTATATAAGGTTTGTTTGGCACTGAAGATGTGCTAAACACTAGAAACAAAAGTTGCCCATTGTAACTCCAGTTCATAATTTTTGGCAGATATCTCTTAAACAAAATCATATACAGCAACGAAATTTCCTACAGATAGTTCGAGGACCAAAAATGGGCGTAATCCACTCACCATATAAGGTGAAATTTTAAATTAGGATGGTACAAAAAGTTGCTGCTGAAGGGTATAACAGATTCGACCAATCCGACCATAACATTTTTACTTGTTTATTTTTATTATTTTACTTTTTTTGTAGGTGTCGGTAAAAAAAAAAAAAAAAAAAAAAAAGACAGACCCTTGCTTTTTAAAGGGGGAAAAATACTCGTAGTACGAATACTATTCAATATTTGACTATATTTAGCAAAAGTTATTTTGCTTTATATTCTTTCGTCTTTACGTACTTGTAGACTGTTATTGATGTTGTTTGTTTAGGTTCTTTATAGATAGTTTCTAATATAAAAAAATATATATGGGCCATTATCAAAAATTTTTAACCTTACTAAAACTGACTTAAATTTTAAATAAGTTTTGTGGTAATACTATGTTAACAAATGGGTTACAGATCTGAATTCACAAGATTTCAAACTAATAGAATGCTAAGTTTTAGCACTATATCAGTTTTCAAGCACTATGATTGTTGTTCAAAGTTCAAAACATTAGAAAAAGGGCTAAAAATTACTTAACTTTCTTCAATTCTTCTACACTTTTTTTCGCGCATTTATACTTTTAGATCCCATGCGATCTTATATAAATTAATCGGACCTTTTGAATATATTCTACATCTCCTTTGCTGATGTACAGACTTTTAACAGTTACATACAGGGCAGTCAAATTTTGATGACGAAATTTTTTAATTTTAAAATTTTTTGTTTTTTTTTTTTTTGGGTGGGGTCAGTGCGCTCCCCACGAAATAAAAATTTTTAAATATGGATTGATACCTGTTGTAATTATGTGACCGAAATTGTCAATGAAGTAGATAGTTCCAAAATTTGGAAAACAAAAGCGAAATTTTTTAAAAAAAGTCAGTTTTTCACGAGGCACATTCACAATTTCTCATAAAATGGCATGGATTACTGCATGAACTTAGTTTTTAGTTATTTCACAGAATAAAAAGAGCATTAAAAATAAATTCAACAAAAAAAATCAATGTATAGATTTTTTGAAAATTACGCAAAAAGTGCACTTTTTGGTTTTGTAATTTTATATAGCAAATTGCAGTTTGCACAAATTTTGCATATATAGATATAGGAACGGCGATAAATATAATTTCACAAAATTTAAAAAGATTGCAATTTTTATTATAATAAAATTTTTTATATTCTACTGGGAAAATATAAAATATGCCACAGTTATACTATCAAATACTGGAAATATCGTATATTTTATTTAAATAACTCAGTAGGATTTGATACTGCGCGTAATTTTTACCAGAATTGTACATAAATTTCCAGTTTGTAAAAATGTTTGTATGTTCAACTTAAACCGCTATAACTTTCGCGCCCACTGCATGAAATGATTAACACCCATTTGAGTCACTTTTTATTAATACAAATCGATTTTTATGTGCCATCGAATTTTTTTTTTTTAAGGCAAAAGTCAAAAATTTTTGATAATGGCCCATATGCAGGTTCCTTTAAATTTCGATTTTTTTTTTTTATTTTTGAACATTATATTACGTAAAATATTATTAAAATTCTAATTATTATCAGTAATTAATCTTTAAAATAAATCATATTTTTGAGTACAATTATTGTAAAAAATTGTACAAATTTTATACCTTAATTTATTGAAAAAATTTTTAAATTCCTTAGGTTTTATTAAAAGAGGCTTAAAGATTTTTGTGTTCATAATTGTTAAAAGTTTAATCAAAAACAAAAGCTTCTACAGATAAAAATGTATATTTGAGCAATGGATATAAGAGAGTTATGTTCATACAGTTTTTTTTTTAATTTTATTTTTATTTCATAAAATATTTATAGCAAATGGAAGAGTGTTCACTTTAATATGAAATATAATATCCTTAAAATAAATATTCATTTTTTTATACATATCTATTACTATTCATATGTTGTTTTTATTTTACTTTTATTCATAGAAATTCAATTCAAAACTAATTAAAATTTTGTTTTTGTAAAGCGTACAATCAGGAGCGAATATACGGGAAGAAATTGAAATCTGTATAATTAATAGGCAAGCACTTTTCTTGTAATTTTAATAAATAAATAAATAAATATATATATATATATATATATATATATATATATATATACAGTTAGAAAGGTATTTTCTCATAGGTATGCAGAATATAAATTTTATTAAATTCCGTTCAGTATTTTAGAATTTATAAGCTATAAAATTTGTTACTAATACATATAAATAAACTCACATATATATTATGTGTATAAGCCAAAACCCCAGTACTCATAGCACTCCGGAGCAGATTGTTTTCAAAATTTTCACAACATTTTAATGAAGCTGAACAAATGGGAGCGAATTAAAAAAAATCATTTAGTTTTGCTTTAGTTTTCAACAAGGCAGGTTCTTGTTATATGGTTAAGCAAAAACAAAACACTTAACAAAAGCGTAAGAGATAATTATTTTTTTATTCGCAACAAGTAGCATACATAGACCAATTACATTAAAACATTAACATTTTTTGCCTATCGCTGATATAGGCCTCTCTTTTTTAGTTCTCATGCATAGAAGATAGGACTCTTCCAATCAGTGTGACCATTTCAGAATTTTTGCAGCTAAATTTAGAATATTTTATTAAGATTTAGCTGCAAAATTTTCATTTGGTATTTAACATATTTTTTTTTTAGCATTTTTTAATAATTAATTAAAAATTTTCTAGCATTTCTCACAATAAGGATAAATTCTGTAATAAATTACTTAAATATAGACATTAACGAATCTAGTGTAAAAAGTAGATAAATGAAAAAGGGGAAAGAATACTTAATGATTGGATCAATATATCAATTAGTCCGTATAGTATTAAATATAATAAATTTAATTCTTAATATTAGATGGGCTTCAAAAATATTAAATGCTTTCGAAGTTTTGTAACAGATTTCTTTGAAATATATACTTATGGACTTATTCATAATCAAATTTCAAATTTATTAGTCTTTAATAAAAAAAATTTTTCATAAAAAAATTCAAACTTATAACTCTAATAAATTTGATATATTATTATGAATAAGCCCTCTAATATTTAGACATGAACTTATTAAAATAATGGATCTGTTCTACTATTCCCATTGCATGGTATCAAGGGCTTTGTGTCCCGGTGTAGAAATGATAATGTTAGGCATAAACGGAAGAAGTTTAAGTATTATAATGGTTAATATCACGGGAAACTGTCTGAACAGATATAGATTAAGGAGGTGGGACAACAACACACTGACTCTTTGTAGGTAATGCGATAATGTTGAGGAATTGTAAGTGGTAGTGGTAATTTGCCACTACCCACGGTTGCAATATTATTGATTTAGATGGTTGGGTTCGAAATGCTACAACGAACTGGGTGATAAATACTATATAGCTGCAAATTTGAGAATATTATGCGATTTATCATGTGAATTGAATGACTTTATGGTAACAGATAGCAGTTGTCTTCTATATGTAGTCTTCTCTTTCTCTGTTTTATAATTTGTTCTTTTTTAATAAGGTCATTTTAAATAATTTTTTTTTACCATATTTTACCTTTATTTTAAAACGATTTAGCTAAAATTTTTTTTGCACCAGGTCACACTACTCCCAATTCAAAGCAAGGCCATTGTTGTTATTACTTTACAAAAAGATACTAGACAAGTTGTAATGGAATAATAATGTAAGAGAACAGTGTTAAACAACATAGAAAAAGAATTTAGTTCTCTGAATTGCTTGTGCATAATGGAAACAAAGAAAAAAACAAAAAAAAAAAAAAAATAAACCATTTGATTTATTTTATTTTATTTTACTTTTTGAAAGGTGTTTAGTTTTTTATGCACAAATTCCGATTTTTATGAAAAGAATTATCTTATTAGCTTAAGACACTTTTATATTTTTTTTAGCAAAATAGATATATTATGATTTTATCTTTTCTTTCTAAGTACTACAAAAATTTTTATTGATCAAATTCTAAAACCTAAAATACCAAAATATTGTAAAATACCAAAATATTTCTGCGATTTTTTCCCGTTTTGTCGTGTTTTTTTAATTTTGACAATATTTTGGTGTTTTAGAATTTGAGCAATTAAAATTTTTATAGCACTTAAAAAAAAAAGATAAAACCATAATATAACTATTTTGCTAAAAAAAAAATATAAAAGTGAAAAATATTTCTCTTACTATTGTGATATGTATATATATATATATATATATATATATATATATATATATATAAACAAAAAATCGACTCAACAGAAAAAAATCGTATAAAAACACCAAAACGAAAAAATCTCTAAAATGGAAAAAACCGCCAAAATAAAAAAAATTCAGCCAAAGTAAAAAAAAACGTCAAAATAAGAAAAATCTACTAAACGAAAAAAAATATGCAACGGAAATAAATCGCCAAAATAGTAATTTAGAATTTCATACGCCTTCTCTGCTTCAACGAATTTTAGGGTAAATAGAAAAAACTTTTTAATTATTTAAATTCGCAAGTGTTTTTTTTTTTATTATTGTATTTTATCGTTATTATTATTTTGGTGATTCAATTCTTCACGAATTTTTTTAAGATTTTGAATTTTTTGTAGAAAAACCAGGATTTTAAGATTGGCTAAAAATATTTTAAAAAACTACAATTGGCTCAGTATTATATAAGTTATATTTATTAAATATTTCTGCTAATATTTTTATTAAATTGTTCTGCAAAATATTGTATATCAAAGTTTATATAACGCAGAACTTTTTGATTTTAATACAATAGAGTTAGCGGAGTACCCCTGCTATAATCTAGTTAATATAAATGCGATTAAATTCGGTAAGTTTATTGAATAAAGAACTATAATTAATATTACGGTAAAGATTAATCTGGGATTATATGAAGTGATATAATAAGAGCTACGATTAGAATCTGGAATTAAAAAAAAGGAATATAATGAAGCTTTGATTATATAAAGTTACCATAACACTTACGCTAATAGCTAATCCGGGATTTTTAAAGGTCTACAATTAACGCTAATCTAGGTAAATATGAAAGCCTACATTATATGCTGACCTATGTTTTTAAAGCTGATCAGGAATTATATTTAGATTTGCTAAAGAAGCTAATTTCGAATTATATATATCGTTGAAAGCTTATCTAGGATTTTAAAAGCACATGCAATTAAAGCTAGGATTAACGCTAAACTAGGACCAAAAAACATTTAGAATTAAGTTTATTATTAAGGTTATTATTAATACGAAGAGCTATGATTAAAGCTAATCTGGGATTATACAAATAACTGTGATTGAAGCTAATCTGGGATAATATGAAGACCTAGGATTAATGTAAATCTAAGACTATATATAAAACCTCGACAATAAGGATACTTACTTTTGGACCTAATTTGGGATTATATAAAGAATTATGAATAACACTAATCTAAGATTACATAAAGACCTTCGATTAATACTAATTCGTGATTATAGATATACCTATGATTATTGTTCTGTATAAAAACCTAGGATTAATGCTAATCTAGGACTATATAAAGGTTTTTGATTAAAGCTTATCAGGGATTATATTGAAACCTTTATATGATTAAAGCTATATTATAACATATAACAATTTTAATTAAAGCTAATCTGGGATGATATAAATTCATAATACTGATTAAGGATTATATCGAGACCTACGATTAAAGCTAGCATAAAAGCGAGTCCGATACCATACAATTTTAAAACCAATTTAGAACTTTATAAATTCAACAACAAATTTTTCCCTCCCAAAAACTTAAGCAAAATCCGCACCTGCTACAATATACACAAAGATATTCAGCTTTCTTTTCTCTTTTGAGTGATTATGACTGATTTCAATTATTTAATTTATTGCGTGCTTTTCGAATTATTACAAGCATAAAGACTTTTTTGAACGGAAATTATACAGCAGTACATTAAAATTATATATATTTCTTTACAAATTATATTTTATTTTTATTTAGCATAAGAATTCCATTTGAAATAAAATTGAAATTCCTCGTGAGTAAGAAGATTTTTATTTGCATAATAAAATGTGTTTTTTTTTATAACTGCTCAGAGAAAATACTTTCGTTGTAGCAACCGAATTTTTTGCCAATCGAATTCGGTTGGTTGCAGGAACTAATACACAATTCTATTGAAATAACCGAATTTATATGGTGCTTCTAAATATTCATTTATAGGGCTATTGTGAATTAATTTCCAAATAACTGACATTTTCTTTTAGTAATTATTTATATTTATATTTTTATTTACAAATGAAAGAACAAAATTTACAAATTAAAATATATAAACAAAATTTTTTTTTTAAATACGAGTATTAATATGAAATTTTACATTAATGATAGGTTGAATTCTGCTTCGCGCATTCAATGTATTTTCATCCAAATTCATCATAGTAATAGACATAAGGCATTAGTTATTGCAGACTCCACTAAAAAGGTAATAAAAAAACGTTAAAATATGAATTTCAAAAACGAAAATAGTATCATATTGAGTCATTATGATATTATTTTAGTTTCTTATATACATACATACATATATGCATACATACATACATTATCGAGCATAAAAAGTGCAACGCTATGTGATGTGATCTTTGATCGCTCATATTTTGCTTATAGCGTAACCCGATGTAAGAATACTTTTTCTGATTTTAATATTTGTGGCCATAGACTTTTGTTGTATACAATTTTTTCAAATATTTTTATATGCAAAGAAAATTATTAAACGTTTATTAAAATCAGTTGTAAATTTGATTTTTTAAAGAATGAAAAAAATACTTTAAAAGTGGTTTGTAAAACAAAGGGAAAAAATGTTCCAATATAAGCAGCGATTTTAGAATCAAAAGCCAATCATTTTTATTCCAAAATTTATCAAACCAATTCGGGTTTCAATGCCAGTAAAGGATAGTTGAAGAAATTTAAGAGTCGACATGGAATTAGATTTTTCAAAATTACGGGCGAGAAATTGTCTTCGAAACCTCATCTTATTGATCCATTTGTGAAAGAGTTTAGTGATTACGTTGATGAGCATGGGTTGACTTTTCACCATATCTGCAATGCCAACGAATCCGATTTATATTATACACTTGTAGCTCAAATTGGTACGGAACATCTTTTCACGAATGCTGATATAAACAACCGGATTCGAGAAGAATTTCATGTGGAAAGTAATGAGGAGTAAATGGAATTATCAGATACGGAATCGGAGGATTTATACGATAGAGGTCATGAAGAAAACAAAATTAAAGTGGGCGATTGTATAACACCTGGAAAATGATAAGCCGGCAACTGCACCTACGTGATTCATACATACTCGTACATTAATATAAATTTTTTCAATAAAATTTTGAATTTTAAAAATTACATAAAAATTTTCAATAAAATTTTGGACTCGACAGATCTGGTTTTTAATTAGTCGCGAAAATCGAGCTTGCACTATACCATGATTTACTATATTTGATGTATATATCTACGGATAATATAAATATTAGCAAATATTCCTACTTTCTATTAAATTTTGGAAATTTTCCATAGAGATTGATGTTTTTAGAATTAATGTTTATTTTTTTTATTAGTTTGAAATCTTATAAAAATTCTCTACGAAAAAGCGATCAAATATTCATGATAGTTTGATTTAATTTGATAATTCATAATTGTATAAGAGCTTTGGAACGTAATAACGCGACCAATTTCGTTCATTATTGTGATGGAATCAACAGTTAAATATTATTTTTTCGCAACGATATGATTTTGCTTAATGCCCGATACGCAATTATGTTCAAATAATCCTTAATTTTGGTTATGGAACAAATTCTAACACAAAGAAAGACAATTAGGAATTATACCTATTTTGGTACTATTTCTAAGTTAAATAATTAAAATTTCATCTTTCACGATTATTTTTTGCACTTTTTTTTTTACTAATTAATACTTAAGGAAATATGTCTACCTAGACAGTCTAAATTCGAAACATATGTGTTTAAAGTCAAATTAATGCAAGTTATCTTAAGAGGATCTCATTTCCATTAAACAGTACTCGTTAAAATAATAAATAAACTTTCTCCAAAAGTAAAGAAGCTAGTTTGATTTCAGTAAACAATATGTTGTATGTTAAAAGGGTTTCCCGCTACCCTACTAATATCATTAAATCAACGATTTATGGCCGTAGTAACTTTAAATGACCACATGTGTTCATTCGAATTATATCAAATATCTACTGTTCCATTGTTTCAATATTGTGTATCTAAGATAATTTTTAAGAATCCTCATATTAGAACTACACATCAATATTATTTCAGTACCATCATCATATTGTTGTTCTAAAATGTTCCTAAATTCTTAACAAACAAAATGACAAAATTCCTACCCAGCAAAAACTTTTTTGCTTTCGGTAATGGCAACTACTTATTAAAGTAGTTTCTTGTTGGTAATGAGGCGTCATTATTATTTGCCTACTCTATATTCCATAAATATAGTAAAATAGCGCAGTAATATTGGAATCACGTGGATGAGTTAGCTAGAACTTTGGATTAACAACTAAACGGTTGTTGGTTCAATCCCATTTTGTTGCTGTTAATTTTTTATAACAAAATGTCTAAAAAGTTATTTTATACTTGTTAATGCCAAAAACGTTTTGTCATCGTATTTGCATTAACCCTTAAAGTGGTTGTCTTCAAGTTATATCTAAAAGCTGATTGCTATAGTATTCTAAAAAATTGTCAAATAATCTTCTGTCTTTATCTTACAAAAAATGCCTAAATATATTCTGTCAAAAGCAATCATGTCATTCATACTTTTTCCGGTTTGTCAAAATATATAACCGGCCCTTCTAACTTTAGAATCCGTACTGGTAAGAAGTCCTTATACTGAACTCCAATAAAAGACAAATTCCAATTCCTATTTCTGTTTTGTTTTATTTCTTTATTTTTGCTTGATTGGATTAGAGCACTTTGTTTCTATAAACAGAACGAGGGTACCAGTTTACTAAATGCCAGTAATACCTTTGTGGACATTTAGAAAAAACATTTGGTCTAATTCGAACCGGGTCATAACTGGAAACATTCTCATTCCTACCGTTTTATTGGAGTTTCATTCTAGCAACAACATCATTTCAACAATAATACAGCACTTGCAGGTTTGTTTGTAATTCTTGTCTTTAATAAAATTCAAGCGTTCGGAAGAGCAAGTCGAAATTTACAATTGTTTCTTAAAAATTTAATTATATCCACGTGAGAGTGAAAATTGATAATTAATAAAAATGAGAACAAAAGTATAATCACTATTGTCGTCTAAATGAAATCCGAAATAAATAGTAAAAAGAAAAGTAATTTTACTATCCTAAATTAAAAAAAAAAAAAAAAAAATAAATAAAATATTAAATTATTAGAGCCTAAAGGAGTGATAATTTAAGGATTGAAGGGTTTCATCAGGCGAATAATTAAAAGAACGAGTAAGAGACAAAAAGTTGGTGGTGAGTGCTAAATTTTTCTCAAATAGATGCAAAATAGTGACTTAAAAGAGGGAAATTCAAGATTTATCGTACGTAGAAACATTATATGCCGAAAGTTATTAATTTCATTAACATTTGAGTAGAACCAAGCTTTGAGTAAAATTTAAATTTGAGTGAAATTGAACTATCTTTTTGCTTAATGTATGTATGAAGAAGATTTTTTTTCCATATTACAGATCTTACATTTCTATTATTTTATATTACATATTCTCAGTTACTCTTACACATTTCATTTCTCCCTTCTTTTGATATTTTTACTCTTCTTAAAACGTCACACATTCCTAACTCGTATATTTATTATTTTTTTTCCAAATATTACTTTTGTTGCAATACACACATACACCCATGTTAATGGAATAATAATACATCTCATACAATTGCTTTGCTTTTTTGTTTTTTCTTATTGTTGATTATGCATTAAAATCAAACATTTTTATTTATTGAACTCATCATTTCAATTATCTCTTAACTTGCATTCCATTTCCCACAACGAAGAGAAGTAAATATCACTTGATCTCTTCGTTGTAATAAATGAAAATATAATACGTTCCACAAAGTCGCTCAAGAAAATTTGAGTTCCAATACAATATTCTCTTACAATATTTTAAATTTCCATTGATATTATAAATACTACAGAGATATACAGTGAATTCTACATAGTACAAATTATATTACAATTGTAATACATATTTACCAAAACATTTGTGTTTGAATTTTTTCTCTTCATTTTTGTATTAAACATATTAGTTATATGTAGCGTGTCTACTTTAAGTTATATGGCTGTTGAGATAAATAAAGAACAGATCCTCTATTTTTATGGAAATTTGTGTCAAGGTAATTGTTTAAAATATTAAGATGCCAATGACTAATAGGTCTCACCAAACATAATTAACATTCCTATAGCAAGTTTTCGATGCTGATTTGTGTACAATATTGTATCCTGTACAATATATCGGTTATTCTTGCCAGAGGTTCGCAAATTGTTTTATGGTTAATCCACACCATTAGTAACAGTTTTTTTCCTATATTCTTCGTTTTAATGTAAGCCTGTTGTTTATTCTAAGGTTTAATCATATCTTCCTATATTACTTATCAATATATTCGCGTATGTTCTGAATTAAAAGAATACAAATTTCCCAAGGTATTTAATTTTCCTATTTATTTCTGCAAACTTATTTTCATTTCTTTTGTGGAAAATATTTAAATAGTACTCTTTTTGCCATCCCTGATTCCAATTTGCTTTCCAATTTGAATTTTACCCTTCTGTTTTCAGTGAGAGTATTGGAAAGACATTACTACTTTACTGACACATTAGGTCTGTTCGTGAAACAAATTGTTTTCATATTTATAGTGTTTTTTTTTCTGCAGATCAGTGCTGCTTTATTGGTTTTGTTATTCAAATTGAATTCAAATTTGATTTTATGATTGGTAGCTCTTTCTTATTTCTTTTTTCCTCTTTGTCTCGTTGTATTAATAAACAAGATTTATTCTTATATTTCTATTAGAGTTTAATTAAAAAGTAATTTCACTTAGTAAAAGCATTACAAATATCTATTGGTACAATAATTAGTAAAAAAAAAAGAGAAAAACAAAACTCCATAAAGATTTATCGGAAATTTAAATTCGTACTCAAGTCAAATCTTTATTGCAAGTGAAACGCAATTTTATGAATTTGATGGAACAATTTGCACTCAATTCAATGAAATTAAATATATATCACCACTAATTGCGTACTGTCCAGACTATAGTTATTCTAACAAAACTCGTTGCGTATTTCCACAACTCCTTTAAACTCAAATATATTTCATCATGTCACTAGATCACTTTATTCGTTTAGCAGACAGTTTAGTCGAATTTGAGTCAGACTTAGATGAACATCGGTATCCTATTAATACATTTCATGCAATTGATTTGCATAGAAATGAGATTAGAACAACATGGTCTAGAATTAAGACCGCATATGAAAAATTTTTATTTGACATTGATAACGAAGAAAAATCTGGAAGTGAGACAGAAAAGGAAAAGGAACCGACAGATTTGGAATCCTTCAAACTGAAATATAAAAGTACATACATTACCTTCTGCAACTGTCTCTCCAAATTATCGGAACTTTATGATTCTCTCCGAAGCCAATCTATTGCTAAATCTTCTAACTCTCAACCATCAAAATCAGGAGATTCCGGAGTTAGTAATTCTTTTAACGGTGATTCATATAGTCTTCCTCTTCCCCCATGTGACATTGAGGTTTTTTCTGGCGAATATTCATCATGGCCTACATTTCGAGATTTATTTACTCCACTCTATGTAAGAAATTCTAGACTAAGTCCAATAGAAAGATTACTGCATTTGCTTAAAAAGACCACTGGTGAACCTCGTGATATTGTTCAAAAGAGTCCTCTAACGAACCAAGGGTTTGATTTGGCCTGGGAAAATCTCTGTGCTAGGTATGAAAATCGTAGGGTACTCATCAATGGTCAATTAAGAATACTGTTTAACCTTCAGTCTATTTCATCTGAGTCTGGAACATCGATAAAACAGTTGCAACGAGAAATAAACTCCTGTATTTCTACACTTAAATTATACAATATCGATGTGGCAAGCTGGGATCCAATTTTTGTGTTTTTATGCACCAACAGGCTTCCTCATTTAACTCTCAGTTTGTGGGAACAGAGCCTTCCTGATAAAACCTCTATCCAAAAATGGTCAACTTTGGATACATTTCTTACTGATCGTTATAGGACCTTAGAATCAATTTCAGAAAATCGTACTTTACCTAAGGTCAAATCTTCTGATTCGAAGTCCAAGCCATCGATCAGTTCTATAAAGGTCAATGCCTTTCAGTCCATTATTTCCATACCAAAATGCCCGTTATGTACGAAAGAGTCTCATATTATTCGGAAATGTCTGCGCTTTTTAGCCATGAACCATAGTCAAAGATTCTCCGAAATTAAAAGGCAAAAATTATGTCTTAACTGTTTTTCAAAAACCCATGGAGTTAAGAATTGTAAAAGCAAACATAGTTGTTATAGATGTAATAAACGTCATAACACGTTGCTCCATAAGGATGCAGAAAATTCTAATCCTAGTCAATTATCGCAAGCATCCAGTACAAGTACTGGTTCAACTTTGAATCCAAACTCCGCTCCATTTTCTTCCAATCCTTCACTACAGTCCAATTCCAATTCGGGGGCTGGAGTTGTTCAAATGTATTTTGCTTCAAATAATAGGGGTGTTCTGCTTGGTACTGCAATAGTTGAGGTATGTCATTTAAATATGAGACACAAAGCGCGAGCTCTTATAGATTCTGGATCCGAAGCAACTTTCATATCAGAGCGACTTTTCAATCTGTTAAAGTTGCCCGGAAAACCTGCGAATGCTCGAATTTCTGGGTTAAATAATACTGTTTCCGCCACTATAAAAAGGGAATGCTTTTGCACACTTGGCTCTCCCATAAATGATACTATTCAGCTTCCAATCAAGGCACTAGTAGTACCAAATTTGGCTGGAGATCTTCCTACACAACCTGTAACAGAATCACACTTTTCTGATCTTCCACAAATTACCCTTGCTGATCCACAATTTTTCCGTAGTTCTACCATTGACATACTTATAGGTGGGGATTTGTTCCCATCCGTAATGCTAGCTGGTGTCAAACATGCAATATGTGAATCCTTAATGGCGCAAGAAACTATCTTTGGATGGATTCTCACTGGTCCAATTTCTCCGAGTTCTTCCCGAACAAGCTCCATATTAACTTCATACATATGTGAAGTCTCCTTAGATACTCAGATTTCTCGTTTTTGGGAGGTGGAGAATCTTCCACGGAAGAACTATATGTCTGCCTCAGATAAATATTGCAATGATTTATATGTAAGAACTACTAAAAGAGATAAAAGTGGTAGATATATTGTTGCATTGCCCTTCAAGCAAGGTTATCCCCAAGAGTTAAACTTGGGACAGTCCAGAAACAGTTCATTGGCTCAATTTTACTGAAATGAAGCCAAATTAGTGAGATCTCCCGAATTTAAAAACGAGTATGATCAAGTCCTTGATGAATACATTCAATTAGGACATATGGCAAGAGTAAATTCTCCACAGGTTTCCGAATGTCCTTTTAGTTACTATTTGCCTCATCATGCCATTATAAAACCCGAAAGTACGACAACGAAGGTTCGGGTAGTATTTAATGCATCATCTCGTTCTTCAAATGGGCTAGGTTTAAATGATGTTCTCCACACTGGTCCGGTTCTCCAAAATGATTTGACTCTTTTAATACTTAAGTGGCGATTTTTCCAATATGTATTCAATGCCGATATTCAAAAAATGTACAGGCAGATATTGGTTAATCCTGAGCACACTCCATATCAAAGAATTCTGTTTCGAAAGGACCCAAGTGAAAATATTCAAGATTATGAATTGAAAACTGTCACTTTTGGTGTCAATTGTGCTCCGTACTTGGCTATCCGCACAATCATCCAATTGGCAGAGGACATTCAACCAACGCTTCCTCTTGCCAGTAAAATTCTACAAAATTCTATGTATGTAGATGATGTGTTAGATCACATTCTATTTCAAATGCATTAGCTGCAAGGAATGAGCTCATCTTAGCTTTAAAATCTGCTGGCTTGTCATTAAGAAAATGGACTGCTAATTTCAAAGAAGTTCTTGCAGAGATTCCAATTGATCACTTGTTATGTGAGGAATTCCTGAATTTTGATGACAATAACATTAGGTATCCGATGGAATGCCAGCACAGATTCTTTTTATTTCAAAACAAGTCCATTTCCGGAATCATATAAATTCACGAAACGGGAAGTTTTATCCCATATTGCCAAATTGTTTGATCCTGCAGGATGGCTTTCTCCAGTCATTATTCTTGCGAAAATTCTGATGCAAAAAATATGGGTAGAAGGAACTGGCTGGGACGAACTTCTTTCTCCTGAACTAACATCTCAATGGACAACATTCCAGTATAATTACAAATATATCAATGATATCCAAATTCCTCGTTGGATTGACTTTAGTCCACAAGCTGAAATCCAATTCCATGGCTTTTGCGATGCGTCCGAAAAAGCCTACGCTGCGGCATTATATGTTCGTATTGTAAAAAACAATACAGTATACACTCACTTATTATCTACAAAAACAAAGGTTGCTCCTGTTAAAACGTTATCCATTCCACGGTTAGAGCTTTGCGGAGCTTTGCTTTTAGCGGAAATGATCGATAGTTTACTTCCTAGATTAGATATTGAAAAATATTCAGTATTATGTTGGACTGATTCATCCATTGTACTTTCTTGGCTTGCTAAACCCCCCTGTTATTGGCTAACATTTGTAGCAAACAGAATTTCGAAAATAATTCAGATTGTTGAGCCCTCACTTTGGTACCACGTTACATCCGAAAATAACCCTGCCGATTTGGCGAGCCGCGGAGTTCCTCCGCAGGATATTATTACCAATACACTATGGTGGCATGGACCTCGTTGGCTTCAAGATTATGAACTTCCCTTTTCCGATCCCAAAATGTCTATTGTGAAAGAAACGAATTTAGAGAGAAAATCATTGAAGGTAAATTTCAATTATTTTCAAAACTTTGATGATATTTTGAATAGATTTTCATCTTATTCAAAGGCAATGAGAGTAATAGCCTATGTTTATAGATTCTACTTTCGTACACACCCAAGACACCGCTCTAATTTTGCTAAGTCCTCTTTTGTGGTAACTAGTTCTGAAATCAAGGTAGTTCGGGATCAGCTCATATCTATGAGCCAAAAGGCATGGTTTCCAAATGAATATAGGGCATTGTCGTCCCAGAAAACTATATTGAATTCAAGTAAAATTCTAAGTTTAAATCCTTTCCTAGATTCCGAAGGTATCATTAGGTCCTGTGGTAGAATTGAGGCTGCTCCAGGACTACCATATAATGAAAGATATCCAATAATACTTCCTTATGGGTGCCAATATTCAAGACTTTTGGTTCAATTTGTTCATTCGGTCACACTTCATGGTGGTAACCAACTAGTCCTTCGTATAATTCGTTCACAATATTGGATTCCGAAAGTTAAAAACTTAATAAAGGGTACCATAAACAAATGCAAACCTTGTATTCTTTATAGAAAAAGATGTCAAAAGCAACTAATGGCAGCATTACCTCCGGAACGGGCAGAGATGTCACGCCCATTCACCCACACCGGTTTAGACTTTGCAGGTCCTTTTGATTTAAAAACTTATTCTGGTAGGTCTTGTAAAATAACAAAAGGTTATGTCTGCATTTTTGTGTGCTTTTCAACAAAAGCTATCCATCTTGAAGCCACTTCTGATTTGTCCGCCTCCGCATTTCTAGCTGCGTTCCATCGTTTTGTATCCCGACGAGGTTGTCCACTTAATTTACATTCAGATAACGGTAAAACTTTCGTTGGTGCCTCCAAGATTCTCGCCAGAGAATTTGTCCAAGCATCGTATGATGCCATTGCGTCAAACTATGCCTACCAAAATTTGACTTGGCATTTTATACCCCCGGGAGCTCCCCACATGGGTGGATTATGGGAGGCCGGGGTTAAAAGCTTTAAATCCCACTTTCGCAAGGTTTCTGGTAATTCCAAGTATACCTTTGAGGAGTTTTCAACCCTGTTAGCTAGAATTGAATCTTGCTTAAATTCTCGTCCTATATCTCCCATGTCCCAGAACTCTTCTGACCTTACGGCCTTAACTCCGGGGCATTTTTTAATAGGAACTCCAATTCTGGTTCCAGTTGATCCTAAAATCCATGAGTCTTCTGCATCCATAATAAATCGCTGGCAGAGACTGAAATTGATTCACCAAAACTTTTGCACTCGCTGGAAGCATGAGTATCTTAAGGAAATGCAAAAACGTGTCAAATGGCAGAAGCCTGAAGATAATTTAAAGACAAATACTCTAGTGGTCATAAAAGATGAAACCCTCCCTCCAAACTCTTGGCGGCTGGGCAGAATTGAAAGAGTAGACTTAGGATCAGACAGTAGGGTACGTGTAGCGGATATTATTACTCAAAGAGGCAAAATAACACGGCCAATAACTAAGCTAGTAGTTTTATCAACAGAATAATTTCGACTTTTGCAACATTCGGAGATTTATAACTTTCAATTTTTTCAGCCGCAATGCCTAAAAAATCGTCCACCAAGTCCGCTAGAAACAACAACCGTCGAAGCAGCCGTAGAACACTCATTCCAAAAAAGTATAGCTCATTTGTATGTAAAGTTTGCAACCGCCCACATCCGTTAAGAACATGTAAACAATTTTTAGCCATGAATGTCACAGAACGCATACAAGCAGTGCGAAGCCATAAATATTGCATCAATTGCCTTGCGCATGACCATTCCAAAGGCACATGTTTTAGCAAATATGGTTGTAAGAAGTGCAAGAAATTTCATCACACTCTCCTCCATATGAATCCTCGTTTGTTGAATGAATCGTCGTCATCTCGATCTTCTATACCAACGGAGCAACCTACTACTTCGAAAGGCACTCGTTCCAGAGCATCCACAATTCCAAGTCAAAATTCTTGCATTTTTACCTCCCTTACGTCCGTCCTGAGGCAAAATTGCGCAATTCTTCTACCGACAGCCTTGGTCAAAATTGGTTCGAAAAATTCACATGTACGCTGTCTTCTTGATTCTGGCTCTACTATTAGTAGAATATCCCAAAAAATTGTTGAAAAATTCCAACTAACAACTCTGACGCACCAAAATGAGACTATTTGTCCATTAACCCTAAAATCCAGGTTCGTCTCTACATCTAAAATTGACGGAACCTTTCGGGTTGATAATCGTCTCACTCTACAAACGCCATCACATTCGTTGCCAGAATCAATTCAAACTAACTTCCGAGACCTGTTCCTAGCCGACATGAAATTTTATGAGACGGCAGGAATCGACTTAATAATTGGTGTTGACCTTTATCCTAAAATTATTTGCGAAGGGGTGATTTCGAGACCAGGTTTACCCACGGCTCAAAGCACGATTTTTGGGTGGATCATTTATGGCTCTTGCTCTATTTAAAATTAACACTTAAAAAAAAAAAAAAAATAACAAATAAACATGCTCTACCAAACGCATTAAAAGACAGTTTACAAACAAATTCTCCATATATAAACTATAAAAACTAAAAACAAAAAATATATATATATATATACATATGAAATATTAAAATTTACTGAACTTCTAATCATAAGTTGTATTAAAACCTATATCCAAATTGTAATTAACCTAAGCTATTTTAATACATATGAATGAGATGATTGCACACAGTTAATATTGCATGTACCCTGCAAGACGGGCGGCAATGTTAATGCCAAAAACGTTTTGTCATCGTATTTGCATTAACCCTTAAAGTGGTTGTCTTCAAGTTATATCTAAAAGCTGATTGCTATAGTATTCTAAAAAATTGTCAAATAATCTTCTGTCTTTATCTTACAAAAAATGCCTAAATATATTCTGTCAAAAGCAATCATGTCATTCATACTTTTTCCGGTTTGTCAAAATATATAACCGGCCCTTCTAACTTTAGAATCCGTACTGGTAAGAAGTCTTTATACTGAACTCCAATAAAACACAAATTCCAATTCCTATTTCTGTTTTGTTTTATTTCTTTATTTTTGCTTGATTGGATTGGAGCACTTTGTTTCTATAAACAGAACGAGGGTACCAGTTTACTAAATCCCAGTAATACCTTTGTGGACATTTAGAAAAAACAATACTAAAAAAGTTTTTGTCATTTAGAAAATTAAGTGCGAGGTGGTGTACTGAGTAAGACGTTAGTCATTAAAAGCGAATGCTTAATTTATGCCCAAGTTCAAATCTTACTGATGGCAATTTTTTTATTTATACTTATGTACATATTTTTGAGTCTAAAAATAACTGCATAGATTTATAGACAACGCGAACAAAAATAACTAATTATTCAGGCAAAAAATAAGTAGTTTATTTTGATTTCCAGCTTACCAGGTAAGCAAAGTTTTAACTGGGTAGGTACAACAATTTGTAACAAAATGACAATAGTTGGTTAAGACCACAACGAATAAAATTGCAACAAAATTGGTTAATTTAATAACTTTGTAGCCTTAATCAATGCGATCAAAAATCATATAGCCTAGCCTTGCATTTTTTTTGCTCGATACTGTACATATATTCATATGTATCTACATAATGTACACCCATGTAAACACTGAATGTTCTAGGGAACGTACTTGAAAAATAGCTTTATTTTCAGGGAAATTCTGTGCCGAAAATATGCTGTGCGCATATACATTCATATGCATTATTCCAAACAAATAAATACTTACCAATTTTGTTAAGATACTGCTTATGCGTTTTGGTTACCGTTTCCTAGACTCTCTTTTGACAGGATTTTAACTTAATATTTTATTTCTATTGCAACTAAATTTTTATTTGAATTCTTTTTGTTTGTTTTTTATTGTTCAAAAATGTTAAAGAATTAAAAATTCTTTCACTATACTGATATTTAGTCGGTTGTATATACCGAATTATATTTTTAATATTATATTGGAATTTTTGTACAAAAATAGGGATTGCTGGAACTGAATATTTAGTTATAGTTTAAAACATCGTAACAGAACCATATTTTTGAATACCACAACCAATAATTAACTCTAAAATGATAAACTAAGTCGGTTGTGTTCGCCGAATTTGTGCAATTAATTTTGCGAATTCATAAATTGATTGAATGGACTGACATGACAATTGTAGGTATCATAATTTAGTTAATGTTATGACTTTACGGTTCTAAATAAAGAAATTTTGTTAAGTGTATTAATTATTAATAACAATTATTAAATATTAATTTATTTTTATTTATATATTTATTTTTTCCATTTGCATTTGCCAACCAAACTTTTTTCTGTGTGTGTAAAGAATTGGGTGGAGTAAAAAAACAGGTGTCCCTAGTTTAAATTCGGTCTCTTATTTCGAAAAAAAAACAAATATTTTTTGTTTAATGTCAATTATATTTATCGATATATTTTTAGTATCTCTTTGTAATTTTAAGACTTTTTTTACAAAACAAAATATATTTCAACAATTAAATTCTGATTACTCGCATATAATAAATAATCGTTAATAATCATAAATTTTACATAATAAATTTTATAACGTTAAAACAAATTTGATTAATACTTTGCACAAAATTTACGTTTATTTGAGTTTTATTATAGTTTTTTTTATCATTATTTTAATATGTCGTCAGAGTTATAAATGCTGTTTGATTGACTGTCGATTTGAATTGACATGAAAATCATAAAAATAATTGAAAATAGAAGTCTCATATTGTTATGCATACAAATTTCTTTATGGTTATTTTCTTATCTTTGATTTTTATTGGTTGACATAATTCTGTCATATGCTTTATCCCCTTTTAAAAGGCTTAATTTTGTAAAGGGTCTGACTTAATATTAATCAAGTTTTGAAGAATTTTTTAATTAAATATTTTGCCTGCCTAAACAATAAACCATTAATCACTGTTAATCACACATTTACACAAAGTTAAAGCTTAGTGATAAGCATTTTTGATTTTTTTTAATTATAATTTTTTTAATTCTAATTTAAAAAACGAAAAAGCACTTTTTAAAAGAAGTGTCAAGAAAAGATTGTAATCTTAAAAAAAAAAAAAACAAATAGTCCAAAAAGGCACCACCTAATCTCCTATTAACTTTAAAATATAATATGAAAAAAATAAATAAAAAAAAACAATCACGTTTGGTACTTTTCACATAAGTACCAATTTATAGAAAACAAGTACCCCACATCAAATGTTTCAAATAAATAAAATACTTTCCTTTTCACAAACTTAATGGAAATATTTAATACTTGTTTGCTTTTAATGCTTATTTGTTCATTGTAATTCTCATTTAGTTTATATATGAATAAATATAAATAAATAAAGTGTGATTCAAGCAATACAACATATTGATTAGCTACCATTAAAGGATATAGTTTAAAAACATATCTTGGATTTGAACCACAAGATATGTGTTTACAAATGAATATAATTAATGAATAAATAATAGGAAAATATTTTTTATTTTTGGCTAATGAACACTTTTCTCTATTGTTTTGAATAAAAAATTTACAAAAATAATTTTGTATTAATATGTTTTATTTTAATATATTATAAGATGAAATAATAATATGACAGAATGAAATAATAATATGATAAGATTGGATAACTATATGATAATAAGGGATAATAATAGGATAAAATGAAATAATAATATGAAGAATTACATAATAATATTATAAAATGGAATCATAATATGACAATGTGGTATAATAATATAATAAAATAAAATATAATAATAATAATAATAATAATAATAATAATAATAATATTAATAATAATAATAATAATAATAATAATATGATAATATCATACCATAATCTGATAGAATGGGATAATGATGTAGTAAGATTGTTCAATTTTATCTCAAATCGGACACAATATGACAAAATGGAATCATAATAATGATTTCTATGTTTCGCTGTGACTATATATTCCAATCATAATGTGTTGCTTTTAGAACATTATTATAAATATTTTTAAAAAATATTTTCTTTTTCACTTAAGAATATTAAATAGAATAGAATAGTAGAATAGTAATATAGTAACATCAAATCATATTCTGATAGAATTATGATGAAGTAAGATTGTTCAATTATATGTAAAACTTGAATCATAACCTGAAAAAACAAACCAAAATCGGACACAATTTGACAAAATGGAATCCTAATAATTATTACTTAGAATCATATATATTTGCCGTTGTGATCATATGCTCCAATCATAATATATTACTCTTAGATTATGGTCACCACAACTGTATTTTTTCTCTGCATGTGTATTTATAAATGGGCCAAGTTTTAGCTTGAAAAGTAAGCTTCTGCATATTTCACAAGTATTTTACAAAAAATGTAATTTTTTAAATTTTTGGACATATTTGCTTATAATGAATACAAAAATTAATTAGTCTTTGATTAATTGATCGGTATAAATTATTTTGTAATATTTTTTTTTTTAATGATTCAAACGTAATTGTAAAGAAAAAAATCAGAAGTAACTAATACGACTTTCAAAGTTTACTTATGTACTTTTTTAAAATATTTTTACCTTTTTTATACAAAAAATAGAAAATTATTAGAATTTGAAAGTTATAAAAATTAATTTTTATATTATAAAAAATATGAATTGGTCTATATATTTCTGCGCATATTGTACAATTTTTTCGAGACTAATCAAGCGCACACATTCCACACTTTCTCTGTTTATAAAACATAACAAGTTTTTTTTTTATGAACATTAATCAGTTAACATAATTTTCCAAAATTTTCATTCAAATATTAGTATTTAGTACGTATTTGTTTTTACCAAAATGCTGTTTTTATGATCAGATTTTTGTGTTAAAAAAAGGTTTATTCGACATTTGAAAAATGAACATTTTGAAAAAAACGATAGCACTTAAAGCGAAAATCCGGTTTTTTAACGGGTTATATAACCGATCGATCATCCTAGTAGGTTCCTATATTAATGCATCACTATTTCTGTTGATTTTTTTATTTTAAACATTTTTAGGAGGTCAACGAATCCGCCACACCTATCATTTTTTAGTTTGAATATTTTTTTTTGTCGTTCCATTCATTTCCGATTTAGCATTTTCTATTTTTGTTGCAGAACTTTTTTCGTTTTGAGGATTTTTTCTTTTTGCCATTTTCTCCGTTTTAGCGTTTTTTTTTGTTTTTGCCGATTTTTTAAATTTTTCTTTAGCGTTTTTACGTTTGTGTTTTCATTTTGGCGATTTTTTATTTCTGTTTTGACGATTTCTTTGTTTTTGGTGGTTTTTTCTGCTATGTTAATTTTTTTAGTTTTGTCGATTTTTTTCTGCCCCAAAGGCTTTTTCCTTTTAGTAAGTTTTTCCATTTTTGCAATTTCTTTTTTTTATTTAGAAAATTTTTTCAATTTGGCGATTTTTTGAGCGTTTTTTAAAGCTATTTTTGCTTTAGCGCTGTTTTTTCCTTTTGGAAATAATTTTACTTTTTGCGTTTTGGCTTTTAAGGGGCTTGTTGTTTTGGCTATTTTTTCCCATTTTGGAGTTTTTTTCTTGTTGTTGTTTTTACCGTTTTTTACAATTTTTCCGTTAACATTTTTTTATTTTTATCGTGCTATTTGTTTTGGCAATTTCTTTTATTTTGTCGATTTTCCTTTCTCATTTTGGTGATTTATTTGTGTTTTACAATACTATCAATAACCATTTGGCTCAAAAAATATAAAAGTGAAAATATAATCCTCTGACTTTTATGATAAAAGTCACAACAGTTACTTTCTCTGATTTTAAATATCGAAAATAACGAAGAGAAAATAATCAAGTTTATACAAAAATGTGCATTTGCTAAAAATAAAAAGGAACAGTATAAAAACAAATACAGAACACCTTTCAAAAACACAAAATGTTTACTTTTTTTACTTTGTTTCACATAATGCTTAGAAAAAACTTAGACGTAGAAAAAAAAAACAATTCAAAGTATTAAACTCTTTTCTATTTTGTTTATCACTTCTCTCTTACAAATATCTCAATCAAAAGTCAATAAAAACAAGTATATAGTCGATCAAGCCCGACCATATGATACCCCACACCATTGTGTATGTCCATCAAAATTCGTGGAGGGGTCTTATATTAGACATATAGACAATTGTGAACCGATACTTTTACTAAGTGTAAAATAAAATATACAAATACAGAATTTGCGTTACTACTAACATTTAGATGAATTTATGCACTTTAGGGTGATTCCCGAAAGTGAGCTTATATGGGAGCTATGGTAAATTATGGAGCGATCCTCATAAAATTTGTTACTATGATTTCTACTTATATAAAACTTATTTGTGTCGAACATAAACATGATACTAATATATGTATGTGATTTATGCACGTTAAAGTGATTTTTGGAAGAGGGTTTTATATTGGAGCTATAGTCAATTATTGACCGATCTTCATGAAATTTGGCACAAAGATTGATACTTATACAAAACTTCTATACACCGAATTTCATTAAAATATTCCTATATTTAAGGCAATTTAAGGAATTTCATTAAAATATTTTTATATTTAGTCACTTATGATCGTTAAACCCCTATTCCGGGAGGACATTTGTATGGGGGCTAGGTGAAATAGTGGACCGATCATAACCGATTTCAGTAGGCTTCGTCCTTGTACCAAATTTCATTGAATTACCTTCAAAATTGTGACCTGTACTTTGTGCACAAGGTTTATAGCCAGCCAGCCAAACGGACATCGTTCGATCGACTCAAAAAGTGATTCTGAGTAGGTTTTTTGTACTTTAAGGTAGATGTTGGATGATTTTTTCTGTGCGTTACAAATATCAGCACAAACGCATAATACCCATACCACCTATGGTGTTGTGGGTATAAAACTCTAATTCACCGTTATTTAAATTGACCAGTTTGATTTGATAAAAAATAATATCAATGACAAATGAGACATGATAAATAAAATATAGAATAGTTTAATAATTATTTCAGGGTTCCCAGATTTTTTTCTAGTCTTATCCTCAAATAGTAAAATTATATCTCCAAAAAACCCTAAATAACTGCTTATAATATTTCCAAAAATTTCCACTAAAACAATAACTTTATTTTAGAGATTAGTATAAACTAAGTAACTTTTTATTTGCACTTAAATCCATATCCTTTGTAGATATGCAAGTTTATGTAAGCAAATTTAACTAAATGGTCAAAATTGAAAAAGAAAATTTCCTCAATCAATAAACTTTTTAGTTAAATAATTCACGTCATTTTTATAGTTAATACAAATACGGAAGATTAAGTTTAAGTTTATTAAGAATATTGCATTTGTCATTCCATGTGTAACATGTCGAAATAATCATCTAAGACCCCATAAAGTATATATTTTCTGGGTTCTTGTGAAAATCTAAAACGTCCGTCTGTCTATTGAAAGCAGGATGGGGCTCGGAGCGGACATTCTAGAAGACGAAATTTGTCTCAAATATTTGTCTTATATAAGGTTTGCTTTAGATTGAAAATGAGAAAAATCGGTTCATAAACAAAAAAAAAAAAATATGGACCAAATACTAGAAAAACAGAGTATCCTTTGTAACACCAATTTATACTTTTCGGGCGTTATCTGTTAGAAAAAAGCATGTGTATCAACGAAAATTTCCACAAATAGTTCAAGGACTAATGTAAACTCGCAAACAAAAAATTGGCGTGGTTCGCTCACTTTACCACCGATATCGCATATAAGGTGGAAATTTAAAAAGTTGCAGATGGTGGATATATAGATTCGGCCAAGCCGAATAAAACATTCTCACTTGTTACTATTTGGAAGTCGATGGAAAATATAAAATTAATAAATAATACAAAAGACTGGGATAAAGTTTCCCATTAAAAATAAAGCTGAAATCAAATGAGTTTACAGCTATAAATTCAGTACCAAGCTTGGAATTAAATGTACTTTAGTAGCGTTTTTTAGTAAAAAAAAGGAACATTTAATTCAAATATTTTCAAAGATATTTTAGTTAAAAACATAAATTCTTTTCAACCATTTTTCAAGTTTTAAATAATTTTTAATTGAATGTTGGATTCTATTTCCAATGCTTGAATTTTTCAAATGTTTATTAAACAAAATTTTATATTTTTTGAATACCTACTTCAAAACTTTATTTAGCTCTTTAAACATAAAACATAATATGCTTTAAACTCTTCTTCTGAAAGCCCTTAATATAAATTTAAAATGCCTCTATACTTACTTCCATACAAAAATACACAAACGCACAGTTTTATTATTTTCAATACTTAATACAATAAAAGTCCATCAATAAAATACTCATAGAAGTGTAAAGACGGAAAATTGTTTAATAACTTTTTATGTTTTTTTGTACGTATTTCTTTTTGGTACATTTTTTGTCCCCCCATAATTCAATTATAAATACAATTTTATAGCAAAAAGCATTTAAAAATTTTTTTTGTACAAACATCAGCAAAATTATAACAAAAGAAGTGTGACCATAATCGTAAAAAAAGGAAATATTAAAAAATTTAATGTTGACTACTCGAAAATTTTTTTTTAACAAGATGGGCACCCATTGGATAAAACTAAGTCGACGATACTGAATTTAATGATGTTATTCATTTTTAAGAGTTAGCACTCGTTTTTGAGATATTTCATTTTGTAAGTTGTAATTATAAGTTTTTACTTAGATTTAAAAATTTAGTTGTTAAATTTCAACAAAATAAATAATTATGATTCTATTGAAGTGCAGGATCACGGATTCTTATTATCAAATATATTTTTAACGCTTTAAACTAACATAATTCATCAAGATCTGTTCATAAATGACTGAGCTATGTGCAAAAAACCGGTTCTCTTGAGTTTCTTTTTTTTTACTTAAAAAGGGTTTAAATGGCGTTTGTGAAGCTTCCCGATAACAGAAATTTCTTCCAGAACTTTTCTATTGAAAATTGGAAAAATCCGATTCAAAAATAGAGGAAATATTAAAATAACCTATTTTTCAAACCGGTTTTCGATTTTCTGAAGCCCCTATATAAACTAGGGATTTCCTTCATGCAATGCAAAATCGGAACATTTTTCCGCTGAAGAAATGAACTCAGTTAGTCCATTAGTTACAGAGATATCAGACAAAACGGATTTCTGACCGATATCCAATGCTACGGACTTGGTTCTTATATAGATCGTTCACAAATATTTTTTTTCAATTTCAGTTTTTTTAATCAACCAAATCGGTTCATAAGCAATCGAGTTATTTGCAAATCTGTTATTTTTTATTTATTTAATGTCTGCTTTCCTTATAGTTGTTGTTTTAATGGATACTGAAAAGCAACAACAACAATAAACTAAGCAATATTTTATTTTTTAAACTTTCTGAAGCACCTATGTAAGCTAGAAACTTCGTTCTTTCGGAGAAAAATCGGAAAATTTTTTAAGAAAAAATGAAAAAATGAACTAAGTAAATCCAGTATTAACCGAGTTATAGACCAAAACGCGTTATTAGATTTTTTTGAAGCTTCTAAGCTCTGGTCCTCTTTCTTGCATAAATCTATCATAAATATATTTTCGAATTTCGGTTTTTTAAATCAGTCAAATCGTCCATAAATTTCCCACCATATTCTTTTGTAAATTATTATTGTCTTACATTTATAAAAGAAGTTATTATATCTTTTCTAAATATGTGCGAACTTTTGTTAAAGTATTAAATTCGTTATTTACCAACTCCTATCGGTGCGCTTCGCTACCCCATTTGATGCGATAACTAATATTTACTTTATATAGGAGCTACTACTCGCCCTGGATCTATTCATCCTATTCGAAGTTTGATATGAAAATTAATAATGCCGTAACCATATCTTTTCTCTGCGTGTATTGATTACAACACTATAGTGTCCATTCCAATAATGTTCGTTGGAATGATTCGATCAATTTACTGCCAATAATTGTTGGAAGTCTTTTTCGAATAATTAATATTATAATATTTTTATAACGAATATTCGAATAAAACGAATAATTCTTATTTTTAAATTATACTTCTTTTAGCATATTTTTAACTATTGGTGTAAATAAATATTTTTTTAATTCAAATAATTATAAATGTCAGATAACTGTTTTTATAAATACAGAAAGGAGTTAGAATTTTAAAAACATTGAAATCAATGAAATGTTATAATTTCGGACTTTAGCATTAAAAAATTAAAGGAACTACTACTAACATTTGTTACATAGTAAAGAAAAAAGTATAAAAAATGTTGGAATCATCATAGAAACTGCAATTGTACGTACGACATACATAGGTGTTGCAAAGTGTTCAGTAGATCTCATCATAAAGAGAAAACATTGAAGTCTTATGTTTTGCATCAAGAAACCCCTATATATGAAGTTAAACGTTGATAGACATCTTCATCTAACATGGTCTCAAGTTTTCTTATAATTTATAAATACGTTACTTATGTATTATTTGACTACAGTTGCCAACACTCTCGAATATATACAACTTTTGAGCAACTTATGTAACACCTTGAAGCCACTTGATGTGGCCATTAAAGAGTTGAGTAAATATTTGGCAACATTAACCTCAATTAATGTATAATATTTTTAATAAAAAATAAAAAAGGTAAACAATTAGTTTTCTGAAGAATTAGTCACACTGCAATGCAGTTTTTTTTTCCAGCTGGCGTATACTCAGTCTGTCCAGTTTCTTCCAAGGTCTGCTTCCTTTGACTGTTACCACAGCGATTCCAGCAGGAAAAGAGCAGTGTCGGCAAAGTTAATTCTCATTTAGAATGTATTAGCTAAAAAAAAAAAAAAATCCGACGAGACAAATTCTTCGGCTCTCGGTCGCCTAACTACGAGTTTCATCTCCAAAATACAATCCGAGAGAAATGCTTCTAGGTTTTGTCCATAAAATAGAATTCGATGAGATAAATGTTTCGGCTCACAATCGGTTAATTATAAGGAATACTAACTACAATCTGACGAGAAAATTTCTTCGGCTCGCTGTCGTCTAACTGCCTGTTTTTATAACACGAGCGCAAAAACAGCCAGTAGGTACAAATACAATCCGATGATATAAATTCTTCAGCTCTCAACCAGCTTACTACGAATAAATGCAATACAATCCGACGAGATAAATGCTTCGACTCGCGGTCGGTTAAATACGGGTTCGGCTACGGTTCGGAAGAATGAACTTCGGTTATGTCTAGTGATACTTTGATCCCTAAGAGCAAAGAATAACAAGATTGGGAAGGAAGATACCGATACCCTGTACCACCCCAATTTCGATTCTTCGTGTTTAAATTTATGTAAACTAAATGAGAATTATATATTCTCTTATTGTATTTTGACTACTAAAGTAGTTAAAATATGTTAATATGTTGGTGGTTTAATATTTGTAACTACACATTACAATACATTTAAAACATCGTGTTCATGAAACACATTTAAAAGTTTTAAATACTCTTATATTATATTTAAACTCTGAAACATATCCAACCAGCTCCAAACATTTAAAGTATAATTAAAAAAAAAAAAAAACTAAATAGTTTGGAAATTAGTTATTTAGAAGATTATTAGACAGAAAAACCGAGAAAAATGAATCGCATGAACCTACGGAGATGAAGGAATCTTTTGAATCATCAAATGGTGATTTGCCGTCGTGCAAAAATTAAAAGTGTAAAAAATATATATTTTTTAAAATTAAATTTTATAAAAATTAAGGAGAAAATTGGTTTAAGTCAAGTCATTTAAATGATATATATTTTTTTTTTAATAAATTTAAATCATTTCCTTAAATATACATATGTTAAAGAGCCTCATGAAAAAAAGTTACAAATGTACCCCCCTAGAAATGAAGATTAGTCTGTTCTTATATGATTCTCAAAATATTACATCTTAATGTTTAAATTTACGTGAGCTGGATTATTTTCAAAACACTTCTAAAAATACGCATTTCTTTCAATATCATTATCAAAATTTTCGTTAAAAGAAAATTAAATTCAAATTATAATAGAGGCATACTAGGGCCTGGAATATACATTTAAATAATTGTTATGTCTCTTTTCAATCGCGGAATATTAAGATTTTATTAACTTTTTTGTCATACTTTCTTTATTCAAATATATAATTTTATATATTTCAGACATTTTTCAACATATTCTGAGTTGTAATGTACCATTGGAATGGTATTGATAATATTGAAGTTTATAAGTAATTAACCCTTTAACAGCAAGAGGTAAATTTTATGCATTTTATTAGCCAAATATTTAGTTAGTAATTTTTGCAAACAAGTCATATGGAAGTATATATTGCAACTGCATATAGATGAATTTATGAAAAATTTAATAAGGTCCTTTAAAACCGCGATGATAACCGAATCCAGAAGAAATTTTTGAAATCTAGTCACTATTTTACACGAATTTATAGTTTTTATGATATTTATGATATTTATTTTCTTAACTAACCATTTATTTGACTCAAAAATTAACTTAACCAATTATGGACCGGAATTCCCAAAATATTACTTGTGCTACTAAAGGGTTATATATCCTTTGCAATAATGCCCTAAAATATAAATTACGATGGAAAACGTCAAAAACATTCAAACTTTAATAAAAAAGTAATTAAAAATTTTACTAAAATTTTAATTTCGCGAGAATGAAAACTAATTTAAAATTTTTTTACTCATTATGTATTAAATATAAATCATTTGTCTATCATATGTTCTATTTTTTTCGACAAAAAATTAAATATTATGTACATATTTTTTTTTTGAGGTGTTTTAAAAATGGCCCAGCTACGTGAACGAAATAATTAAACCGAAATATTTTGGGGTTAAACTGAAAACATATCTATCTTTAATTTTAAGATTTCTGGTACATTTGCAACATTTTTTTTTGTCTCCATACAAATCAAAGCACTTTAACACACGTATATATTTTTTATATTAACACAAGCCAATATCTATTTATATATTATTAAAATAATTGTTAATTTAATTTTATTTTTTTATGTTTTTATGTTTGATACACACAAATCATATTTACAAAAAATTATTAACATTGAAGTTGTTTTTGTTTTCATTTTCCAATAAAAAGTTTGAAAATTTACCAAAAATGTACATTTTTTTATATTTTAAATTATTCGAACAGTTCGAATAATCTTTAATGCGCAATAGAATAATTCGAATAAACCAAAATGTCTTATTCGAATTATTCGTTTTATTCGAACAATGAAAAAGGCGATTAATTCGGATACCCTAGTCAACACCCACACTTACATATAAACTTACACATGATGGCATTTGTTTATTTATGGTTTTCAACAGATACTTATGTATTTTTAAGAGGATTCTCTTATAAAAGTGGCTAAATAGCAAATACTAAAAACTCACAAACACACATATACACTCCCACATAAAACTCTTACACCTATATTAAACCTACCCAATATGCAAAAATCTTTGAAACTGAATATTTATTCATTTGAAAACTATTTAAAATTTCAAGTACACGTTGAATTTCTTTTATTTTCAAATTTAAAACTGTGCCTGTTTCTAGCAAAAATATTCTAATATAATAATTGTGTGTTTTTCAAATGCTTCTATAAATTAAAACTGAGCTGGGCGTTTCTTTAACAGACGAATGTTGCTTAAATAATTTCATACTTTTATAAAACATGAAAAACATTTTTTCTAAACTATTTTCAAAACTGAAAATATATATGTATAAATTGTTGATTGATATATTTTTTATATTATCTGAAAAGTAAATTCTACATTCTTCATTTTAAGCATATTATTCACCATATTTCAACGACCACTAAGAGCAACATATAATTATTGGAACATATGACCACAGCGAAAAATATAAATGATTATAAGTAACAATTGTTATGATTATATTTTATCATATTGTGTCCGATTTAATGGCTTGTATTACTACATGATTATACCATTCTATCAAATTATGATTTGACGTTATTATATTATTATTCTATCTTATTATATTATTATACCAAATTGTCATATTATGATTCAATTTTATAATATTATTATCCCATGTTATTATATAGCCATCCAGTCTTATCATATTATTATTTTTATTTGTCATATTATTATTTCATATTATCATATATTAAAATAAAACGTATTAATAAAAAATGAATAATCTTATAATTTTTTTTTATTGAAAAGCGTTAATTAAAAAAATATTTACATATTATTTGTTCATTAATTATATTCATTTGTACAATATGCATTTCAAATACAAAATATGTTTTTTAACTAAACCCTTTAATTTTAGTTAATCAAAATAATATAAGAATATTTGCTTAAATCACATCAAGTAAAACCAAACCTTGTTTATTTATATTTGTTTATATATAAACTATTTATAAACAAATATATAGAAAGTTGGAAAACAAACTTTAAAAATAAAATATATTTAAAAACAAACATGTTATGAATTTTTCCACTAAGTTTGTGAAAAGGATAATTATTATAGTTATTTGAAACATTGTATTGTCATGGGAATAATAATATTAATATGGTTTAAGAATGAGGAAAAAATTGCAAATATTTAACGGTTGTATGGAAGTAATGATATTTTTCATATAAATAAAATTTTGTTTCTGGTAAAAATATTTAAAAACAGTCAACTATATTATAATTTTTATTTTGTATAAACATTAAATGACAAAATTTAAACAAAAATAGTATTATCATGAACACAGAGTTTTAAAGTTAAAGAAAATTAACAATGAGAACATAATAGTCTAAGGTCCAGTATTATACTGCTCACATAGTGTCAAAATCATGCTTAAGTTCTTGAAATTGTTTTATGATTGAAAACTTAATTAAGTGTTCTTATATTGCATCCCTAAGTTTTTTATTGAAAATAAACAAAAATAAATAAGAATACAAAATCTAATAAAATTATTTAAAATTAAAAAAATTTATATTTTCCCTGTGGTTATATATTTTGCACCAACACCTTTTTAATTTTACAGCAGATAAGCTTAAGATTTTTTACATCTTTAAAGTTATTTCAAAAATTTTTTTTTGGTTTTTCTTTTATTTATTTCTGGTGCTTAATCAGGGTGGCATCAAAATATGTTTTGCCCAAAAAAGAAAGTTTGATATTTATAATGATTTTGGGCATTACCATAGGTAAATAGCAAATAGTAATCTAAACTAAAGAATATACAATAAGAAATTAACATAACTAATATAAAATATTATTGACACTAAAATAAAATATATCTAAATATATCTATGATTTTTAGTTAAAGAAGAATATTTGGAAAGTTGGAACCACCCTATTGCACGAGGGAGGATCAATATTTCCGTGACTTTTCGAACTTCCATCGTAGTTATATGAAATGCAACACTATTCCCATCAAGTACCACCTGTTAATATACTACTGTCAAATTTTGAGCAAGTGTCGTCATTTACTTTGCGTTTAACAGCTGTTCAAAACATACAACCTCGTGTATTTTTCTAAAAATGGAAAAAAGTGAATTTCGAGTGCTGATTAAACATTATTTTTTGCGAAAAAAAACCGTCAATAAAACCAAGGAAAAGCTCGATGAATACTATGCGGACTCTGCACCGTGGACTTCAATGGTAAAAAAAGTGGTTTACTGACTTGTCTGCAAGATGGGTGCCGCGTTTGCTCTCAATTGACCACAAACGTAAACGTGTGAAAACTTCAAAGGATTGTTTGGAATTGTTTAATCGCAATCCGAATGAGTTTTTGCGGCGGTGAACCTGCTCTGAAGAAGGCCAAGGTAAGTCTGTCGGCCAATAAGGTGATGGCAACAGTTTTTTGGGATGCACGCGGGATAATCCACATTGATTAAATTCTAAAGGGAAAACAATAAACGGCGAATATTATGCCAACTTATTAGACCGATTTAATGAGGATTTAAAAAGAAAACGACCCCTTATGGCCAAGAAAAATGTTCTTTTTTCATCAAGATAATGCACGGGTGCACACGTGAGCAGTCTCAATAGCAAAACTCTATGAATTGGGGTTACGAATTGGTACCTCATCCGCCATATTCTCCGGATTTAGCCCCTAGTGACTACTTCCTATTTCTAAACCTAAAGAAATGGCTCGGTAGATTCAGCTCCAATGATGAAATTATTGACCAAAAAAATGCCTATTTTAAGGACCTCGAAAAATTCTATTTTTTACGCAAAGTAAATGGCGACACTTGCTCAAAATTTAACAGTAGTCTATTAACAGGTGGTAATTGATGGGAATAGTGTTGCATTTCATATAGCTAAGAGGGAAGTTCGAAAAGTCACGGACTTATTGATCCGACCTCTTATATACATAAAAGCTTAAAGCTTTTTGCTTATTTTGTTGTCAACTTAAGTTTTAAATTGTAAAACAAAACATTAGCTCTGTTCCAGTACTTATCAAGTTCAAAAAAAAAAAAAATAATTTTTTGCGCAACCAAATTTCAAAGTGTTGGCTTTAGTTTCCTGAAGAAAAAAAAATATACATATTTTTTTATACTAAAATTATGCATTTATTTAAAGACAGGTATTTCTGTGGTACTTTTTCGTGTGTCACTTGAATAAGGAATATTTTAAAACGAAGCAAACTGTAATTTATTTTTAAATTCTAGGTTATAAAAATGAAAGTTATTATCTTCTAGCATTCAATTAGTAATGAGTAATGCCACCATTTTTAGAAATAAACTCAAAAATGCGATTTGGTATCTCCTTGTATAATGGCTCTAAGTAATTTAGCGAAATTGAACTCCATGCTTCCGTTATTGCATCCTTTAAGGATTCCATCATCTCAAATTGTTTTCCTCCTTCACAAACTTTTTTTGCAAGCAAAACCCAGACATTTTCCATTGGATTCAGGTCTGGTGAATATGGGGGCCAATCCAAAAGTTGAACACCTTGTTGATTAATCCATTGTTTTTCTGCTCTGGCGGTGTGAATCGGAGCGTTGTCGTGTTGGTACGTCCAAGGTATGGGTCAAAGAAATCATTAAATTTTGGAAATGCTTCCTCCAGAATGTTTTTGTAAGTCGTTATCATTTTGTTGAATACAAAAACCAATTCTATGATACCATAATACGAAATGGCACCCCATACCATTACTCCGCCCTCTGGGCTGTGTCTGCGGCACAAAAATAATTTCTTCTTATTTACGTCATGGAAGTAATAGTTATACCCGTCGGGATCATCAATATTAAACTTTTTTTCATCGGAAAATACAACTTTAAACCATTTGTCGGACCATGTCATTGTATTTTTTGGCAAACTGTAGACGTTGTGATTTGCGTTTTTCATTAAGTGGTGTTTATTTTGCAGCTTTCGTCAGACTATGTATGGGCACGACTTTAAAATACGGTGCACTGTTCCTAGACTGGCACTGACTCCACTTTTTTCACGTATTTTTGATACCGACATGGCAGAATTTGATGCAATTCTAAGAATTTTTCTTCTTTCTTTTAGAGTTGTTGCCATTTTCTTCCGCCCTTTCATGTTTTTTCCATATCTTTCCACGTTATCTAAATAATTGTACTCAACTGTCTTTCCTCTATTAATGTTTTTGGCTATTTGGACCGGATTCTGACCCTGAGATTTCAAAATCAGAATTTTTTCTTTTTCAGAGTTATTAGGAGTTCAAGTGGCAGGCAGTATATATATATATATATATATATATATATATATATATATATATATAATTTTTTTCGTATTCAGGTTTAGAATATTTTTTTAATATCGGTTGTAAAATAGAACTAGAAAGTTAAGATACTTTCTTTTAAATATGTCTAAAATGCTTAAAAGATAAACATATTTAAAATTTATTTGTCTAAAACTACGATTCCCAGAAAAAAAAGAAATTAAAAAGATTCTAATTTTAACATTGTGTCGTCAGTGAAAGTAAGTACTTAGTGCTGAAAAAGGTCCGCAGAAGTTCTTTTTGTCATGGTTGTATTCTGTTTTTATGATTCACGTTCATTACTTTTGAAATTATTCTCTTAAATCAATGTTTATAAAATGTTTTAATAAAAATATCATTTTAGCTTTAATAAAAGATAATACAAAATACTCTTAAATTTGTGAAATTTTAATTTTCTTAGAAATTGTTAATCTTTTCTCCTGATAAAAATACATTTCGGTCAAGAACGTCATAACTCAAAAAAACTAGTTTTGTAGAAATCGCACTCAAAGTTTTCAAATGCCATTTAAATTAATAGAAAAATTTTGTGATCATAGCAAATATTTACACGATATTTTTGCAGAAGATAAAGCTTGAATATTTATTAATTTCTATATAATTAACTCAAAAATCTAGTTTTTTGAGTTATGACGTTCATGAGATGAATTAAAAATGTTGTTTTTCTGAAAACGCTTTAACTTTTTGTCAAAAAGATTTAAGACTAAAGATACTTAATTGGGATTTTTTGTAAAAAGATTATATCTTCAATAGAAGATATAATCTTTAACATGACTTTGGTTCGGTACATGAACCAAACTCATGTTAAACAAGTTGCATTCCGAAATTGACCTAATAATTGTGTGTTCGTCGGAACAAAACTGAGTTTGTGGATTGCAATTAGATAATGAAATGTGTATTTTCTGTGCCGCAATACAAATCATTAGCATCTTTGATGTCTTTAAAATTGTGATTTTTTTTTCGTTTTATCGACATTTTATCACAAATTTGTTTTCAAGTTTATTTTATACTTTGCAAATATATGCGAGATTTACAAAGTAATCTAAATAGTACTTTCGAATAGTTCATGAAAACTAAATTTTGGTTTAATAAAAAAATAACAAAATAAAAAAAAAAAAAAAATCTCCACATTGGAAAATAAAATAACCAGTTTTGGTTAAAAATAACCAAAACGGCAACACTCTCATAGAATACAACTAGAAGTTTATGTGGGAGACAGTTCAAAGTAAATTTGTAAAAAATTTACTCATTTTTTCAAAACACAAAAACAAAATAAATGTTACTACATGTACTTTTTTAAATTTTCTCTTTTAATTCATAACACATATTTTATAGCTTCGAATACTCGTACAATTTGAAAATTATATTATTTATTAAAGGAAATTTTCCTAAAATTTTGTTAGGTTTGAATCGATGTTTATTGGGATATTTTACAATATTTATACAATGAGTATGTATATCTGTAACTATCTATGTATGTGTTGATAATAAGAGCAATTTAAGTAAACTTTTTATATGGGCATTTATGCTGGTATTAATGGCTATTGGTAGAAGGTAGATAGATAGCCTTTTGTTTCGTTTTGTAATGTTAGGATGAAGTGTAAAAATAAATTCTTATTTTAAATATTGATTTTTTTCTTGTATTTTCCTTTCACTATTTGTTAAATATAATAATAACAAAAGCAAATATTCTCTATAAAGAAAAATACCCACAAAATGGTTTAAAAATGAATACAGGTGTATTAAGAGGTAAGGATTCAGGGCGAATTGATTTATGTCCTATTATACACAGACAAACCAAGCAAATAAGACAATAACAACAATATCATTATAATCATCTAAGTAACAATGAAAAATTGATTATTGTTGGTAAAGTAGACGCAAAAAAAGTACAACAAAGAAGGCAAAATAATTAATAAAAATTGTTATTGTTGAGATTGTTAATTAAAAAATGAAACAATGTGTAAGATTTGTATTCGTGTGTTTGTGTCTTTAGGAAAAAAAAAAAAAAAAACAAAAATCAATATAAAATTTATAGGCAGCATTCTATATTTAAACAATTTTTAATTTGCATATTAAGCATATTATATTGTTTTTAATTAATTAATCAATGCAGATTAATAAAAACAAAATGTCGAGTAATATGAGTTAAATTAATTAAAAATACATTGGGTCGGTTTAAAAAGAGATTATGCATATTGTTTATTCCACGAAAGTTTTATAAAAATGGCTCAGAGCTGTAAATGAATCATTCATTTTTGAATTAATTCGCGAATCATTCATGCACCGAATTGGCAAATATTGAATTAATTCTTTTTACACAAAAAAATGAATTGAATGAAATTTGGGTCAATTCAAATGAATTTGATAAAATGAATTATAATTCATTTGCAATTCAAATGAATTTGTCAAATGAGTTGCAATTCGTTTCCAATTCAAATAAATTTATAGAATGAATTGCGATTCGTTTCTAATTCAAATGAATTTGTTAGAATTGCAATTAATTTCTAACTCTGTTGAATTGAATTGATTGAATTTTGAATTGATTTTGTAAGTAAATCTACAGTAAGCATCACTGTGGTTTTGTTATTCAACTAATTTTTTATGTAAAACACAGCAAGCATTACTGTCTTTTTCTATATCACCTAATATAGTCCAAATACAAAAAATTCTTAGATTTGAAATTCCCATGATATACTATAATTGTCAGGTAGCAGCATAATGGAAATTGAATTATTAGGTATCGGCGAAAATCCTATCAAAATGGGAAAATTTTTATTATTATCAAATTTCCATTTTTCATTCCCCCTAGATCTGCTCTTGAATTTGATTGATTGCAATTAATTGTTGATTTTATTCATTTGAATTGCAATTCATTTTTCTAATTCATTTGAATGAATTCAAAGTCAATTTAATTCAAATGATTTGGAAATTAATTGCAATTCACTTTAACAAATTCATTTGAATTGAAAACGAATTGCAACTCATTCTACAAATTCATTTGAATTTCAAGTGAATTGAAATTCATTTCTGCCTAATTCTTTTGAATTGATTCAAATTGCATTCAATTCTTTTTTGTTGTGAAAAGAATTAATTCAAAATTTAGCTAATTCGTAACGAATTAAAATCAAAAAAGAATGATTCATTTACAGCTCTGAAATGGCAACTCTTTGATGGAGGTTCTTCAGATTTTGTTTATATTTGATACACACATAACCTATGGAACCGTTTATTATTTTTTCCAATTATAAAAGTTAAAAAAATCCAAAAAATTACTTAACTTTAAATATCTCTTTACGATGCACAGTGTCACATTTATATAAATTAGAACCAGCGTTACCGTTTGACGATTTTAATCGCCAATTGCCTCTTTTTCAACCACTTGGCCACTTTTTTGGCCGTTTTTTTTTAATGGAAATAAATGGCGACTAATGTGCTAAATGACGAGAAACTAAGTTGTTTGTAATATCTCACTCATTGTATATTAATTCCAACAAAGAAATTAATTATTTTGGGATTGTTTCACAGTGTTTCACAGGTGTAAAAAAAGACCACGTAGAATTTATAAATGAACTTAAACTGTTAAAAACTAAAGCTAATGATAAAGTTTTTAAACAATTATTTAAAACATCAAATACCGAATCTTTTTGTACCGGATTGTGAAAATTAAAAAATAGATTTTATGAATGCTTACATCCAAATTTATATTTTTACTTTGGTGGAACATCTTTTTTCTAAACCAACACTAATGAAAAATAAATTTTCCAACAGACTTAAGGTGTAACCATTTTTTCAGTCCTAAATTTGTTAGATGGGGATTTGTAAGTTTGGAGTCCTAGCAAAAGTACAGAAGTTTATTTAATAAAAACAAAATTTTAACTATTTAACTATTTTTATGAATAATTAGTTTTCTTTTGCGCTAACAAAAACTACTATATGTTATTTTGTTATTAATAAAATTGAATTTAGAAGTTTTCCTTAAACTACAATATTTTTTGTTTTTTTTTTCAAATTTTCAGGGCTTTTTTCGGTATTGAATCAGTTGGCTCCTTTGTTTCAAAACAATCCCCTTTTTTGGCGACTTTATTTTTTGAAATCTACTTTTTAGGATACTTTTTAAAAATTCTCAACGGTAACGTTGATTAAAACCATAAAAATACGAAAACAAAAATTTATTAACTGAAGAAATTTTGTACAAATTTACTAATAAATATATCATATATTATGTAAAAAACACTTAGAATATTGGAATATTGGATTTTAAAAATTGCTACTTTTAAAAATATTTTAATTTTATTTAAAATTTTTGTGAAGATTTATTTTAACTTTAACTGCATATATTTCAGTAAATACTGCAGATATTGATATGATTTTTTGATAAGTAATAAATAAATAAATAAAATAAATAAATAAGCAATAATAAATATCATATCAAAATTATTTTATTATAATTTGTTAGGCTACAAAATCAATAATGAAACCATTTTTTTATTTAAAAGAAATTCTCTTCTTGATGGACTAGAATTAAAAAGTTGCAACGAGTTCCAATTTAAAAATACGATTGGTATATAAAATAACATCCATAAAATTATATTTGCACAGAAAAAAGTTTGTGCATAAATATAAGAATTTACTTTCATTGATTTTAGTTCATAATATTTAAGAATAATGTCTTAAAAAAAGGCATATATTTGAAATTTTTTTTCATAAATATTATGAATCGAACAATTTTTTTTCATAAAAAATAAAATTTTGTTCATAGATATTATTAAATTGTTCATAATGGAGGTTTTTGGTAATTTTGCAAAAATTTTGTTAATTTTTTGGTTTAGTTTTATTAGATTTGAGTGCAAATGGGAAATGAAAATAATAATAATGAACGCTTTAAAAAGGCAAAATTCCAAGGAAAATCTGTAAAAAAATAATGTTTAGAAATTTGCATAATTTCGCTCGCATTCTGCAGCACATCATTTTGATAAAAAGCGCTTCTCTACTGTTCCCATAATGTAGTTAAAAATCATTAAAAACCTAAAATTTTCCGAAGAAAATTTCAAACATTTTTTTTTACAAATTGACAATATGAATGAAAATTTAAACAATTTATTTTAAAAAATGTGGAAAGCTGTTAATATTTAAGACATTATTCTTAAACAAATATTTAAGACATTATTCTTAAAAAAAAGGTATTGAAAAAAGTATTTCAAGTGGCCTTTTTTTGACAGATCACGTGTGAGTCGTGTCATGCTGTCATGTTATTTTTGTTCAGTATTGTTTGGCATTTCATAATGGAAAGACTTACGCCTGAACAACCTTTACAAATCGTTCAACTTTATTACGAAAATGCACTTTACTCAACTTATGGTCAACATAATCGGCCTACCGAGCGTACTATTCGCAACACTATCACCCATTTTGAGACCCATCATTCATTATTGGATAATATTCGACCGAATAGACCACGTCCAGCACGCTGTTAAAAAAATATAGCGGCCGTAGCTGAGAGTGTACACGAAGACCATGGAGAGTCGATTCGGTGCCGTTCGCAGCAACTCGCTCTGACGTATGGAACGACTTGGCGCATTTTACGTCGAGATCTTAAATTGAAAGCGTACAAAATACAGCTTATGCATCAACTGAAGCTGCTCTACCTTCCCAAGCGACATCGCTTCGCTCTATGGGCTCTTGAAAAGTTCCAAGAAGATCCGACGTTTTCGACGCAAATTTTGTTCAGCGATGAGGCCCATTTCTGGCTCAATGGGTATGTAAACAAACAAAATTACCGCATTTAGGACGAAGAGCAACCTGAAGAGATTCAAGAACTGCCACTTCATCCAGAAAAAACAACGGTTTGGTGTGGTTTGTGGTCCGATGGAATCATCGGTCCATATTTCTTTAAAAATGATGCCGGTGCGAACGTAACCATCAATGGCGACCGTTATCGTGTCATGATAACCAACTATTTGATGCCTGAAATTGAAGCTCGTGATCTCGGCGACATTTGGTTTCAGCAAGACGACGCCACTTCCCACTCATCGCATCAATCAATTGATTTATTGAGAGAACACTTCGGTGAGCACATAATTTCACGTTTTGGGCCGGTCGATTGGCCACCAAGATCGTGTGATATCACACCGTTAGACTTTTTCCTGTGGGGATATGTAAAGTCTAAAGTTTATGCAGACAAACCCGCTTCGATTCAGGCCTTGGAGGAAAACATCCAGTTATCAGTCGAAATGCTCGAACGAGTCATCGAAATTTTGGGTCCATCTGCGATGGTACAACAGCCAACATTTGATAGACATAATCTGCAAGAAATAAATGCCATTCTTTGGCATTTCTTTCAAATGATAATAGACATTCCCCATTAAATTTGAATTTCCTGTGTTTTTTTCTTTAAAAAATTAAGAAACCTCGAAATGAAATTATGAAATAAATTATGAAATAAAATCAATGAAAGTAAATTCTTATATTTATTCACAAACTTTTTTCTGTGTGTTTTGAGAACTTATGAATATTTTGTTTTTATAATTTTTTGAAATTTCTTTTCGTTATTTCTATTTATTGAAAAATATTTAAAAAATTTTTCATGTATGAGTTTGGAAAAGCTTTTAAGTAAAATAGTTTTTTTTTATTTTTACTTTTATTTTAAAATAAAATTGATTTTAACAAAAATAATATTTTTGATTTCTTTTGTAGTTAGGCAATTTCATTTTTGTATAACAAAATCTGTAGGAATATTTTTATTTTCTTTAAATAGTGGCCCATTTTGTCCCAAAGCAACTTATATTACATTTTTTAGTAAACACTAGCTGAATTTTATTGTAATAGCGACATTAATTTTTCTTAAAATGGAAAAGAAGAAAAAGAAAACACGCAAGCACATAATTGAAATTTATAATGAAAACCCGCGCCGCACAGTGTTCCCAAAACGATTTTTTTTGGAAATAATTCTGTGGCTTGAGAACCGTTGGAGATAAAAATTCACATGGTCAGAGCTAAGGTAAAATTAGCTTTTTATCATTTTATCGCATTTACCCAAAAAGTACGAAAACAAACCTATTGCGAAAAGACGAAACTCGATGCGAACGAAATTTTAGTAAATAAATTGAAATTCGTTCGACATAGAAGAACAGGCTATTAGAGATCGGTGAATATCAGAGAAATTTTCTAATTGCAATAATTTATGTGTAAGTATACATAAAGGCAAGAATTTAGTGGACAAATAAGAATTTAACCTAAAGTAACACAGTTTTTTTCTTATCCTTAATAAAAAAAAGAAAAAAAAAACCTACAAAGCCTATTTAATAAATAATGAATGTTTTTAATTATAATCTTTTAATTTTTCAAACATGTGTAGAAAAGCCTCTCACCAACTTGTAGGAAAAATATGCTTTTTTAATTAAAATAAATCTTGGCTTTTTGTCTCCATATATTTTATAAAGGTACAATGGTTTTTTCTATATTAACTGGGTAATAAAAGTACTTAACAAGTTTTTAGCATCTACGAGTAATAATGTTTAATGGTATAATATAAAAAAGTAAATAAGAATAGAAGAGAGAAAAAAATCTTTAAAAGCATTTTAAGATGAAAAATTTTATGGTGATTACTTTAAAAGCACTTAGGCGTAACATGCCAATTTATATTAAATGTGAAGTATACACATAAAAGCAGCAATAAGAACAATGGAAGAAAAGATTTGATAGCAGCAAATTATTTAAAACAAATTGCAACTTTAATAATGATAATAATAATAAAACAAAAAATAATTATACAGAAAACTAGAAACTGTGACAATGATATTGATATTTTGTCTTACTTTTATACCCTCCACATAAAATGAAGGGTATATATAAGTTAGTCATTTTATATGAAAGTTTTTAAATATATATTCAGGGCTTAAAATTGAAAAAATATTCGTGATTGTTATGATTTAAAATAGCTTTTAAGAATATATGTCTGCCTATTCGTCTGTCCGTTTGGTTGTCTGTATGTTGAAATGGAATTTTTGAAGCATATAGTCCAACAAATACATTTATTTTTCAACCCATATGTGGCACCTAGTCTCGAAAATCTTGGTATTAAAATTCAGCGAAATCCGTTTGAAAGTTTTTAAATATATATTCAGGGCTTAAAATTGAAAAAATATTCGTGATTGTTATGATTTAAAATAACTTTTAAGAATATAGTATGTCTGTCTATTCGTCTGTCCGTTTGGTTGTCTGTATGTTGAAATGGAATTTTTGAAGCACATAGTCCGTCCAATAAATACATTTATCTTAGTCTCGAATCCTAGTCTCGAAAATCTTGGTATTAAAATTCAGCGAAATCCGTTTAGGTATGGCGGGTTTATAAAAGATTTTCCAAAACAGCCTTAAAAATGTTTCCATTTTTTTTTTGCCCAAATTTAATAATATTTTCTAACTTCCATACCATAATACATATATAAATGTTTTTCTACTCAATAGTTGTAAGACTGAATAGTCTAGAAGAAGTATTCTTGACTACAAATCGTTAAGCCTGAGTTCATAGCCTCGGGATTCTTTATAAAGTTCTGTTATTCCTAAAAAAAAAAACAAAAAAATATATAAAAATTTTTATCACCAAAAAGTAATAATAATAATTTGAAAAGAATTTTTAGGCACGTTTTGATGTGTTTTTTATAAAAAAGTATTATTTATATTTGAGTTGCGTTTTAAGTTTTTTATATAAGTAATAAAGATAGCAAATCTCAACATATCGTTGTGGTGTATACCATTTGGATTTATGAATGAAAGACTTTAGGTTCTGAGTTCGACAAATTGTTTTATAATTTATCTACAAACAAAAATTAAAATTTTGAAATATCAGATTAAGGAACTGTCAAATAAATTTTTAATTAATAAAAAATGTTTCTTTGAAATTTGTTAAACAAAACTAGCATTTCTATTGCCAGGATTCGAATCCATACGAACACTTTAAAACTCCTACCGTTGAATTCTTACCCCCTAGCCCATATGGCATTTTGAAACTCTGAATTCAAAAAATAGTTTTATTTTAATATGTGTAAAAAAAAAAAAATAATAATTATTCAACATTGTTGAATTTTAAATATTTTAATACTGTCGACATATGTGAGGAATACATACAAATGTTTTTCAACAAAATTTCTATAGGCATAGATAGTCTAGTGGAAGTGTTCCAGATTACAAATCTTCAAGCCATGGTTCGTATTATTGTATAATCCATTTGAGTTTCGTTTTAATATGGGCACATTTTGTGTAAAAAATAAGGCTGAAAATTAAATCTGAGTACATAAGATGTTTTTTCTTAAAATATCACTTAACTGTAATTATGTTTTAGGTTTTTAAATATAGGTAATAAGATGACATATCATGTTTGGTGGAATTGTGTCTTAGAGTTCCAAAGTTAAATATTCATAAAAATTTTGAAAAATATAATGCAGCTAAATCAAGTTTAAAATATCTAATTATAAGGTATCTTTTTCGAAAAAGCTGTTGGTAGAAAACTGAAAAGCAATTTACAATTTTGCATATCTCTTCTTTAAGTCATATACCCAAGAAGTTTTCAAGGACTCTTTATGTTACAAATTTCCAATTTCATGATTAACACCAGTATAAAAATATTAAGTATATTTCTAGATTAAAGCAAAAATGTTGATAGGAGATAAATCCAATATGTTTATACATTTTTGAAATATAGATTCGGCCCAGCACTTCCACTTGCTCTTCGTAAAGAAATTTTCTGGTACTTTAAAAAGTAATACATAAGAATATTTTAAGGGATTTATAAATAGTTGAAGATTATTTCTTAAATGCTTTGAAGTATAAGATTTTTATGTGTGTGTTTCTGGTAAAATGTATTAAATACGTTAGCTATTTTGCCAAACTCTGACATGTTCAACAAATCGTTAGTAGTTCAAAAGAATTTCCTTGAACATAAACAAACGTAAATGTGTAAAAAACATCTGCATAAAATAACAAGAGAATTCCTATTTTTCCATCTATTTTTAAGAAAACGATTTCACCCAGCAATTTTTAGGTATACGAAGGTGATATTGAGAGTATTACGGTACAAATAAATTCTTAGTTGCCTTCTAAATAGGGTCTAGTCTATTCTAAAAATCAAACTAGTAGCAAAATCTGTAGTCCAGTCTGTACTCTGGCATATAGTCTGGTTTATAGTACATGCTATTGTCTAGTCTTTTTTTTTTTTTTTCTATTAGGCAGGTGGAAATCTTCCATATGATACCCGATGCCACTTGAGGCCCAACGGGTTATGTCGGATTCCTACCGACTAAAACCACCTCCTTCGTCATTCAGCAACCCTGCGGAACTGTCTACAAAGATATTGCATCGCAGGGCAGGAGAGCCTTATCTAGGCTACTTCTGGTGTCTGGGATTTCCTCAGATTCTCTTCCGTTCCAAGTTTATCATGAATACTTTTAATCATTGAGGATATTGCATCCCAATTTTCCTTCCTATTTAGGATGATGTCAACAATATTTTGCGGATTAAGTTGGCATCCAAGGACCTCTTCAGTTTTCTGTCGATCGTGGCGAAAGCGTGCGCAGTAGAACACGACGTGTTCTGGGTCTTCCTCTTGGTTTGGACAGTTAGGGCAATATGGGGAGTTATCCAACCCGAATCTGTACAGGTAACTTCGGTATCCTCCGTGGCCTGAGAGAAACTGCGTTAAGTGGTAATTAACTTCTCCATGTCGTCTGTTTAGCCATACATCTATTTTCGGGATTAGTTTAAAGGTCCACCTTCCTTTGCGGCTGTCTTCCCATCTGCTCTGCCATTGCCTTATAGAAGCTTCTCTTTCAATTTTACGTACACGAGTGTCCAGTTGATTTGGGTCTCTTCTGTTTTCGTCCAAGCGTTTGGCTTCGTCAGCCAAGATATCTATAGGAATCATTCCCGCTATGACGTGGGCCGCTTCGTCGGATGTTGTTCGAAAAGAGCAGCATACTCGTAGGACCGATAACCTGTATACAGATTTTAGCTTCTTCGCTGCGGTCTTTACTTTCAGAGCTACTGACCATATGGGAGCAGCGTAAAGTATAACTGAGCTGACCACCGTCGATATTATCTTCCTTTTGGATTACCTTGGTCCTCCTACATTCGGCATCATTCTTTCAAGAGCGGCTCTAATATTTACTGCCTTGTTAGTAGTATATTCCATATGTGTCCTAAAGTTAAGTCTGGCATCTATGAGAACTCCCAAATATTTGAGATGGGATTTTGATGTCACCTGGTGTTCTCCAACCGTTATTCTCATGGTCTCTTTTTTACGCCTGCTTGTAACTAATACAATCTCCGTTTTATGTTCGGCAAGTTCCAACCCCACACTTTTCATCCAGTTTCTAATAGTCCATACTACTTCATTCGAGATTAGCTCCACTTCGTCCATATATCTTGCTGAAACCGTAACTGCTATGTCATCTGCAAAACCTATAATGTTCGCCTCTTCCGGAATGTTAAGCTCCAGAACATCGTTGTACATTATATTCCACAATAGTGGACCAAGCACAGAGCCTTGTGGAACTCCTGCAGTGACATTGTATGTTACGACTCCTTCGTCGGTTTGGTAACAGAGCTTTCTGTCTGTGAAATAGCTTACTATCAATCTTATTAAATACGCCGGTATGCCGATTCCGTTTAGCTTCTGAATTATTATTCCCCAGTTCGCAGAGTTAAACGCGTTCTTTACATCAAGCGTTATGATAGCACAGTACTTCCTACTTGCTCCCTTGCCTTCTATCGCCATTCGTGCTGTATCTACTACCATACGGATTGCATCGATGGTCGATCTAGCTTTTCGAAACCCAAATTGGTGGTTCGACAGACCATTTCTTTCCTCTACAATGGGTAGCAATCGATTTTGTATGATTTTCTCCAGAATTTTCCCTTGTGTGTCGAGTAGACATATTGGTCTATAGGCAGAGGGATCGCCTTGTGGTTTATTAGGCTTAGGAATTAGCACCAAATTTTGTTTTTTCCAACAGTTTGGAAACACTCCTTCCTTTAGACATTCATTAAATACATCCACGAACGGTTTCGTTGCTGTTCTAACTGCCAACTTAAGCGCATTGTTTGGAATTCCATCAGGTCCTGGAGCTTTGTTGTCTCCGATTTTCTTTGCTATCTGAAGCAGCTCCTCTTCTGTCACCAACGGTATGGATTCTATTGGGTTCATTCTTGTCGCCGTACTTATATTGCGTCTATGTTCCGGGAACAGAGTTCTGATTATCTTCCCTAGTAAAATGGGACAACTTGGCTGTGGAGACTTTCTGCCCTTAAGGCGCGAGGTTACCACCCTGTATGCCTTTCCCCAAGGATCATTATCTGCCTCTAAGCATATATTTCTGAAGCTATTTTTCTTGCTTCTTGAAATAGCATGTTGAAACTCTCGCCTTGCGGTTCGAAATTCGCGACACGCTTCTTCGAACTCTGGTCGTCCCATAAGACGTTTGGTTCGTCTTCTAGCTCTTATGCACAGCGCGCGGAGGTTATTGATTTCCGAGTTCCACCAGTAATTTGGGGGACAGTTCCTCGTCATTCTTCGTTTTGGCATAGCGACGTCACATGCGCTTTTGATTCTTGATTCCATTTGTTTCACTTTCTCCAGTGCTGTACCATTCAGCTCAAAGTTGTTTCCAAATTCCTGGGTAAATACTTCTTCGTTAAGTCTTTTAGAGGCCCAACCAATATATTCCGGTGCATCCCCTTCACGAGAAGGATGTCTACTACGCAAGCTATGGACTGAAAATATAATAGCTTGATGGTCACTGTGAGTGTATTGTTCGCTGACTCTCCAATTCATATCCCTTGCCAAGGAACTACTCATGAATGTTAGATCCACGACAGAGCTTCTTCCTCCAGTAGAGAATGTTGGTGTATTTCCACTATTTGCTAGCACTAGGTTATGCCTAGAAATCGCTTCGAGTAAAATACGTCCTCTGGTATTTGTTTTTCGGCTACCCCAATCAACAGCCCATGCATTAAAGTCTCCTGCTATAATTTTTGGATTATGATTATCTGAGTCTCTTAGCAGATTATCTAACATCTTCCCAAACTCTTCAATTGTTGCACTAGGAGGGGCATAGCAACTGTATATATGAATACCTCCAACTTTGGCTCTTACAAATCCGTCTTCTGTGTGCTCGGATATTTCCTCTATTCCTTTATTCCCGCATGCCCAAACTGCAGCTTTACCTGTTGAATCTTTCACCCATACAGTATTGCTCATGTCCCTATATTGTTCACAAAGAATGGCGACATCAACTCCAGTTTCGCAGATAGTTTGTGAAAGCAAGTCCTGCGCCGCCTGACAATGATTGAGATTCAATTGTAAAAATCTCATTTACGCAATTTACTAAGAGCCCGCCTAAAAACAGGACATCTTCCGCTTCCAGCTACGTGTTTTGTATCCGCGTTTTCTACTTCTTTACAGAACATACAATTTGGATCCTTGGTACAGTCTCTCGCAATATGTCCACCTTCTCCGCTATTGTCTAGTCTATAGTCTAGTCTATAGTCTAGTCTATAGTCTAGTCTATAGTCTAGTCTATAGTCTAGTCTATAGTCTAGTCTATAGTCTAGTCTATAGTCTAGTCTATAGTCTAGTCTATAGTTTAGTCTATAGTCTGGTCTATAGTCTAGTCTACTGTCTAGTCTATAGTCTAGTCTATAGTCTATAGTCTGGTCTATAGTCTAGTCTACTGTCTAGTCTAGTCTATTCAACTGCCCATGCATTAAAATCTCCCGCTATAATTTTTGGGTTGTGTTGCTCTGAATCCTCTAAGATTTGTTTGTACTCCTCAATCGTTGCACTTGGGCGGGCATAGCAACTGTATATATATACACCTTTATTTATATACAATTTTGACTTTTACGAATCCTTCTTCTGGTTCCTGTGAAGTTTCCTCTATTGCCTTGTTTCCACAAGCCCATATAGCCGCTTTACCGGATCTGTCCTTCACCCAGACCGTATTGTTTATGTGTTTGTTTTGTTCGCATATGATGACGATATCAACACAGGTTTCGCAGATAATCTGTGAAAGCAAGTCCTGTATCGCCTGACAATGGTTAAGGTTTAGCTGAAGAAACTTCACTAGCGCATTCTTTTGACAACTTGCTTAAATACAGGACAACTTTCTCTACCTGCAAAATGAAGAGTATCTGTATTTCCTAGTTGTTAACAGAACATATATTCCGGCATATTAACGCAGGTCTTCGCAATATGCCTAATAATTCCACATCTTCTACACATCTTTGACTTATCTTGTGTATACGTACAGTTTGTTGCAATATAACCGAACTCTAGGCATCTGCAGCACCCTTTTAGGGACACCTGTTCCCTAACCCGGCATATTACCCATCCGATACGTGTTCTCCCCATTATAATAGCGGTTTGGGTGTCTTCATAGTTTGTTCTAAGGCTCCTTATATCGGATTCTTTTATTCCTTCAACTCCAAGCTGATTCATGAATGCATTACATATTTCTTCTTTGGTAGTCATTTCCTATTTAAGGGTCCTAATATCCGCTTGTAAACCAATGCTCTTTTCCACCTGTCCGTGGAATTTGTCCACCTCATTCTTGCTGGAAGTTTTTATTTCCACAAGCAAGTCTCTATTTTGGGTTCTTCGTATATGTGAAACATTTTCTCTGAGATACTTTAATGTTGGGTCTGCCTCAATTTTCCCCAGTATGTCACCATAGGTGGTTTCGCCCTTTGTAGAAATAATTATCGCATCTGTACGACCTGTTTTTTATGGATTTTTACGTTTAACCGCCTTCCACTCATTTTTATCTTCCTTGCTTGCACCCCGCACTTCCGCACCATTTTGCTTTTCCTTGTTGGGTTTATGATTCACCTTCTTGATTTTCTTAGGCGTTTGGGTCTTTGTAGGACTATTCGCTAGATCCCTACTCCTTTTCAGGTCTCTTGCTACAACGAATTGGGAGTTATTTGTGTTGACTTCTCTTTACTTCCCAAAGTCTGTTTATTTTCTTCTGTTGTTACATCCTCCTTAGCTTTGTTATACGTAGCTTTGATAGCTCTTATCTGCTCCTTAATAGCGTGGTCTACGTTGTTCCTATTTTTAACATACTCCAATAATTTATTTATTAAACAACCTAGTTCGGCAAACGAGTTGTTCGGAGAACTTTGGGCTGGAGACTTGATGGTTGATTTCACTGACGCCGTTGGTGTGGTGTGACTCACTATTAGTGGTGGTGATCTCTGCATTAAAGTGTATAGTATAAAACCAGAATTCTACCACGTATATTTTAGAAGTTATTAGTAATTAAACCATTATGCTTTTGTGAAATTTTTAGTTTTTTTTGCGTTTTTCATAACGTCACGTTTTTAGACCAGAAAGGGTCATGAGTCTAAAAGTTTATGATCTAAGAAACAGTACTAATAGCCAATGTCTGTTGTAAATTTCATTGAAATCGGAGTTGTCAAATCCGAAAGTGGTTGTTATCTGTCCGTTTTGATATTCAATAACCCCTAGTCTTTAGTTTAGTATGCAAATGTAAACTTTTCTGAGAAGTTAAAGGCAATTTTTAAAAAACCTGTTTTTGTACATTTAAAATTTCAAACTTTGTAAATAGCGCGCACAACCTATGTTCACTATGAATTTCGGCGGTGCTGTTTTTTTCACTCCTCCAACAATTGTAAATGTCTTGTTAAGGCAACGAGATGGTTAAAGAATAAAAATTCTAGCTGGTGTACAAGTGTACAAGCATAAATTACTATTTATTTGTATGTTTGTTTGTTTGGGTGAATAAACGTATGTGTGTGTTTGTGTGTTGGTAAATGTGTTTGTAAGTTTATTTGTTCTCTGACATAAACACGACATTTACAGACAAACAAAAACAGTAAACTTGCTTCTGTTTGAATGTATGTACGTAAGTTTTACTTTTATCATAATATACACTTCAACAACATAAAAAAACACACATACAGTCAAACTTGTTACACCTACTAAAGATTGCATACAAAGTGACATTAATTTCCGTTACAATTTTTTCTGAGTTTCTTTGGTTTTTTTCTTCTATGCAAAATGTTTGAAACATGCAATAGAAGTGAATGAGTAAAAGAATGGGTGTGAGAATGAGTGAGTGACTGAATAAGTGTTGGTTTTTATATACAAGAGTTGAGATATTTTAATACTAAACAAATGTGTTGCTTTTGTTATTATTACAACTACATGGATAATACACTAGAAAAAAAAAAAACATGCCATACAAATTTTCATTAGAAGGGCTCAACTACAATTAAACAACAAGTTTTAGATGTTTTGTAGTAATAATAAAGAAAATTTCTTATAGGTTCGATTATACACTGGTTTTAAAAATTCATGACATTTTAAATTTGAAAATGAGATTTGAAAAATTTTTAACATTTTTAAAAAATGTTTCCTAATATGAAAAAAGTCGGTTTAGAACATTCGTTTAAAATAGCGTTATTTTTTTTTTTTTTTGTCATACAATTGCTACCGGTCTAATTTACATTCATCTCCTAGGTATATATTTCATCCGTTCTTTAGCTTGTTTTGTAATTTACGCACAACAAGGTTTCAGTAGCTTTTTCTGTTCTTGTTGTTTAGAAAGCAGGTATTTTTTCATTTCACATGCTTTTATTACAGTTAGAAATGATAAAAAAGCAAAGTGTAATATCCACGAAACTTTTTTTTAGAACAATTTCAGTCAAACCTTTTGCTTGTCTCATCAACGCGTTAAATGAACAAGGGGAAAAGTTTAATAGCAGATCAAGGACTAAAATCAGTCAAATTATAATAAAATGGCAATTCTAGTAAAAGTAGTACGTGAAAGAAGTTTCTAAGAATGACTTTATAAATATTTTTTTATGAAAAATAGTAATAAAACTGCGTGCTGGATCTTTTTTTCGCTAGGTACATAATTATTAAAGAACATTCTACTCATATTATTATTATTATTATTATTATTATTATTATTATTATTATTTAAACATGTAAAACAGACTTCCATATCTTTAACAAAAATCTTTCCCGATGTAGACTTTTGAATTAATTTTTATCTTAAATTTCCAAATAATAAAACAATAATTATTTTGTAAATACATTTTTCAGTCTCAGAGCGTATGAGTGATATTAAATAATTTCGAGTAATTTTATAACTCTTACATATGTTGGTACCAGTGTTGCCGTTTTGGTTATTTTTAACCAAAATTGGTTATTCTATTTTCCAATCTGAAGATAATGACTTTTTTCCATTTTGGTATAAATCAAAATTTTATTTTTATTAATTTTAAAAATTCTGTTTACTCTGTTAATCTTGCAAAACAATAAAAAGATATTGTGCTAAAAATTCATCATTCATTTAAAAACTAAAGGTTCCTATAACTTCTCATTCCAATTTTAACTAACAATAAAGAAAATAATTTAAATCAATAGAAAATAAAAAGATTTTCTAATATTAAACCAAAAAGTGAAATGGAATGGGAGATTTTTATGGGAAACAACCTAAATACTTGTAATTACAAAATAAATTACTATTAAAAAAGGAAGGCGAAGACCGACTATATGATATCCTACACTATTGTGTATGTGTCTTAATGTAATACATACATGAGAGAGATCATTATATGGACGCCATGGTAAATCTTATTTGAGCCAAATTTTATTAACATACTAACATTTATGTGGCATTTTAACTGATTTTTGGGAGCGGACTCTATATAAAACTACAATTAGTTTTAAAGCCATTCTTTTGAAATGGAATGCCAAACACAAAATTTTATTATAGAATGTTTTAGGGCTAAAAATGTTTGATTTGTGCAGAATTATGTAGGAATACGCTTATATGGTATTATTCCAAAAGAACATTTATTTGGTGACTAGGGGAAATAATGAACTAATTTCGACTAGTGAAGGAGATTCTGAGTCGATTGGTAAACTTTATTAGCTAAAAGCTTTTAAGATCAAATTTTTTAAGCTCAGTCCTTCTTCAAAAATAAATTAAAAACCAACCATTTTTTGCAACTTTACAAACAATGCCTTTGAATTTTTTTTCTGTTTCTTTTTCAGGTGCTGAGAAAAAACGAAAAACTATTGTAGCAGAATTTAAGGTAAACTACACTTTATTCACTTTAGACTTTTTTCTTCACATTTTTATTATTTCTTTACTTTGTACCATTTTGTTAACCAGTTGTTGTATTGGGGCTTTAATAATTTCTTTTTTAATTTTTTTTTGTTATTATAACTTGTATATAAACTAATTATGACAAGTTGAATTTAAAAAGTAATTTGTTTTTGTTTATTTTGAACTTATTATTGCAAGTGCAGTTTTGCTATTGAGAGAAAAATTTATTTGTAAGATCTTGTACTATTTTTTTTTAATTTAATTTAATTTATTTTTGTTATTACTTTTAAAAGATTATTTTTAATTTAATATGAAAAATGAATTAAAAAATAATGAACTCTGTTAAAATATATTGACAAGGGTTTGTGTTAGTAACAAATTATATTAAATAAAATTGTGTTATATTTTTGGAAAAATTTAATTAGTGTGAACACTGCATAAATGCAAATAAAAATTGCATAGTCTTAAGCAAGTGTTCCACTATGTATTTCTTTCTAAACTCTTTAAATATTTTTGCATAAGTATTTTGAAGACTTCGCATAAATTTGATTACATTTAATGTTTATAAAAAATCGTTTGCTTATATCACCTTCTATCTATATAATTAATGACGAACATATTTTCTGTTACCCATTTTACGCTTACACTATATATTCGAATTTAAAAATATACCATTAGAAAGGTTTTTTTTCGTAGATATGCAGAATATAAATTTTATTAAAATTCGCTCAGTATTTTAGAAATTATAAGAGGTAAAATTCGCTACTAATGCATATATAAGTCTCAAACAAAAGAGCGTTCCAAATTACTAAACTTTTTTCTATTTTATTTCTCATGTTTCTCAGACAACTCTCTCAATTCAAAGCAGTCATTGTTGTTATTTCTTTAGAAAAACAAATTAGACAAGTTGTAATAATATAACAATATTGATTTAGATTTTTGTTTTTGATTTTTATTTGAGAGATTTGTAAGAGAGGAGTGATAAACAAAGTGAAAAATAGTTTGAATTGCTTTGTTTATTCTTTTCTGAGTCTGAGTTAAAATGCTATTATAACAACTTTACACTACTTACATTTTAGCAATTTAACTCATTATTTTAACATGGTGGTGTCTTAGAGATATCTAGTTACCATATATGTTTCAAAATAGTGTCTTAAATAATTAATTATTCTAAAATAAATGCATATTAATCTACTCAATAGTTTCACAACTAGTTATCTGCAATGCAGAGAAAATTCAACCGTTGACATAAAACAACTTTTAGGTAATGTTATTGCTATGGCAAGTTTAAATATGCACGAAAAAATTAAAATGTTCGCTTGAAAACGCATGAAAAAATTGGATAATATGCACAAAAATATGCAAAAAAAGGACAAATTCATGTGTTTTCTTGTATAACCCAGCAAAAACTTTGCTTTCCTGGTAAGCTAGCGGGTATAATTGGAAACAAAAATAAACTATTTATTTTTTGCATGAATAACTAGTTATTCAAATTCATGTAGTTATCTTTTGACTCTAGGGGTACTCAAAAATATGTACCTAAACTTGGGTACAAACCAACCATTCGTTTTTAATGACTAACGTCTTACTCAGTACACATTTCGCACATAACATCTTAAGCGACAAAAACCCTTTTTAGTTTAAAATATCTTTTAAAATATCAAGAAATACTAAAGTTAAAAAATCGAAGGTATTAAATAAACATACTAGTCATATACTTCTAAATTATGTGACTGAGAATTTCAGATTTTAAATAGCTTTAATTTCTAGGTTTCAGTTACTTTTTAAATACTTAGTTAAGAATAATTTTTTAATTACTATATGAATTAATCCTTTTATATTTATTCAAAAAAAGAAAAACCAGCAATAAAATATAGAAATACATATATATGTATGTGTGTATGCAAGAACATTTATAAGCAACTCCTTTGCATATATTGTGAAGGTTTTTTACTACATGTCTTGTATGATTTGTTTTTTTTTGTCACACGGTTAGCACTACTTGTTGGCGATGAACGATTTTAACGCCTGTATTTTCAATCGCTCATACTTCGCTGCTTCGGTCAACGAACTGTACAAACAGTATTTATTGTTGTTATTGTACATGTTGGCTATGAACAACACACTTGAAAAGCAAATCCATTTGCTTTTCAAATCATCTGTATGTATATACAATCAACAACTACTGCTTGCTTATCAGTGTTGCCAGGGGTAGATTTGAAAAAGTTGCAGGTTTTTGTGAAAAAAGTTAAGATTTTTTCAAAAAATTACTTTTATGAAATTTGGAAGAAAATATACAAAAATTTGGGTATAAATTATGGTGCCAATCGCCAGGATTCGGGATTTTTAAAAAATGCCTGGAATCCCGATTTTCGCAAATTGTAAGTCCCAAAAAATAAAATATTTTTAAACATATATTTTTCTTAATTGAAACTATATTTTTAAATTTAAAACAACAAAATATAATTATAGTGTAATACCTCAGCAAAGAAAAGCTTTAAAAAATATTTTACAATAGTGTTGTCATTGGAGGAAAGTTTTAATGATAAAAAATATTATTTTTTTTATTTTTATTTTTCGTTTTTATAATTATATTTGAGTTGTTTATCAAAATATTGTTTTAAAATAAATATTAATACATTCCAAAAAAGTGAACTCCTTTTGAAGTCATAAAAATATTATTTTTGTAGAATCATCTACTTCATTTTTTTTATAGAACATATAAAGGGCCTATATTCAAAACCCTCTATCTCAAGATTTCATGAAACTGCGTTTTTGAAGGCATTATATTCTCTATAACTGAGTTCATCTATGATATAAATTTCAAAAGAAAATTACAAAATAAATACTTTATTTTTATTTTGGAAAGCAAACCCCCTTATCCCTCTGAGAAATTATTTTATTTTAATATAAACATAATATATATCATTTCTGACTAATTTATACAAAAAAAAAAAAAAAAAAAAATGAAATCGGCTAAAGAGTTCTTCAGATATACAATAATAAATATTTGTATGGCGCCTACTACCCCTTGTAGACCTACCCTACCTATATTTATATTAATTGTGGAACTTGACAAGAAAATTATTCTCATAAAATCTCGAGACCTTCATTGTAATGCGATAATTAAAATTTATCTTATATGGGGGCTAAAATTGCCACTAGTGCTGCCTACTCTATTTTCAACTTAGTTATGGTTCTTGATAAGGAAATTATTCCAACCCAATTTTTAAACTTTTGTTCTAACAGTTCTTCTTTTAAGCAATAAATAATTTTTACTCTAATAATACCATACCATTCCCTCTGCTTCCATCCTAAAATAAAGTAGCCTATTTGAATAACGTTTTGTTTTTTAAATTATTAACTATACTGAGGAATCAGATTAGTTGTGATAACCGAATTTTTCGCCAATCGATTTTTTTCGTTTCCAAGTACTATATTAAAATTCGATTGGAAAGTGTATTTATGTATGTATGTGTGTATGTATGTATGTATATATGTATGTATGTATGTATGTATGTATGTATGTATATATGTATGTATGTATGTATGTATGTATATCTGTTTGTATGTATATATGTATGTATTTCATTTATTACCAAGCTTTTGAAAATGGCATGTTTTGAGATCTTTATTCTGAGGAGTAGCGATTTTCTAATATATAATTTTTAATCATTTTGTAATTTCAGTTTTTTTTTTTTTTGTTATTTTTCTACATTTTTGAGTCGCCAAAGGAAAAAAAAACGCTAAAACAAAAGAATTTCTAAATAAAACGCCAAAATAAAAAATCGCTAAAATAATAAAAGTTGAAAACACGAAAAAGAAATGCTGAAGCGAAAAATCTAAGCAAACAAGTCGCCAAAAATAAAAAAACTTAATTAAAGTACTTAATTAAAAAATTAAGGTAGAATAAAATTAAAATTTATTGCTGTGATTTAGGATGTGCATTTCACTGGTTACCTAAGCCAGCTCATCAGAAAACCTTTTCCAAATTTTAGGAAAGCTCAAAATGTCTAATACATAAAAACATATTTAAACTCAATGAATTTTAGTTTTTCTTGACACTAGGTCAGCTTTTTTCCGACTCTGAGTGCTAACGTAAGGGGTGAAGAAAAAATAAGAAAAAACAACAAAAAGTTTTGGTTAAGTTATTTGCACGGGCACTTGCAATTATTAAATTATGGGAATATATTTTCTAAAATAGTTTAAGTAAAATTATTTCTACGCGCTATTATTCTAAAAAAAAACATCAAATGAGAAAAATAAATAAAAAAAACAAATAACCACAAAATAAAAAAGTCGCCGAAACGAAAAAAAAACGTTCAAGCTTAAAAAAGTATAATTGAATAAAATGCCAAAAAAAAAAAAAAAAATTGCAAAAACGTAAAAACGAGAAAATAAAAAAAATCAGTTAAGTAAAAAGTCGAAAAAAAAGATCGTCAAGAAAAAGATTGCCGAAATTAAAAAAATCGCTAAAACGAAAAAAAGTTAGCTAAACGGAAAAAAATTGCCAAAACGAACGAAAATGCCAAAGTGAAAAAATCACCAAAACTCAAAAAAAAGCTAACAAAAATCAGTTAAAACTGTGGAACGAAAAAATAATCAATGTGAAAAAAATCCCCAAAATGGAATACTGTTATTTCAGTTACTCAGAGTTTTGTTCGCCTTCACATCTTTAAAGAATTTTAAGAGAGGGAAATAAGAGTTGAATTCTTTAAGTTAGAAAAACCGGAATGTATAACATTTTAAAATAAATACCTTTCGAATATTTTTATTCGAAAGGTATTTATGTACTTTACAGATTACGATTGGTTCAGTATTTAATTAGTTGCAATCGTTAAACGTTTCTACTTGATGTTTTTTTTTTTTTTTTCTGAAAAATATTTTATACCATAAATAAGTTTGTTTACACTAAACTTTTTTATTTAATATGATAAGAATAGCACTCCAGGTATAATTTAATTTAAAATTATTGTGAGCTTTAATTTCATTGGTGATTAAAAACATTTGTCTTTCTTTTAGCAGTTGATATCTAGTTTACATTCCCAAGGATGTATCTATTATTATAATAGTTTGTTGCCTGTATTAGAAATGATTTGATTGCAATATTTTTCACTGAATATTTTCTTTTATTGTCATAATTAATATCCTTTCCTATTGGTTTCTTCGCGAAGGAATTTCCTGTATTTGATCTTGCATTTCAAGGAAAAATGTATCTGAAGATGAATCCAAAAGTTTGACTTCTCTTTTGCTTGCTGTAATGGGATTAATTAAATCTGCCTACTGAAAAATTAAATTAAATTAAAACAACATAAAAATGTTCAATTTATGAAAAATATAGATAAATTATCCTACCTTATGTCTGCTACTAGGTTTTTCCAGTTCAAAAAGAGAACCTTCTGAAGAGGTGGAACTATGGGTCCTTTTGGGTTTCGCTGGTGGACTGGGAGCAATAGGTTCTGGGGCAGGGTGTGTATAATCTAACATATATCTGAGATCAGCTATTAGACTATCTCTTATCTCGTTGGGAGGTTTTTGTTGCCTTTGTTGTCTCACTTGCTGAGCCCTAGAAGTACCAGGTCCTTGTACCTGCATTGAAGTACGTTGTTGCAATTCTGATAATCTAGGCGGTCTTTGAGGGGAAGTTGCTCCTTCTCCTGTATCCAGCATAAAACGTAAATCATATAAGACACTATTGCGAATCTCTTGATTGGCTTCCTTTTTTTTGTCTCGTGGGTTTAAAATAACTTGAAAATCTTCTAAAATTTTCTCTTTTGTCTCTTTAGTGTATTTTTTTCCCTTAGGCTTTTGCGCTTGAGATTTAGGATTTAAAATATTTTTTACACATTGAATAACACTTTCCTGTGAATCAGAAGTCTGCATGGGGGCACCGGATTTCTCGGGTCTAACCAAATAACTTATATCTTGTAAAGCATTTTCCCGACTTATTTGTTTGGGCAAACGTCCTGCCTTTTGTGGATGAAAGAGTTTATGTAAATCCAATAAAATTTCATCTCTTTCTTCGGGTTTATATTTCGGTTGAGGTTTTGAAGGATTTGGTTCAAGAAGTTCTTTTAAATTTTCCTTTATCTCGGTGCGCATTTCATTGCGTTTATAGTGACCACTGGCTTTAAGTGTTGAAGCATCGGTTTGTACAGTTTCTGTTATGGTTTTGGGTGGAAGTGTGGGCTTAGGGGGAATGGCAGGTTTACTAGAGCCTGCTTGTGTGATAGTAGTTAAAGGTTTTAAAGATTGTGGAGGTTTTGTAATGGTTGGCACATTTTGATAAGTACTAGGAAAACTATGCCTAATGGGAGCAATATTAGTAACCTCTTTGGGTCTTAAATCTGTGGGTAGTGAAAAACGTTTCCCTTCTAGTAGAGCTTTAAGAGCAGCCACAGGTGTTGATTTTTCCAAAGCTGATTTTATTTCTTCTACAAGATCGGCTCTTAATTTTTTTGCTTTTGCTTTAGGATCTAAAACATTTGAAGCTGATGTTGTTGCTGGAGTTGGTATAGATGCTGGTGCAGTAGTAGGTTTGGTTGTTTTGAAGATTTCCTCAGTTTGTGTAAAATCTGTTCTACCGGTAGGATCTTTAGCATATGATAATGTAGGGATAGGAAGTGAAGATCGTATTGGAAGTTGTATACCTTTTTCTTCTAATTGTTTTGTTGTTGCAATTTGACAGGTTTTAGAAATTTCTTCTGGATTTGACTTTCGTTTTTTAATAATGTCTAATACTTCAGTTAAGGAAGTATCATAACGAATTCTTTTAGTTTCATCAGGTTTTATAATACCCGAATTTGAGATGCAAGAGTAAAACAGATCACTGCCTGATTTAACTTGTTTATTTCTTGGTGTATGTGGATTAGAGCAAATTGGTTCAGACTTGTCTTGCATGGCTTCAGGTTTATTTAAACAAGTTGTAAACTGATTCTGAAAACCACCACAGGCTTCCATTACAATTTCCGTTTCTATGAAACGTGATTGACAATTTTGTGAATCTATTTGTAATTTCAGCGGTATAGTCAAACAAACTGGATTTAAATTTAAAATTTGTTTAGTTGTTTGTGGACATTCTTGGCATATTTTTTTAGTTTTAAAACATGGCTCCATCTCACAGGATTTATTTGGTTTTTGGCACGATTGAGACGATTTTTCTGTTATATTTGGCTTATAATTGCATAAAGTTTCATCTTCCATTTTACTTGGCCAAGGCATTTCACCCCTTAACACAGCACATCTGTCACAAAAGTTTAAATCTTTAAGCTCATCTTCAAACTTATCACAAACATTGGTTTCTTTCAAACAAACATCTTGTGGAAACCATTTATATTCCCTTTTAAAATTACATTCTAAACTATTTTCTTTAGCCTCTAGAAAGTGTTCAAACTTCTTTGTTTCTGAAGCTGACGTTTTCCCCTCACAGCTGATAGCTTCTTCTTCCACGGGTCCCTTACAAATGGTACATACTTTCTCTTCATCATTATTTAATTTTTGACAGTTACTACAAATATAACAAAAACATTCCTGCTCTTCACCGTATGTCTCGTTTTTACATGATTTTTTCTTTTTATGTTTAGTTTTATTCCAACTTTCATAACGTATATCCTCAACATATTCTTTTTTATTAGGTGGTACTTCTATATCCACAATTTCCAGTGGATTCATATCACCACGAGCCATTTTGTCAACCGGTTTCTCATAAATTTTATTACAATTTTCTACAAAACATTTACATTTTTTAGTCTTATTGTAAGCTTGACGAAAAGTGCGATACAAAGCATTGGAAGTATAAGCCATTTGCTTAAGCAGACTTTTAAATTCTTTGGGATTTTGTATCTCATTGATAACTTCAAATATTTGCAGTTGTGGCTGGCCACTATTATATGTTTCTGGTTCATATTCACAAGGAAAGCAATCGTAAAAAATTTCCTTTTCGGAAGCTCCTCCTCCCCCTTCTAATCTGTTATAGGAATCAATTTTAGTTTGCTTAATAAAAAAAGGATCTGCATATAAATATTCAGCAATATTTTTTTCATTTGGTTTTATATTCAAATTTGAATAATCCATAAAATTTTCTTTTTCTAAACAACAGTAAATGGTCCTTCTTTTCCTTTTAGCCTTAAGAGGGCAATAATTAATATCTGTGCGTTTTCTGTTCGGTCTTTTAACCATTCTTTAAGAAAATTTCTGTTTATTCTATATTTAACTGATAATTTTGTATTAAAATTCAGAAAACAACTAAAATTTTAAAATTTTGATAGGTGTCAATTTTTAAGCTTCAATTTTTTAATAAACTTAACGGAACGAATTAAAAATAGTGTTGAAGAATTTCTACAAAAAGAAAATTTATTGAAAACTTTTTCTATAAAAAGAAAATTTATTGAAAATTTTCTATAAAAAGAAAATTTATTGCAAATTTTCTATAAAAAGAAAATTTATTGAAAATTTTCTATAAAAAGAAAATTTATTGAAAATTTTCTATAAAAAGAAAATTTATTGAAAATTTTCTATAAAAAGAAAATTTATTGAAAATTTTCTATAAAAAGAAAATTTATTGAAAATTTTCTATAAGAAGAAAATTTATTGAAAATTTTCTATAAAAAGAAAATTTATTGAAAATTTTCTATAAAAAGAAAATTTATTGAAAATTTTCTATAAAAAGAAAATTTATTGAAAATTTTCTATAAAAAGAAAATTTATTGCACATTTTCTGTAGAAAGAAAATGTATTGCTAATTTTCTATAAAAAGAAAATTTATCGAAAATTTTCTATAAAAAGAAAATTTATCGAAAATTTTCTACAGAAAGAAAATTTATCGAAAATTTTCTATAGAAAGAAAATTTATCGAAAATTTTCTATAGAAAGAAAATTTATCGAAAATTTTCTATAGAAAGAAAATTTATCGAAAATTTTCTATAAAAAGCAAATTTATTGAAAATTTTCTATAAAAAGCAAATTTATTTATTCAAAATTTTCTATAAAAAGAAAATTTATTTATTGAATAATTTCTATAAAAAGAAAATTTATTTATTAAAAAATTTCTATAAAAAGAAAATTTATTTATTGAAAAATTTCTATAAAAAGAAAATTTATTTATTGAAATTTTTATACAAAAAGAAAATTTATTTATCGAAAATTTTCTATGAAAAAAAATTTATCGAAAATTTTCTATGAAAAGAAAATTTGTCGAAAATATTCTATGAAAAGAAAATTTATCGAAAATTTTCTATAAAAAAAAAAATTTATCGAAAATTTTCTATAGAAAGAAAATTTATCGAAAATTTTCTACAGAAAGAAAATTTATCGAAAATTTTCTACAGAAAGAAAATTTATCGAAAATTTTCTACAGAAAGAAAATTTATCGAAAATTTTCTACAGAAAGAATATTTATCGAAAATTTTCTATAAAAAGAAAATTTATTGAAATTTATTGAAAATTTATTGATAATTTTCTATGAAAAGAAAATTTGTCGAAAATATTCTATGAAAGAAAAATTTATCGAAAATTTTCTATAAAAAGAAAATTTATCAAAAATTTTCTATAGAAATAAAATTTATCGAAAATTATCTATAGAAAGAAAATTTATCGATAATTTTCTATAGAAAGAAAATTTATCGAAAATTTTCTATAGAAAAATAATTTATCGAAATTTTTCTATAAAAAAAAAATTTATTGAAATTTATTGAAAATTTATTGAAAATTTTTTATAAAAAAAATTTATCGAAAATTTTCTATAGAAAGAAAATTTATCGAAAATTTTCTATAGAAAGAAAATTTATCGAAAATTTTCTATAGAAAGAAAATTTATCGAAAATTTTCTATAGAAAGAAAATTTATCAAAAATTTTCTATAGAAAGAAAATTTATCGAAAATTTTCTATAAAAAGCAAATTTATTGAAAATTTTCTATAAAAAGCAAATTTATTTATTCAAAATTTTCTATAAAAAGAAAATTTATTTATTGAATAATTTCTATAAAAAGAAAATTTATTTATTAAAAAATTTCTATAAAAAGAAAATTTATTTATAGAAAAATTTCTATAAAAAGAAAATTTATTTATTGAAATTTTTATACAAAAAGAAAATTTGTTTATCGAAAATTTTCTATGAAAAAAAATTTATCGAAAATTTTCTATGAAAAGAAAATTTGTCGAAAATATTCTATGAAAAGAAAATTTATCGAAATTTTTCTATAAAAAGAAAATTTATGAAAATTTTCTATAAAAAATTTCCTATAATTTTCTATAAAATGAAAATTTATCTACAATAATAAATTTATCGCAAATTTTCTATAGAAAGAAAATTTATCGAAAATTTTCTATATAAAAAATTTTATCGAAAATTTTCTATAGAAAGAAAATTTATTGAAAATTTTCTATAAAAAGAACATTTATTGAAAGTTTTCTATAAAATGAAAATTTATCGACAGTTTTCTACAGAAAGTAAGTTTTTCGCAAATTTTCTATAGAAAGTAAATTTATCGCAAATTTTCTATAGAAAGAAAATGTATTGCATATTGTCTATAAAAAGAAAATTTATCGCAGTTTTTATAAAAGAAAAATTTATCGATTTTTCTAAAAATTAAATTTACTAAAAATTTTTTATAAAATTTTCTATAAATGGAAATTTTTTGATAAAAAGAAAATTTATCGAATTTTTCAATATTTATGGAAAATTTTCTACAAAAAAAAACTTTCTCTAAATGTGAAATTTATCGATAAATTTTTGTTAATAGAAATTTTTTTTTAATAAAAATAAATTTTAAATAGGAAATTTATCTAAACAGAGAATTTATTGAAAAATTTTTGTGAATAGAACATTTTTCCCAAATTTCTATAAAAAGTTTTGTCCAGCATTTTGTTAACGCAAAATTGCTAAATTTATAGAAAGATTTCCATAAAAATACCGCTTTTTAAATTTATTGCAATTTTTGTATTTTCTATAAATAAAAGATTTTTGTTAACAGTAAGTTTATTGGATTTTTTTATTTTTATCGATTCTTTTTCTAGATTTAATTGTAGATAAGTTTAGTATTTACATAAAATACTAGCTCAGTCTTTGCTACTTTTCTGCCGTGAATACCTTAAATATTAAATATCTTAAATATTAAATTTTTAATAAAATTATTTTTGTGTGTGCCCATTTCACTTTTACGTTAAAAAAAAAAATCATATGTCAGATTACTGAAAATAAAACAAAAACTTTAAACTTTTTTCACTTGTTTTCAGCTTAGTTTGTTAAAATATAATATTAAAATGATTGGATGAAGGATACTGTCTATAATTTTTCCTTTTTTTTAGTTAAGCTATAAGTAATAAAGTTTTTCACATTTGTGGTTTGTGTGGGTGTTGTCTTATTCTTTTAAAAATATTTTTTTACAACTAAAGCAAGTTTCATGTAGAAAAAAAACTTTTTTCGTGATTAACATAATTTCCCTATAAATATAACCGGATGTCCGTTGGGAGTATATTTATGGGAATGTATTAGTGTGTGGTTAAACGGAAATGCCACAATTTTAACATAAAAGCACACACTTATCACATACAATATCTACTTGCATGGGTAGTTTATAAGAAGAATAAAAAACAAAAGAAGAGAAAACAAGTAAAAGTAACTATAATCAGTTATAAAGAAGTGTTGTTACACTTCTGTTTTATAACTAATAAAAATAGCAAATAATTAGTTATTATATCCTTCATTCACCACAGGTGTAAAGGGTACATATAAGTTTGTAATTTCTTCAATATTCATCTAAAACCCCTAAAAATATATATCTTTTGAATCCTTATTGATAAGGAAGTCGATATAAGGATGTTCGTGTGACTGCCTGTCAGTTGAAATCAGTTTTTACAAAGCCCAAGTTATCGGATATATATGTTTTATACATGAAATTATAGGGAATATTCCTTAGAACAACGCTAATAAAAATCAGCAAAATCGGTCTAATAATGACCAAGAAATTTGTCAAAAAACCGAAAAGAACTCTAAAAGCGTATTTGTTTTTGACTTGTCTAAGCTCTTATATCAGCTAGCGACTTCGTTTTTGCGCAGAATATTTTGAATCATTTTTCTGAATGTTTTGAATAAAATTGGTTTATTAATAATTAAGATATCGGTCAAAATGCATTTTTGACTTTATAAACCTTCTATATAAGCTTCAGAATTCGTTTTTGTACGAATCTGTTGTAAAGATATATATATATATATATATATATATTTTTTTTTTTTGGATTTAAAAATTTTTTAATTAACCATATCGGTCCATAAATAACCAAATAATAAGCAAAAATTTGAGAAAAATTATTATAAATATATACACATTGCAATGACTTTCACGTGTTGTTGTTTCTGTGTAAGCAAGCAGTAGTTGTTTGTATATACACACAAGCATTTTTTTATGTATTGTTGGACGTTCATTAGTTGGAAATAGATGCATTGCAATGACTCAGTGCTGTTGTTGTTTTTTGTATATGCACGTATCTACATACAAACATATGTGTATAAATTTAGTAGTCAGTTAGTGGTTTTTTAAGGAAGCAACTCTTGTTATGATTTTTGGTAAAAAAATTTAAATTTTTTAAGGATAAATGTGAAAATATGAAAGCATGCTTTAACGTACAAATTTTATTATTTGGATATAAGGATATAAAAGATTCGACACAGCCGAATATAGCGCCCTAACTTGTTTTTTATATTATCTTGCAAATACATATACATTTTGTTTTAACGCGCATAGCTCAATCATTTTTATTTTCTAAGATAATTGAAAGTATTTAATTTCTCACTTCTTTAAAAACTTTTTAAGAAATTACAAATGTAATAGCAAAACTAAAATATAAGTTTAACAAGGTGAAGTGTGCAAAAATAACACAAACAAATAGTATTACCATACAAATGAAATGTGTAATAAAAGGCTAAAAAAGGATTACTCATACATATATACGTTTTGTTTTGTTTCTTGTATAATCTCTTTGTAAATTACATACTGACTTTTTTCCCTCAAAGTCTTTTTTCTTCTTAAAGACACTTTTTATAAGGAAAATGGAAGGAAGAAGTTGTTATAGTTGTTTAAGGGTATATATATCCTTGGTGTACAGTAAATTTATCAATAATGAAAAAGAATTTATGAAGATTTTTTTTAGTAGCATAATTTTATGTTCATATAAGACAATATAAAGTAATTGTAGCAACAAAAGCTACATATAGTTTAAATATATTATATAGTAAGTATATTCTTAAAATAATGTAGAAAACTCTATTTTGCAAGTTGAAAATATAAATAAATAATAGTATTGTGTTGATAGTGATACGATTTACACAGACTTTGCTAAGGCATTTGATCGAGTACCACATGAACTTTTATTATTAAAATTATATAAATTGGGCATTCATTCCCGAATGTTATCTTGGTTTAGTTATTACTTAAAATTATATAAATTGGATATTCATTCCCGAATGTTATCTTGGTTTCTCTTGATGGTGTTTGTTCCACAGCATTTACTCCTACTTCTGGTATTCCCCAAGGTAGTGTTTTGGGTCCACTGTTATTTAATATATTTATTAATGACATTGACCTATGTTTCAGAATGTCTCATTATTTATTGTATGCTGATGATTTAAAAATTTTTAAAACAATTTCTAATGCCAGTGACGTTTTTAATTTCCAGGAGAATTTAAATAAGGTGAGTTCTTGGTCAATCCGTAATGGTTTACCTTTTAATTTAAACAAATGTTTTTCTATGACTTATCATAGATGTTATAACACTGTTATATCTCGATATAGAATACATCAACATTAACTTTCATTTTAGATTTCGAGGTATTATTTGATAAAAAATTATCATTTAATAATCACTTAAATTATATTATACCTAAAGCTTATTCAATGTTAAGTTTTTTGTGCCGTAATTCTAATAATTTTGATCATTAGAAAAAAAAAGGTTTATATAACTTAATAAAATACTTATTAATTTTATTATTTTTTTTTTTTTTTTTAATAAAGAGAAGACTATGTCTTCTAGATCTTTATTTAATTTATTTTATTTCTGTTATAAAAGTTTAATTTATTAAAGGAGAAGACTATGTCTTCTATTAAAGTATTGCCGGAAGACTATGTCTTCTTATTCGGCCTGTTAAATACTAATTAATTATAATTTCTTACTAACTACTTAATATTATAAATATCGAACAGCAATCATCACATTGAATGCAACGTGAGCTATTTGAGTTGCATTCAATGCAGACATGTCGTCAGCACTTTAAGTAAATATTGTGAGAAAGGTAAATAATTAAATTTGGAACAAACGGAAATGTGTCAGCAATTGAATTGCGACAGGGGGGATTGAACTTTATTAAAATAAATATGTTAATTATTAACTTATATAATCCTTTGTAAGATCTAGATTAGAATATGCTTCATTTATATGGAGCCCTTGTACTCAATTACACACAAATAGAATTGAAAAAATTCAAGTAAAATTTATAAAGTTTGCTCTTTCATTTTTAAACTTTTCATTTGTAAACCCTCAAATTACGATACCTACATACCCTGATAAATGTGCCTTGATTTCTATGAAAGCTTTAGAAACTAGACGTAAAATTTCTTCTGTATATTTCCTATATGCTATTATTCGTGGATTAATTGATTGTCCTGATTTGCTTCATACCATAAAACTATATGTGCCTCCTAGGCCTCTAAGGCAAAATAATTATATCTTTTATATAGATATTCTTAGAACAACATGTGCTTTGAATGAACCTTTAATAAAGGCTATGAGATTATTCAATAAATATTCTAATGAATTAGACTTAAGTATATCAAATCTTGAGTTTAAAAATTTGTTAAACAATTTGTTTAAATAATTAATTTAATTATGTATATTAAATTATCATTGATGTCTGTAAGGATAATATTGTATCCATAGACTGAAGCTAATAAATAAATAAATAAATATAAAATATAGCTCTTCTCATGGTGATCTTGGAGAAACGCTTTAAAATTTAAAATCGAATTATGCTTAACAGCCGATTAAATTAGATTCTTCCTTACTATACAATATTAAATAAATTTTTATTTCCAAAAATATTCTAAAAATTTAAAGTTTAGTCTATTTTTCTAACATATTCAACATTTTAAATAATGACCTTTGACTTCAAAACTGCTAAACTCTCTTGTACAACAACACAAATTATACATTGATTTTTTTTTTTCATAAAAACATAAAACCAAATCCAATTGTGTTAAACCATAAAATTATACTAACTTTTTGACAGGCAGCAAAAATAAAAATTAACAACGAAAAAATTACAAAACAAAACCACAATCATACTCAGATTTTTTTTCAGAAAAACGAAAACAGCTATGTCAAAGCCGTAGTATAAGGAAATAGTAAAGAAACTCCCTTTTTTGGTACCTAACGCCGCTATCAAAAGTACGTAACGCTAAGAATGTGTTAATAACATTTTATTTACCCCAAGTCTACAACTGAGATTAACGCTAATATAATATGTGTGGTAACGCCGACAGAAGAGAGTAAACATTTTGTTTATATAATGTTAAATCTTAAATAAGGGGTACACATATTCTTATAAATCCTATAAGATATCATTATTTTCAATAAGTCACAGAGTAAACATGCCCTTTTTATTTAAGCAATTCGCACTTTTTTAGCGCAATTTTTATAAAAAAATCTTTTCTAACATGTAAAACAAACACTAAAAAGATAAAATTTTACAAAAAAAACATTGTTTTTCAGTAGTTTCCAAAATACACATGCACACACACAAACAAACTTTCGTATATGTGTACTTTGTTTTGACAGTTTATCTTAAAAGATGGTTGTGTATAGAAATCACCTCATAATAGTCTCATAATACTTCTTATAATACTAATATTTGAATTTACAAGAGAGATAATTCTTTCACAAAGGGAATTTGACACTCTCTGATAGAAAAATCTTACGTGCTATATTAAGTGCAGATAGGCTCTTATATGCATGAATGTTAAATACACATTCACCACACTTCATATTCGCACGTAGTAAAAAAATGGTATTTTAAAAATTACTAAATATTTCTATTACATTTATATTCGCATATTTCAACAAATATTTAACATTTTATTGTGTATTGTATTTGTAATGGTGTAATTGTTTTATTTTTGCTGCTAAATATCAACAAAAATATAAATTTATTTTAATATCTATTAAATTTTGAAACCAAAAATTGCAACTGTTTTCGGTTAGTTTAAAATTCAGCAACCAAAAATAAAATGTCAAAAATATTAAAAAAAGATATTTTTTTTGTTTGTGAAAAAAAAAAAAAAAAATACATTTCAGAAATCAAAATGTGATGAAAGTGTTAAAAAAATAAATAAATAAATAAATAAATAAATAAAAATAATTAAATATTATTTTTGTGTGGAAAAAAGGAGCTACGAATGTTATTTGGAAGGACATTTTTGGTAATTTTTGTTTTGTTTAAATCTTTCACAAGCGTGTTGAATTCACACGGCATACGTATGTTGTAGTTGTAATCGACAGAGTTAGTCCTTAATTTTAATATGGTCGAATCCGTAGAAAACAACTAGAAGTCAAACTTACTCAAAAAAAAAAAAAAAAAAAACGTAGCTCAGCTGTCAAAAAAAACCGAACTCTTTGCATGTGTTAGTAGAGTTTTCTTCAGAACTAATTTCACCGGTTGAAGAAGCATTTATTAGGAATTTATTGAAGCAACTATTAAGTGTATTTATTGGAAATTACTAGAAATTTATTTAATATATTTAATAAAAAAACAAAATGAAGTTAGAACTAGTTTATTTTGCGTTAATTGGTGTGGCTGTTTTAGCCCAAACATCCTGGGCACTAAAAGAAGAAGACTGTGAAGTTTGTATTAAGACAGTGAGACGTTTCGCTGATACTTGAACTGAAGCCACCAAAAAAGATTAGAAATTAATTGAAATAGAATTTAAAAAATTCTGTAAAACACAAAAGAATAAAGAACAAAGATTTTGTTACTACTTGGGTGGTTTGGAAGAATCTGCTACTGGCATTTTGAATGAATTGACTAAACCATTGAGTTGGTCCATGCCTGCCGATAAAGTTTGTGAAAAATTGAAGAAAAAAGATGCTCAAATTTGTGATTTACGTTATGAAAAACAAATTGACTTGAATGCCGTAGATTTAAAAAAACTCAAGGTACGTGATTTATCCTCAACGATTGGGATGAAGAATGTGACTGTTGTTGGAAAAGACCGATTTCATTAAAAGAATAGAAGAACTGAAAACTAAATATGTTAAAACTAAATTATAAGATTAAATCATGCACAAAAATAAATCATCATTATATATATAAAGAGAGTTGGACGTCTAATTGTTTTCTATGGACAAATCTTCCGACTGCGATTGTGTATAATGGAAAAGAAATGTGTTTGATAAAATATGGTTTTGATTAGGATATAATAAAAGCAAATTAAATTGCCTTTGCTTAAAAGATCTTTTACTTTTCATTATTATTCGTAAACGATTTCTTTGTTATACCTTTCGTGCACTAAAGATCTCGTAGCTCTCTATGAACGTGGCCTTTTAGCTATACTAAAATCTTTTCTACACCACCGAAGCTGGTTTGAGTCTTATACTAATGTTGGTAAAGCACAGTATATGCCAAGAAGTATAAAATTCAGCTCGTAATCATTTTCTCATTCGATTTAACGATAATTGTTCACCCGTTTAGAAGTCCGGCTTTTTGTTTAGATGTTTCTTGAGAACAAAGTAATTTTCAATGTATATTAATGAAACTTGGAACATATAAATCGAGTCCTATAGTCTGGTCAAAAACCCACTTTTTTTTGGCATACATTCAAAAGCATTGTTAGTGACTTTTTGAGGTTGTATCGAAGTCATTTTATCTAAAACTGAAAATAATATTCATTAAAACCGATATTAAATATTTTTGCTTAAACTTCTATAATTAATAATTTTACTTCAGCAGATATATTTTTTAACTATGATATTTATTTGCTATCTTTTGGTTTTATTTTAATTTTCTTGTAAGTTTTTAAATTTTTATCCAATAAGTTAGAACATACTATTTTTTTCAACTTGTTTGTGAAAACCAAGAAATTAACGTTCAGGTTTAGCAAATTTTAAATTTAAGAAAATTGACGTTTGCAAAAGTTTGCTGAGATAATCTAAATTGTTGCATAAAATAGATGCTTTGGAGAACACTTTGACGCTTTTACATTCGTGCAAGTTCATGAACAAATATAACTCTTCGTCCCTCAAAATTTTTAAATCATCTTAATACTCGTAAACAACTTATAGGACCACAAAACACAAAAATAACGACAAAAAATTTAAAATAAAGGTCTTAAAATACATCTCCTAGTCTGCAATTTACATTATATTTACATTAAATTGTTATATATTTTTCTAGTGTTGCGATGCAGCATTTATAATTCTAGTTCCATTTTAATAAAGATGTTAAGAATAATATTAAACTACCAATTTTAATGCCTTGTCAGACTGTCGGCGTTGCCACATTATAATTTATAATATATGTTCTTCATTGGTCTCTTATGATTTGTAGAATATAATCACTTTTTACAATTTCTTAAATTATTCTTTTGGAATTTCTGCCAAAATATCGAATTTTTGACCAGTGTGCGATGCTGGGCTTTATAACATTTTAGAATTCAACAAAACAATAAACTAAAAAGTTGAGATATACCTTTTATTAATTCATGTGTAAGAAACAAAGAAACATTTTATTTCTCTACTGACAGAGGAGTATGAATAAATTTTATACTGTAAGAATGATAGGAATTAAATTGGAACCATTTTTGGAAGTAGGAAGTCCCACTTCGCTTTCACAAAAATTGTTTGACTTTTAAGCCAATTATTTGATATTTATTCTTTTGTAAATAAATTAAAAAGCATTGCCACAAAAATAAAAAGACAAAATTATTTTAGGAATATTTTTTATCATGTGTAATTAATAAAAGGTGAACCATTTCGAGGTTCCCTACTTTTTTAAAGAAAAGGAAAAAAAAAACAGAAAATTAAAATTTAATGGGGAATGTGTATTATCATTTGAAAGAACATTCTTTGGCATTTATTTTTTGAAGATTATGTCCATCAAATGTTGGCCGTTGCTACGTCGCAGATGGTCCAATTTTCGATGACTCGTTCGAGCATTTCGACTGGTAACTGGCGAATGACACGCGTGATGTTTTTCTCCAAGGCCTGAATCGAAGCGGGTTTGTCTGCATAAACTTTAGACTTTACATATCCCCACAGGAAAAAGTCTAACTGTGTGATATCACACGATCTTGGTGGCCAATCGACCGGCCCGAAGTGTTCTCTCAATAAATCCATTGATTGATGCGATGTGCCGTCTTGCTGAAACCAAATGTCGCCGAGATCACGAGCTTCAATTTCAGGCATCAAATAGTTGGTTATCATGGCACGATAACGGTCGCCATTGACGGTTACGTTCGCACCGGCATCATTTTTAAAGAAATATGGACCGATGATTCCATCCGCCCACAAACCACACTAAACCGTTGTTTTTTCTGTATGAAGTGGCAGTTCTCGAATCTCTTCAGGTTGCTCTTCGTCCCAAATGCGGCAAGTTTGTTTGTTTACATACCCATTGAGCCAGAAATGGACCTAATCGCTGAACAAAATTTGCCTCGAAAACGTCGGATCTTCTTGGAACTTTTCAAGACCCCATAGAGCGAAGCGATGTCGCTTGGGAAAGTCGAGCGGCTTCAGTTGTTGCACAAGTTGTATTTTGTACGCTTTTAATTTAAGATCTCGACGTAAAATGCGCCAAGTCGTTCCATACGTCAGTACACTCTCAGCTACGGCCGCTACATTTTCTTCACAGCGTGCTGGACGTGGTCTATTCGGTCAAATATTATCCAATAATGAATGCTGGGTCTCAAAATGGGTGATGGTGTTACGAATAGTACGCTCAGTAGGCCGAATAGTGCATGAAACACATTTCCTATTTGTAAACGTTGTTCAAGCGTAAGTCTTTCTATTATGAAATGCCAAATAATAGTAAACAAAAATAACTTGACAGCATGACACGACTCACACGTGATCTGTCAAAAAAAAAAAAGGCTATTGAAAAAAGTATCTCTACTGGAATTATCCGTTATATTCCAAATAATCACTTTTTTGCTGAAGTATCTAGAGTTACAGCAGTTATTGAATATTTAATAATTTAGTATTGAATATTTATTTTTTATTCAGTGGTTTAAAAATATACTATTTGCATTAAATGATTGCATGGAGCTTTCTCTGTAAAATATGATAACTTTAATATTACCTTTATATCGATATATTTCCGGGATAACAGTAGTTTTATGAACAAACTCAGAAAAAAAGAACTAACTATTAGATATTGCAATTTAACTGATCAATAAATTGGTTTGTTTCGATTATAATTTAATAGATATTTGAAAGCTTTCTTAAGTGATATACACCTTATTCCGATCGGTTTACAAATAAAAGATATATAAATGTTTCTATTATGAAACTTTGAATCTGTATATCGCTGGCTTAGCTAAAAAGCTTTACTAAAAGTAAGAAAATTTGTCAAGATCGGTAATATACATGTAATTTTTATAATTTTTAATACTTGAACATAAAAAAAGTAAACAAAAAACACGGATTTTTTTAAATTTGTTCGGTAGCATGGTGGCGACAAAATGAGAGAGGGGGGCGCTATCTTGTTCTTTTTATATCATGGTTCATGCTAAAATACACAGTGGGGCAGAATCTAAAATTTTTGAAAATAAATCTGTTACTTGCAACCGGCTGGTTTTTCTGATTTTGAAAATCAAAATAATTATTTCTTTCTAAGAAACCATAAATATTTTATTCGTAATATAAACTTTATTAGTTAAAGCATCATAACGAAATTTTCGGTGATCGTAGACTTTATAATTTAAAATGATGAAGAGTGTAGAAGGAATTCTAGAATTCCGAAAATTTTTTTTTTTAATTTTTCCTATAAATTCTACATTTGTTGTAAATATCGGAGATTTCGAAACTACATTATGTTCGTAGATTCAAACTTTGGGGTTTTAGAGCATATACACTGGTGCATGTTCCTATAAATGCACATCAATTGCTTTAATCAACTTACTAAAAATGGAGCTAAAAATAATTAAGCAACTTAATTACTTTTTAGCCCCATTTATGGTGAGTTGATTAAAAAAATGTATGTGCATTTATAGGAATTGATTGATTAATTTTTTAAAATATTTATTTACTTCACTTAAAAAATTAATAACAAAAAACTTGAAATGTACATTAGTTTTTCTTTTCATTGTCATTTTAATAGTTTAATGATATTTTTTATGGCATTTTCCTATATACGCACTTAAACTAACGAACAAATTTAGTATTCGGTGTGGCATTTATTCGACTAATTTTTGAAGAAAATCATTGTCAGTTCTTTCCCTGGCTTGCTTAATTTTTAGTTTTAACTTCGTTATTGTCATTATGGTTTCATTATGTGCATTTTTTGCATAAACTTTAAGGGTCATGTACCCCCACAGATTCGCCATTATATTTAAATCCGGCCCAACAGTGGAATACTATGTTCATTAAATTACGATTTAGATTGGTTTGAGACATGGATTGCAGTGTTATCCTGTTGTAATATGCAATCTTCTTCCATTTTTTCATCCATAAATGGTAGAAGAGCATCTTCCAACAGTTCTGATTGCTAAATTAAAGAAAACAACAAAAAGCAAGAAACAAATATTTCTTATATAAAAAAGTACCTTTATATCGCGAGTTATTGTAACAACACCACATTGTTTTTGTTTAGGAGAAGCGAATATGCCTCAAGGAAAAACAAACATTTTAAATGCGTTTATAGGAATATGCACCAGTGTAGATTAAGAACAAAATTTTGATACGAAATAGGTCAAATTTTTAAAGATTTGTATTTAAGCCTATTGGATGATTTTCTTCGTTTTTTATATTTTAATCATCTCCGTGAAAATCTCTTGCAAGAAGGTATAAAATTATTGTATGTTGTTAAAGGATTTTTTTTATTTTTTTTTATTTAAAAAAAGAGTAAAAAAAACAAAACATGAAATCATTATTTATTGTAATTTTCAATTTCAAAATCGTTTATTTTTGGACTCAGAAATGATATTAACTTAAAATTTGTTTCGATAGCTAATTTTATTCTTTAAGTAACTGAAAAAAAGTACAAAATCAGATGAAAATTTTGGGCCAATATTTAACAAACTATGTCTTAGCGAAAGCTTTGAGGAAATATAAATATCTTCGAAATCGGGTAAGAATCAAAAAATTGACAAGCGGTCTCCTAAGGAGTCTCCTACGCTTCGTCAATGTGGAATTTAATATAAAGCCAACTAGCTGATTAGAAGTTGCAGGCCTGTTCAAAATGTTCCAGATCTGTAATCAATGTACATCATATCGGATACTTTAAAATAATATAAATACAAAAACTAATCGACATTTGGGCTATTATCAAAAAATTCAAAAAAAAAAGTATTATCATATATATATATCTAGTTCAATTGCACATAAAAATCCATTTGTATTAACATAAAATGACTCAAATGGGTATAGGATCAGTTAGCATTAATCATTTCGTGTGGGTGAGAAGTTTATACCAGTTTTTAGGTCAGTCCCTGCTAACATTTTCTATCCAAATTTGCACTAAAGAGTAACCTCAAGTTGTTTTTAACAGTCGAATATGATATCATTTTCTTATCCAAGAAGAGTCACCATGCGGGAAGAAGTGTGCAGCAGTTCTAATACTTTTTTAATGGCACTATTAAGTGCTTTTTTTATGTGTCAAGTTGGAGTCATTTTGAAGAACAGAAAAAGTCACTATTTCTGTCGAAATCCTAACTTAAACTATCAACATTACTATCCAAACTTTGACTAAATAGTATCCATATTTATTTTAAAATAGTAAAAGAAAAAGAAGTTATTTTCCTATCGAAGAAGTGTCATCGTTCGGGCAAAACTGTATCGCAGTTTTGATACTTTTTTAATGACAATATTAATTTTTTTTTTGTGTGACGAATTAGAGTCATTTAGGGTTATTAAAAATCGGCTTTATTTGTGCTTAGGAAAATCTGACTTTAAATATTCAATTTAGGAGAAGAATTTTTAAATATAAAATTACACCAAATTGCTGATAAAAAAAATAAGTATTGAAATCAGGCGTGAATCCACGGGGGTAGGGGTGGTATAGGAAATTTCCCACAACAAACCTATATTATTTCGAAATTTATTTTTAAATTAATTTAGTTTATTTTTTAATTAATTTAAATTTTCTTTCAAAAATTTTTTCACAATATTTAATTTTGCTTTCATTTTATTTCACTATATATATTTATTTTTTATTTTTACCTCATTTTATCACTCTTTTTTTTATTTTAATTTTACGAAGCTTTCTTAAACTTTTTAAAAAATCGATTGCCTGCCTTTGAAAGTAACACGCCAACTAGGTACCATCGTCTTCTTCATATGGTTTTTTACTTTCAGGTCGAAAATCGAAATTAATGTTATTTGTTTTCGTACAATTTTTTACTATCAGGAAAATAACTTCTTGAGAACACTAATGAGAGATAGTTTTTGGTAACTTTATATCCAAAAACTAACTTTTAAGTGTCTTTTTCTACACTTTATTTGGTAATAAATGTAGAATAAGTAGATCAAAAATCGAAATTAATGTTATTTGTTTTTGTAAAATTGTTTACTAATAGGAAAATAACATCTTGAGAATACTAGAAAGAGTAATTTTTCTGATAGTGGATAAAATTATCACCTAATTGCTGGCAGGGGTTATTTAAATAAAATGTATTATATTCCCAGTATTTCATAGTATTAGTGTGTTATATTTTAGGTTTTCCCAGTAAAATATAAAAAAATGTCATTATAATAAAAATTGCGGATCGGCTTTAAGTTATTTCTCCATATACTATATGAAAATATATTTTATTAGAGTTTATTAGAAACAAATGCAATTCAATATTATACAACCAAAGTGAATTTTTTTTGGTCCATAAAATTTTTATCTTTCAAAATTTTTTGATGCGCCTCTACATTTCCGTTAAGAATCACAAACTCCAACTATTTATATCAATTATGATCAATTCAACTAGACATTAATGATATTTGACTTAAATTTATAGATCCGATCAATTATATTTATCGCCGTTTCTATGTGTCTATATGCAAGATTTGGGAAAACTGCAATTTTCGCGCTTGTTTTGCAAACTATATACTGCGTTGACAATTTCGGACACATCAACAAGATATAGCGAAAAATGCGTACTATTAAAACAAGAATCAAGACCTATTCCGAAATTTGTATTTCGTAGAGGGGCGTACGACCTGGCCCAAAATTCTAAAAAATTGGAAAAATTTAAAAGTTTTTTCATCAAAATTTTACTGCCCTGTATGTAACTGTTGAAAGCCTGCACAACAACAAAGAGATGTAGAATATATTCACAAGGTCCGATTAGTTTATATAAGATTGCATGGGATCAAAAACTATATAAAAATGGCGCACAAAAAGTGTAAAAGAATGGAAAAATGATAAGTAATGTCTAGCCCTTTTTCTATTTTATTTTTTTTTAATTTGAACAACAATTATTATTACAAAATAAAACCTATAGCGCTAAAACTTTGCACTTTATTAGTTTCAAGCCTTTTGATTTCAGATCTGCAATCCGTTTTTTAAAGATAGTATTACCACAAATTTATTCAAAATTAAAGTCAATTTCAACCAGGTTAAAATTTTTGTGATAATGGCCCATATAAGTTCCGTATCGTTAATATCATGTTATAATATTAAGGAAAGTTTTATTCAATAGCTATCTTATATAGCTTTTCTGCAAAAAATGTAAGTTTCTAATGAATAAGACAACAAAACTAGAAATATAGAAATATAGAAAACAAACCATAAATAACATAAAAATGATATCAAATATTGTACAAAAAGCCACTAAAATATAAAATTACCTAAATATCTCATAAAAATATCTCATATCTCATAAAAATATAAATATAAGCATAATAAAAAATATTTTAAAATCCGAAAACCTTATTAACACCCTTACTAAAATATTTGATAGCCTTTTAGATAAAGTTTAAAAAATCCATATTGTTGTCTTTAAATAAAATTCTAACAATTTTAAATAAAAACATTTTATTTTTATTTTGTTTACCATTAAAAGATTGTCTTTTTTATATAAAAATTTACAACAAGCTACGAGTTTTGTAGCTTTAAATTTTTTTATTCTTCAGCTAAATTTAACAATGAACATTTCCACCACAATAAATTTTATCATCAACAGAGATTTAACTGCAGGGCGTATGAGGAACATTAAATAACAAAATTAGGGTCAAACTGAAAACGGAAGTTACTTTTGTGTGTAAGGGAATAATGTATGTGTAAGGGAATGTATGTGTAAGTAAATTTCAATATGTTTGTGTGTGAGAAAGGGAGACTGTATTTTATAGAAACGTAAATTTATGGATGTTTAAATAAATCTGTTGTCGTTTTATGTCGGTAAGAGAGCATAAAATTTAACGATTTCTTGGAATTTATATTTTAATAAAGTGAGGTTAAATGGGTTTTTTTTATTCATGAACATATGTATATTACAGCATCTTTCTTTATATTCTATGAAATTCTAAATATCTCCACAAAGAAAAATAAAAAAAAAAAAATAAATAATATTTTAATTAAAAGTTATTTTAGTGAAATTATTTAAATGTTTTTTATTATTCATTTAGGATAATTCCAAAAAATCCGACTCAAAATTACAGTTTTAAAAATTATATATCTTCGAATTTTTCATTCCTTAAACTAGCTATCGCGTATAAATAATAATCATATCGTTTATCGTTCATGTTTTATAGACCTCTAAAGTACGACACCTCAGGCATTTTTGTCAAAAATTAATAAAGTTTAAGCTTAAATAACTTTTATGTACATTATTCGATTTTAACGGAATTTGTATCAATGAAAAGGACTGCTATTCCTCTAAAAGGAAAAAACTAACATTTATACTAACATATCCTGAAAAAAAGGTATTTTGATATTCATAATTTTTTGATCTGATATACTCAATTTGTCGTTATGGTGTAAAAATTTCAAAATGTGATGTCAATCGGATCAGAAGTTATAACAGTTTGTTAATAGCAGTTAGTACAATTTGACTAACAAATTAATGTCTTTTTAAGTATTCTAATACTTTTATTTTAAATTTAGTATCACAACAAATAGGAAACAATGAAATCAATCAGTGCTGGTCAAGATCGACCATATAATATCCTATATTATTGTGTGTAGCAGGCACTAAAATGAATATCGGGAGAGGGCCTTATATGGGACCTATGGTCAATTGTGGAATGACCTTATGAAGTTTATTATAATAATTTATGCGTATATGAAAATTATTTATGTAAAATTTTATATCGATATTGTCATTTATGTGAGATTTATGCACGTTTCAGTATTTCTCAGGAATGTGAGTTATATGGGAGACATGATCTATTATAGACCGGTCATAATAAAATTTAGTGGAGCGATCTATACTTGAACAGAACTTAGTTATGCTAATTTTTTTCCCGATAATGATATTTATGTGAGATTTATGCAAGTTTAATTGATTTTCGGGAATGCGGATTATTGGGAAGTATGTTCAATTATGGATCTATTATTGTAAAATAGTGTATGATGATTTATACTTATATATAACTCAAATATACAACATTTTGCGTAGATGTTAATATTAATGCGGAATTTATGCGCTTTTAAGTAATTTTTAGGCAGCAATACCTACGTGAAAGACATGATCAATTATGGGCCGATTTTTATAAAATTTGGTACAACAATCTATACTTGTATGAAACTTATGTGTGAAGAAATTACATAAATACATAAATATTTCAAATATTTAGTTTTATGAGTTATAGGTGAAATAATGGACCGATAACCTCATATATTAAATTTGAGTAAATAATCTTTAAAATTGTCATAAATAATTCGGCGGATTATGTAAAGTGGACTACAGTGGGTTAAAGATCAGTTAATGTGAGTAGTTATATATTGCATGTTCTACAGCAATAAAATTTAATTGATCTATAAAAAAGGGTAATTAAAATTTAATTGATCTAGAATATATAAAGGATTCTACATGTAGTGTGTGTGTGGTTTTGGTTTGTTTATACTATGTGCTTATTGGGGGTTTTTTTTTTGTACATAGGTATGAATGCAGTTTGTATGTGCTTTGATTCTTTGGATAGGATTGTTTACATTAACATTTTCTAGAGATCCTGCGATCATGTGTGTTCTATGGAAATGGTTATACTCAATGTTTGTGTGTTTATGTTTTTTGTTCTCACTGAAATTGGTGTTGGAGTTGGGGGCAGGTTTGTTGAGAATGGTATTGGGGTATGTTTATTTAGAACATGCAATACTTGTTTTAAAATGAAAAGATATTTGTTTTATTATATTATTATATTTCAATTTGTATTTATATTTCAATTTGTAGAGTTATTTCAAACATAAATGCCCACAATTATATCAATAAAACTATTGCTGTCGCTCATAGTTGCCTGTAACGGTGTCTCCTAAATATTTTAATCCTTCAAGAGGTGTTTGTAGGTTCCCAAAGCTATCATAATATTCCGCTGCATTATATTTTATATTGTAAGCTACCCAGTTTATAAGGTTTTTTTTTCAATAGTTTATCGCTCTTAAAAACACCTCTGAAATATGAAATATATTTTTTCTGATTTAACAGTTTTTGGTGGATCTTTTACAAGTATTCCATTTATTATATCTTTCATTTTTCTCCATTTGTTTTTTAGCATTTTTTTTTTTTTGTAGAAATTGTTGCATTAGCAATTGCTGAACCACTAGAGGCTAAAGCGCCAGCAGTCCAAATGCTGTTAAAATTGGTATAAGATGATTTAGGAACATTTATAATCCTTGGAAATATTACTTTTGATTTTTTCCACGAAAGGATTTTAGGATGAATTTCCGTGCCGATTTGATAGCTTTGTTTATGTCTTCTGGTTTTTTCAGCACATTAGTAGCAGCCCTATTGGCATCACTTAATAATTCTTTCCAGGCATTTTGTGGAGTTTTTTACCAGCCTGTCATTGACTTAGCTTGTAATATGTATTTATAATTTTCGCAATATTCTGCTTTTTCTCATTTATATGAAAGCAACAGCATGAAACAACATTTCCATATCTTCTTTTGAACGTTTAAATTTTTTTCATGTCCTCAAAATCCAACAAAAACGCATCAATATTAAAAATCTTGTAAGCTTCAACGACCTTAAAGCACTAAATGTTAAAGTTAAAAAATATACTACATCTACCACCAGAGTAAATAAAATATCTTTTAGTTTTCTTTTTCTTTTTACACACATAATTTTTATTATCATTATTAATTTAAAGAGAAATATGTATTATTAAAAGATTCACTAAGTTCTAATTTAAAAGCATCCCCATTTTCTTCTAGTAGAAGTTCTTGTGATTGAGAACTCTTCATCTGAAATTTTCTTAAGTACATCGTCATCTAATGAACTACATCTCTTTGGAAGAAAAAAAAAAAAAAAACCCGTCATGTAAATGAAGTACCTCGCCATATTTTGTTAATGTGCTTCATGCTTTATTGACGAGGTACGGTTAATTCGCTACCAAATCTTTAACTTTCACGATATCTTTCATATTTTGAGAATTGAAAGAAACTATAACGTTCGCATTGAATAATATGGTAGGAGAAAACGATAGTATTATTTTAAAGCGCAAACAGGGTACTAATTTTAAAGTTCAGACTCCATGTTATACAACAAGTAAAAAAAAGGGGAATCATATATACATTATGTTCGCAATTTTACAATATGCAATCATGTCAGCACATGAAATTATAATTTTTGTTTTAACAAAAACAAAATAATATAAACACAATACAAACTATTATTCTTAGACAAACCATACGAGAACAATGTAAATAACTATTCTTTAAATTCACTCAAATTCAAAAAAAAAAAAAGAACTATCCCCACTTGAGTATTCCCACTTAACACACTTGTATCACAATTATTTTTTTAAAAACCACTTGAATAAATAATTGTCCAACAGCAAAAAATTAGACCTCTTGAAAAGGATATAAGATAAAAAAAACAAACACACAAATACATACACAAACAAAATCAACTTTAAGGATGCCCTTTAAACTATATATATATAAAATATAAATATATAGACATACTTTAGTAAAATAAAAAGAAAAAATTATACTCGTACAATGGGTATGAGAATACTAAAGAGTTATATTTAAATATAGTTTCTTAATCTGCTTACCTTTCCTAGAGGTGCAGAGGGTTCATCAAAAAATTATTAGGACATACTAATAGTAAGATTATCAGGCGATGATATATTTTAATACAGTCACAAAATATTAAATCTGCGCAAGAAATTATGTTCCTTTCATTCATATACTTTTAAATATATGCTTAAGAAAACTTCAAGAAATGTAAAACATAAACCCATCACTTGGCAACAGCAATGAACATACCCCAACACCATTCGCAACAAACCTTCCACTAACTCCAACATCAACAAAAACATTAACACACAAACATTGAGTATAACCATATTCATAGAACACACACGATCGCAGGAACTCTGAAAAGTTTATATAAACAATTCTACCCAATACTACATACATATGTATAAAAAACCCAACCCAGCAAACACGATATCAAATGTTTGAAATATGATGATAACGTTTGAAATCAAACGTGTCTCTCAAACTTATTTCAAATGTAGGCAGATGCTTGAATTTAAGCTTTGATTTCAAATTGAGAATCATTTGAGAAAAGTCATTTGAAAAACTATACATTCTCAAATTGATACGAGGGCGGATCAATAAGTCCGTGACTTTTCGAACTTCCCTTGTAGTTATATGAAATGCAACACTATTCCCATCAAGTACCACCTGTTAATTGACTACTGTCAAAAAAATGGCATTTCCTCAATTTGGTATCAAATGTCATTCTTAAAGATATTTGAAACAATATATTTTAAAAAAATATTTGAAATATTATACGCAAATAAATAAATTAATAAATAAAACTATTTAATCAAATATTTTTCAGTTAATAAATACGCATATTGATAGGACAATATTAAAAGTATATACAAAAGAAAACTTTATAAAAAATTAAAAATGCAAATTAATTTTATTTATGTTCCACATGTTGTAACAATCCACGTTTGAAAAAAGTTTGAGTATTATATATTTAACAATGATTTGATAATAATAGCATTTCTAAATTTGATAATTAATTTAACTTATTGTTAAGAAAGCTATTATTTTCAACTTATTTTCGTATAATTCTCAAACGTTTGACATTTGAGAAAGGTCTTGATTTCAAATCACTCACACTTTAATATCAAACATTTGTGTTTGCTGGGAATACACAAATATAAACAATACACACTTAATACCCAGTAAACACGATGTCAAGCGTTTGAAATATGATGACTTTAACGTTTGATATCAAACATGTTTCTCAAACTTGTTTCAAATGTAGGCAGAGGTTAGAATTTAAGGTTTGATTTCAAATTGAGAATCATTTGAGACAAATCGTTTGAAAAACTGTACATTCTCAAATTGACATCAATTATTATTATTGAATTATTCTCAAAACCTAGAGATAACTTTAAAAATATTTGAAAAATGGTGTATTATTAAATTGTTATTTAATGTTATTATCAAATCATTCTTAAAGATATTTGAAAAAATATATTTAAAAAAAAATATTTGAAAAATTATATAATAAATAAATTAATAAATGAAATTATTTAATCAAATATTTTCCAATTATTGAATTGGTCCTATCAGTATAAGTACTGATAGGACCAAATTACAAGACTATATAAAAGAAAATTTTACAAAAAATGAAAAATGCAAATTACTCTTATTTATGTTCCACATGTAGTCACAATCCACATTTGAAAAAAGTTTGAGAATTACATTTAATAATGATTTGATGATAATAGCATTTCTCAAATTGGCAATTAATTCCCCATTTTTGGTTGAGAAAGCTGTTATTTTCAAGTTATTTTCAAATAATTCTCAAACTTTTGACATTTGAGAAAGGACTTGATTTCGAATCATTCCCAATTTGATATCAAACATTTGTGTTTGTTGGGTAATTTTATATAAAAATTTGAATATGTATATCAATATAACTAAAAACTACTTAATATCTAATAGGAAATGTGTTATTTAAAAAAGGAACATTGTTGTAATTACAGATCCCATTGAGATCCCATTTTGAAAATTTTACATTATAACGACAAATTGATTGTAAGCATTGTGTAGAAAAATAACAAAATTAAAAGACCCTTTCTCAGTATATCCAAGGATAAAGTATGTTTTTTTCATTTTAGAGGTCTTTTCGTTAGGAAGATATTTAGTTGTTATGACTTTATAATAAAGAAGAATCTCATAGATACCGAGTTTGTTTAAATCTGATAATGCACATAAAACTTATTCAAGCTAAAATTTTGCTCATTTTTGACAAAAAAAGCTCGAGGTGTCTAACTTTAGAGGTTCATATTATATGAACCGTAAGCGACATGGTGCAAATAAATAAGCCATATGAAGCGCATAGGGAAGTAGATTATATGTGCTGAATTTCATTAAAATCGTAGATGCTCAAAAGAAAGAAAACTTTGCAGACATAATTTCAAAGTAATTTATTTTAAAAAATTCCTTAAACGTTATTGAACGTTATTAGAGACTACATTTTTAAAATAATTTTAAATTATATAAAATATTATTATCCAATGGTCAGAGATCAATCAGATTAATAAAAATTATTGATATATTTTTAATGAGATAAACGTGTTTGTTACCTGTTTAATGAAAACTTTAATTATATGATGTTTTTCTACCACTTTCTCTAAACATTTTAAAGAAGACCTTTACCTTACCCTCCAGATAATTTGTTTTCATTTCCTCTCATTTTTTTTGTTGTATATATGTTATATATCTACATTCATACAAAGTAATCATTTTATGTAGTTGACAGTTTAATTTTACAAAAAAGTTTCGACTAATTTATCAAGCGTCACAGAGGAAACAAATATAAGTCGTTGGATTTCAGTCACATTGCAGAAAAAAAAAGTAAAATAAATTTTACAGTTAAACTCAAGCACACACACAAGCATACAAGTAAAATTTGCACAGGTAAACGAAATAAGTAAAATGAGAAATTATTTATATTCAGGAAAAACTTCATCAAAGACAAATTCATGCTTTCATTTGCATGACGATGATGATTTTTTGTTGTTGCTTGACATGCTTTTTTCTCTTGCAATTTTTATTTTGTAATTCATACATTTCTGGTAATTTAACAAGGTTAAGCGTTAAGAAAAATGTTGGTAAAATAAAGATTAATAAGATTTAATAAAAAACTAATTTATATACAATGAAAAAATTTAGAGCAAATCCAAAAAAATTTGGAAAATGTTTTCATATAAAAAATATATATATAAAAAAACAGCTGTCCCACAGAATTTCTCAGATAATTTAGATACTAATTACTAATGGAGTTCTAAGCCTAAAAATTACCTTTTTTGAATTGACTCTTATTATTTAGAAAATTAATAAGGTTGCAACTAATTGTCTGATTGGATTTAATAAAATACCAAAAAATTACGATTCAAATTATCGTCCAGTTATGTCCATATCATTTTTTATTCTGCTCAATAGTTTCGAAGATACTAACAAATTTGTGTTGAAGAAAATAAAATTTTTTACAAAATGTTAAAATTTTTTTTCTCAAAGAAATCGTAATAAATAGCAAACTACTAAAAATGGTTCTTTTTCTCTTTTATCTCTTTTATCATAAAGCTAGATATGTTACAAATAAAATTAGATATATAGTTTTTTTAATTTATTAATTTATTAACAAAAAGATTTATTACAAAATTAATTTTGTCTCAGTTTATTATATTATGATATTCAATATTTCGTTTAAAGTTTATAATTCGATCTACATATTTTTGAAATTATTACATTAAAAGAATTTTTAAATTGTTTAACAAATGCTCTTTTAAAAATTTAAAAGTTGAAATTCATTCAATATTTCTTAGTTTATTTTATATTATAATTTAAAACATTTTTTTTTAACATTTTTGTATAAAAAAAGCGTGAAACACGTTATTGGTAAATTATAAACCATTTTTAATGCTTTGTTTTGTACCCTTTGCAAAGTTTTAAGTTCAGTATTATTTCTAGAACCATATACTAACACTAAATAGTTTAGATGGTTTTGATTTAATGCTTCATAAAGTAAAAGTTTTATTTTTCCATTAAATTTATTTTTAAATTTGTACAACAATCCAATAACTGGAGATATTCTCGATTTCAGATTTTGAATATGCATATCCCAAGACAAATTACTTTATAATTCCACTCCTAAATACTTTACCGATTGACAATCAAACACTTTTTCACCATCCGCATATATGTACTAAAATTATCAGCGTTGTTATTCAGGTAGGGCTTAAACCTTAGAACTTTAGTTTTCTTTGTATTTATAACAAATTTATTTAGCCTTGCATATTCAAAAAACAATGCTGCATCTCTTTTCATATATACTTTTAAAGCTGGATATATTATCGGCACACATATAAACCTTTCCATAGAGTCCAATATTTATTATATCATTCACATAAATTTTAAATAAAAGTAGATCCAAAACACTGGTTTGCTGCACACCATGCTTAACATCACCAAGAAAACTTCGACTGCTATTTATTTCCACGTATTGCTTTCCATTTGTTAAATAACTCTTAAAAAGATTTAACTCTCGACCCACGATTCCATAATATTCCCATTTGTTAACATAATGTTATGATCTACGACGACAAAGGCTTTTGAAAAGTCGTAGAAAATACCTGCCACAGCTTTAAATCCTTGGTCAAACCCCTTACATATGTAGTTAACAATATTCACCACTGCATTCTCAGTTTCACTTCCTTTTCTAAATCCATGCTAACATTCATAAAGCAGTTTGTTATTTTCAAAGTATTTTTATCAATTATATATAATAGCGCAATAGGTCTATAATAACTTCCTTCGGCAGTGGAACAATTTTTAAGATTTTTTAAATACCTGGATATTCTGAAGTTTTTATAATGCTCTGAAAATTATTACATAAATGCAGTGCGATTTCTTGACTACACTTTAAAAATAACCTTGGTGATTAAAATCTGTGACATAACATAGCATTATGATACAATTTTTCGACACACTTTTTTTAATATCTCTGAAAATATTTAAAATTCTGGAAGAAATTTTATTTGTTTCAATACATTTTTTTTTCAATCAAAAATGTTGCATGTATAACTTGGTGATAATTTTAATTATATTTTTTTGGGACTTTTTTCCATTCAATCAGAAAATTCGTACTCGAGATGTGTTACAATAGTGAGTGAAACCTTACTAATCGTCTATATAACGGTTTAACTCGAGAACTAGTGTCAGTAAAAAAAGGAATTAATAGGCTTAGAATTCCATGAATGATCTATATATTATTACAAAAAAAAAAAAAAAAAAAAAAACAAAAAAAAAAAAAAATATTTAAAATAAGTAACGAGTTTGGTAAGTTTTGTTTATTAAATAACTTTAATGCACAAAAACAAATTTGAATTAGCGTTGACGTGACAGGTTCTTTTATGGAAGCTATAGTCAATTATGGATCGATCCTTATGAATTTTTAAAGTAGGATTTATAGCTTAGTAAAATTTATTTGTGTAAAATTACATATTTATGGCACATTTATATAGGAATTATGCCCGTGAAAGTGATTGTGGTGAAGGGATCTTAAATGGGAGCTAACGTTAATAATGGACCAATCCTCATCAAATTTAGTGCTACGATTTTTGCTTAAACAAAACACACTTATGAATTTTATATAAATACAGATATATTTATTACCGTTTGACCTATTTTCGGGAAAAATTTTAATATGGGGGCTTAGTGAAATTATGTTTTGATTATAACCAGGAAAACCACAAATATGGAAATCCATGCTTTTCTCGACAAAATAATTATTCGTTTCAGAACAATTGAAGCATTTTGGTGTCGATTTATATGTGCATATTTTGCATATAATGATTTCTATTCTGAATATAACTTTTACTTCATTGAATATTTTATATGATTTGTAATGTGTAAAAAATAAGAGATCCAAAAATATTTAGTGCTTTAAATAAATTTTGATGAATATCATCTAAATTCTTTAAAAATCGATGATAAGCTTAATTTGTAGCAACAAATTAACAGATTATTTAATATTTTTGTTCAATAATTTTTTAAATATGATATAGGAAACATATTAGCTCTTAAACTTGCGCAAATACATGTTATCAGTTAATGTTGTCAAAACTATATATTTTTATAATGAAAACTATATTCTTAAGTTTAGATATGAATATTTTTGGTAATTTCTAAACCAATACTAATATTAAGAATTACATGGGTAAGCAAATTGAAGATCATTAAAGTTTTTACGTGATATAATAAAAAAATGGGGAATTTAAAGTAAAGCTTTTCGATTTAGTTGATAGATTAATTTCTGTTTTATTATTAAATAATAATAAAAAACTTTAGGTTTTATTACTATTTTAGTTAAAAAAAAGTCAAATATTTTAGTTTAGTAGCCAAACCTTCTAAGTTTATAAATCAGTCTGTTATGATATATGAATTCAAATTCTTTTTCGATATCCAATAAGACCACTCTAGTAGTTTTTTCTATTGAAGAAAGTCATGCTGTTTAAAATGAACAAATTCCGGCTTAAAATATCTTTAAGAAATATTATTTTTCTGCTTTATACTGCGTCATATTTTTTGAAATTACTCAGAAGCCATTGAGAGTCCCAGCACGATAGTCACTGAAAATATAAAGAAAGATTTCATCGTCTACATATATTTCTTTTCATAAATTTAAAAATATCATTTTTCGAGATAAGCGAACGTAAAATTTAATTCACGAAATATCGACTATTCAAATTCAATATATTCAAATTCAGGTATCAATTTAAAGGAAATTTTATTACCTTTAACTATAAACCTCAATGAACGTTGTGACATGTATATTTTGGAAAATATTCGTATTTGTACAAAAAAATTTTATCATGTATTAGAAATATTATAAATCGCGAACTATTACATAAATCATCCATAAATTCGTTATTTGCCTTATTAGTGTAAGTTTTAATATTCATGCCAAATTTCATTAAATTTGTATGATTTTTGGAAGCAATTGATGATTTTGCTGTTTGATTATAAGCGAAAGAATGCAAATTAAAAAAAATATTTCAAATTTATTATGTCTTTTTTTTTTTTTTTGTAAGTTATTGTGAGTCCCTTTTTCAAAAGTCCATTTTTTGAGATATTTATCCGCGAACTATAAATCGCGAGTAACGGACTATTTTAATGTTGAGAAAAAAGTCAAGCTGTACTTCATATTAAAGGTAGTTTTGATATCTTTAATAGGACATCTCAATGAATTTTGTACCATAAATACTTTGAAAGATACTTGTAATTTTGTGTACACTACCTTGCACATTTTTTTTTTATTTACACTTTCAAATCGCTATAATTCGTGAATCACTTGATAAAATTACCTGAAATATATCAGTCTTAGTTTTGATGGGTATAATGATTGTACCCAATATCATTTAATTCGTCTAAAATTTGTAATGTTTCGTGTTGGTTTTAAATGGAATGACTCAATTGGGAAATGGATTACAACTTACCATAATTTACAATTACTATGAATAATATTTTTTTCAGTGTAAATAATCCCTCTGAATATGAATTGTATCGAAATGGTAATTAAAAATATTCTCAACTTTTCATTTCTTTTAGAATATGTAACATCGTTTACGAGACTTAAACTCAAAAATGTTGCTTGAATGTGCATGTATTTGTATTCAAAATACCAAGAGAAATTAATGTTGTAATGATGAAAACTTTTCCACTTTAAAACTCATTTATCATTGACTATTAATATTTATTTTTTTTATATGCAGACACTCATAGATATATTCTTTTCATACAAAATTTGTATACGAAATTTACTTTGTATGTATTATATAAAGTTGTATTTATAAAAAAAAGAAAAAAACACGAGTAAGAAAATATGCAGGAGAAAATAATGAAACAAATTTTCAACAAAAATTTAGATAAACAGAATTTAAAATTTGCCCACAAGCCTGATTATTTTTGAATAGATTTTCACCAAAATATATATTTGGAAAATGTTGTCGGTTAAAACATTTTGGCGATTAGGGCTCGATATGTTCTAAAATCTTTGAGCTGAAATTTACAAACGAAATATAGTTTCAGAAAGCCTAATGTATATTATTAAGCATGTTGATACTAGCATTTATATGGGATTAATGAACTTTAAGGTGATTTCCGGAAGTGGGCCTTATATGGTATCTATATCCACTTATGGACCGTTTTTTATAAAATTTACATTTTACTTTCTGCTTACATATAAAACTTGTTTGTGTCAAATATAACGTTAATCCTAACATTTGTTTGAGATTTATAGACGTTAAAGAAATTTTCGGAAGTGGGTATTATCTTCATGATATTTTGTACAATGCTTTAGATTTGCATATATATTAGAGCTAAATTTCATTATTATTTTTTATTAGCGTTATTTATTAGCGTTAAAACCCTAATGGCTCACAGTGGAGCCAATCGCAAAAATTTTGGTTATAAATCTGTATCTCCTAAACTTCGTGTCGTATCGCATTGAAGTTTATGAAAGAGTTGTAGAGAATGTCAAAAGCTTTCAGAAAAATCATCTTGTAGTCACCCCATGATAACACAAGATAAGCTACAGGGTGTCAAATTTGACTATCTTGAGAATGTAAAAGTTTTAAAAAATCATAGCTTCTACAAATCAAGTCCTACTTCAAAGATTTTCATATTTCTGTAAATGTTCTCACCTATGTTATCTCTTATAGTTAAAAATATATTTACGCTTGAATTTTGAATTTTATGCCACGACTTTACTTCGTTTGTAGGGAATACGACCCTAGGTATATGATTAATTTTCTTTTTCATATTATGTGAGTTCTAAAATATTCTGAAAGAATATGCTCAAACAATTTTTTGATTATCTCAATTCGTCTAGCTCTGAAATTAGTATTAAAACAAATGGCTATCTTTTACGAAAATATAGTAAAATTCTTTAATCTTTTTTTAATTTTGTTATTAAGATTATTTCTTTCTTCACATATTTCAAAAGACAAGGCTTCTTAAATGGTTAACAAAGAAATTTTAAATTCATTTAGATTTGCACCTTACATCCAGCGTTTATTGAAAATGGCGAGTTTTAGAAAAAGATCTCATGTTTATCAATTAATAAAAAAATTTACGCGAGCTTTTTTTAAATTATATTGATGCTATTAAATTAGAAAATATTTTAAGATCGATTTGGCATTAAACGTCTTCCCGCCCATCCAAAAATGATTTTATGAAGATTTTATGAAAAAAAGTAAATTTTTCAAGAGACTTTTTTTTAATTGCACAAAAAACATACTAGTATTATATTTCTACTATTATTTCTTTTGTATTATATAAAGTTGAAAAACGAAATAAAATTGAGGCAAAAAATTATTTCACCAAGCACTTTACAGAAATATAAAAATTTTAGTGGGTTTGATTTGTAGAAGATACGATTTTTGAAACTTTTAAATATCCTATAGTTAATCTGGTATTATTACAGGGTGACTGCAGGATGATTTTTCTGCAAGCTTAGATCCTACTCATACTCCACAACTTTTTTATACATTTCAATTCGATTCGATCGGTAGATTAGAAGATAACGTTTTATTACCAAAATTTTTGCGTTTGGCCCCTCTGCATGACGGAGGACTTTTGTATGGGACCTAGGTAAAATAATGGATCAATCATAACCAGTTTCAATGAATTCTTGATCCAGTAAAAAAATCATTGACTTATTTTTAAAATAACTTGTAGCTTGATTACTAGGATTACATGTAAAGGAAAATTTTTTTTCATTAGATAATATTTCATATGACTTTTTTATATTTTTTGTTGATCTCGCCTTTGATATTTTAGAATTTAACAAAAAAAAAAAAAAGAAAAGAAATAAAAAAAATAAAAATAAACAAAGAAACCATTGCCGATTTAGTTTTAAAGGCATTTGCGTTAAGAATTCTTTCGAAAACATTACAGAAATTTTGTAGCTGGGGGAAAAAAAATATATATATATATTTTAGAAGTGAAAGATTATAGACATTTAGTGATTATTTTCAAAAAAAATTTAGGGCCCAAATTAAGGCCCCCAAGATTAAAAAATTGAAAAAACAAAAGTGAAGGTAAAATTTGTTTCGAACAAAATTTCTCTTAAACAGAAAGAGATGATCAATGCATGTAATATTTCTTTTTTTTTGTAGAAATTTATAAGGAATACTTACGTGTACAATTTTTTTACATTCCGGTCATAAATTAATTTTTGACGAATTAAAAAAATAAAAAAAATTACATACCCGAGGCAACATACCATAGTGACCTGCTAGGGTCCTATGCTCCTCCAGATCAACTTGAATAGACCTAAGTTCTGACCATTTAGATATCTCCAATGGTTCACAAGTTACAGAATTATTAAAAAAAATCGTTTTGGGATCACTGTACATCGTCTAGTATAAGTTTATCATCATTACTACCAAAATTAAATTTTATATTATATCTTTCGAGTGAACGACAATTTTTCAAATTAATATACCATAAATTTAGAACAAATTCTCCTACTTTTTGCAATAATAATGTGAAAACGTAGTTAGCTGAATATATCTGTTGTTAAAAAGAAATTTTAAGTTTTGATTATTTGATCGAGTCCTGTGTTCAAATTTAAGGTCTATAGTTTTTCATCTCTATTGATATTTCAAATACACTTCCTATATTTAAGAGGTGTTTTATTTATTATTATTTTTTTAAATTTTTCATTTATTTGTAGCCATTTTCACCAACCACCTATGTATACATTGAACACAGGATAAACTGTTTCTGCTTTAATTAATGAAGGGGTTACACAATGTATTATTAGCTTATTTTTAAATACTTTTGGTGATATTAATCTCCTTTACTATATTTGTACTATTTACATTATTTCAGTTTTTTAAATTTTAAAACTAAGAAAAAAAAGGAAATAAGAAATATTTATATAAGTATAAATTGTTGGAAAAAGGTTAAAGTTTTTATAATATTGAACAAATTTTGTACGTACATTTCTACACTGTTTTTTTTTTCAATTCTTTGCTTTAAAAACGTTGTTTTAGTTTTACAAAAAGAAAATATATATATATATATATATATATATATATATATTGTTAGAACCGTAAGTATGAGTCTAATGCTTATATCACGTTACTTTCTAATGCTTCATATTTTACATGGATTCAGAGTAGTATTTAGCAACAGATTAAAATAGTTACATTTAAAATATTTTCATTCTTTCTTTTCCTTTTCTATTGTACTTTCCAAAGGATATAAAGGATTTCCAAGAAGAAAATTAAGCTATATAACAAAATATTTACGTATTCAAATGTATATGAAATTGTAACACGTGCTTGTATGGTTACTTTGCAATTTCAACTAAAATATATTTTCCATAAAATTTATGAGAGAAAAATTTTAATTTCTTAGTTGTTTTAATATATTGTAAAAATTTCTCTAAAAATATAGTTAAAAGAGGATTAGGAAATGATAAGGGTTAAAAAAGAAATTAATTGAAATATTTTTTAAAAGATTACTTAATTTAAAAGTAACATGTTTAAAAGTAACATTTTCTTTGTAAGTAAAAAATTTAAATACTAAAAAATATATGTATAACATTTTATAAACATTTAGGCAGTATGTTCCCTTTTTATAAACAAAGCAAAGTTTTCTATACAATTTAGAGGCAAAAGTTTTATTTAACAAAGTAATGCAGCAAAGAAGCAGTGCTGCCTACAAAGTAACACAGAAGTTAATGAGATTGGGTTTGTAAGCAAAGTTTTCTATATAACTTAGAGGCAAAAATTTTATTTAACAAAGTAATGCAGCAAAGAAGCAGTGCTGCCTACAAAGTAACACAGAAGGTAATGAGATTGCGTTTGTAAACAAAGTTTTTTATACAACTTAGAAGCAAAAGTTTTATTTAATAAAGTAATGTAGCAAAGAAGCAGTGCTGCTTACAAAGTAACACAGAAGGTAATATGATTGGGTTTGTAAGCAAAGTTTTCTATACAACTTAGAGGCAAAAGTTTTATTCAACAAAGTAATGCAGCAAAGAAGCAGTGCTCCCTACAAAGTAACACAGAAGGTAATGGGATTGCGTTTGTAAGCAAAATTTTTTATACAACTTAGAGGCAAAAGTTTTATTTAATAAAGTAATGTAGCAAAGAAGCAGTGCTGCTTACAAAGTAACACAGAAGGTAATGAGATTGGGTTTGTAAGCAAAGTTTTATATACAACTTAGAGGCAAAAGTTTTATTCAACAAAGTAATGCAGCAAAGAAGCAGTGCTGCCTACAAAGTAACACAGAAGGTAATGAGATTGCGTTAGTAATATCCAAGAAGATATCTTTTGTGAGCTGATCGATTGAAATAAAATACTATTTATTACTTTTTTTTTCTCGAAAATGGCCTTGAAATTCCCTTTATTATTTTCAAAATTTAAGTCTTTAATATCTAAATAATTTTAATTTACATTTTCCAGTTAATCAATATCAAAGTAATTTCTCCCTAGACTAGGAATTCTTAACAACCACATTTCGTACTAATTTAATAATTTGCTAGGAATTTATGTAAAGTTCTAATTTTCTTCTTGTGGTCGTCAGAATGTTCGAAGGATTTTAACAAGCATAATCAAATAAAATATTTAAATGGAATATTTGTATAATACGTTGTTGATTTTTGTTGAGGGATATACAGTGGTTCCCAAACGGTTTTCTCTTAAATAATTCTGTAAAGTGTGATTCGTGTGATATCTGAATAATATGAATAAAATTAATTGGCCAGAGCTGAGGTAATTTCGACCTGATTTGGAGGGTAGTGGACCTCCAAAATTGGTCACCTCAGATATGTATTGTTAAAAAAAAGATTCCTTATCAAATTCTGAATAATATTGCTGCAAAAATCATATAAACATATAGATCTGATAAAAATTTATATTAGTCTAAATTGAAACATTAACAAAAATTCACATTTTTCATTCAATGGTCTTATTAAAACTTTGTAAATTTTCTAGAAGTTTTTAAATTTGTAGAATTCTTAAAACGCAAAGCTGGAATAAAAAAATATATTAATTAAACATACAAAGATTATTTTCTGACGATATGGTGACGATTTCAATGAAAGAAGTAAATTTTGGAAACATGTTTTTTCCGGATTGAGATTATGGGAATTTTTTTATAAAAAGGTAGGAGCTTTCTAATTCTATAATTTCCAGAAAAGCTTATCTACATTATATAAAAATTTCGATAGGATATCTCTGTTCGTTTAAATTTTATTATTTACAATGATTATATACACAGAGAAAAAAATTTTGTTCATACATCTAATATTGGGCAATGGTGGTCTCCCCATAAGCTTTATCCAAACTTTGTAAATTTTCAAGAAGTTTTAAATTTTAAAATTCTCAAAACGCAAAGCTGAAATGAAAAAATAAGTTAATTAAATACCTCCATATGTTGGGAAAGTACACAAAAAGTATTTTCTGACGGACGACTTTTATAACGACAGGGTGACGATTTCAATGAAAGTACTCAATTTTTGAAACATTTTTTCCCGGATTGAGATTTTGGGTATTTTTGTACAAAACGGTGGGAGCTTTCTAATTCTATAATTTCAAAAAAAGTTTATCGCGGTTACATCAAATTTTCAATTTTTTTGAAATTTTATTTCACTTCAAATATTAACATTATTTCTCAAAAAAAAGCTTCAAATCTTAAGTAGAGTTTTACAATAATTATATGCACAGAGAAAAAAATGCATATATTTGAAATTTTTTTTCATAAATATTATTAATCGAATATGACTTTTTTCCCAAACTTTTTTCACAAGAAATAAAATTTTGTTCGTAGATATTAAAAAATAGTTCATAATGAAAATTTTAGGAATTTTACAAAAATTTTGTTAAATCTTTGATTTACTTAACAACATATAGGAAGTTACGGATTCCATTTCCCGAAAAGTTGTGAGTTAATTAGATGATATTTACAGTGGGACGTTGAAGAATGCTGATGAAGGTCGTGGCTGTCTAGAAAATGCATTTCATTTTGCCGAGTGTCCAATAAAACTTACAATGTATTATTCTACAATTATTCAATGAATTTAAGCCAAAATACAAAAATTCTAAAAAAAAACATTAAAAACTTAAAATTTTTCAAAGAAAATTTCTAATTTTTTTTTTTGTATAAAATGAAAAAATCTTCTCGACTTTTGATGCATTTGAAAAAACATAAAAAAGTTTTAATGCTTAAGAAATTATGCTCAAATATTATAAACTGAAATCAATGAAAGTAAATTTTTATATATATATACAAACTTTTTTCTGTGTATGTTTAAAAGTTCTTTACAACAAAATCATAAATGTATTTTTGATGATTAAAAAAAACGTACCTGAGGTGACCAACTCCCACCCACTACCCCCTTTGACCTGCTAGGAATCAGTGCTCCTGCAAATCAACTCAGAAACTCCTCAGTTCTGGCAATGTCAAATTTTATTCAGATATCTTTAATGGATCACTAGGTACAGATTTAAAAAAAAAAATCCGTTTTAGAACCACTATGGGATGTTAAGGGAATTGCTTATATCATAGAATTTTAAATAACCAATTACTTAGTATTTTTTAATTTAGATACAAAACATGTTTAAGATATATAAAAATTATTATAATGGCAAAACATTTAGTTACTGGAATCATAATAAAATTATAATATAAATAAACAGACAAATAAACAGCTTTAGATGTAAGAATTCTTTATAAAGAATAGCTAGAAATCTTATAGAACTAAACCAAAATTAAAATTATGTACAGATTTTGTAAAACCAGAAGAACCATTTGCCAAAATAAAATAGATACTACTTGTTATTATCAAGAACACAAATAAAACAACCCTCATCTTAAAAGTGTTCAACACAAAATAAAATTTGACCAACATACAGAAGGATAGACGGGCAGAAAATTATTTAATTAATGAAACATTGTATCCCTGTTAGATCCTTTGTAACGGTTGTGTATTTTGGTAGATAAGTAATTCCAAAAATTTTGTTCTCTTCTGGTTTCTTGTTTCTTATATAAAATATGAATGTAAACATAATTAACTAAGATTCTATTGAAATTGAAATGGTCTAAAAGCAATAATAACAATTATCTAGACATTTCATTTTATTTCATTTTGTTTTCCTTTTATTAACGGTTATTTAAGCTGAATTTTTTGTGTGTTAAGTAGAATTTGTTTAACCGCAATAAAAAATGTATAATTTTATTTTTTCTTACATTTATACAATACATTTATAGATGTAATTTAGCACACTTCCTCTTCCGGTTTAACATTTTTATACTAACAAACAAACAAGCTCTCTAATGAACATAAATATATACTCATTCACTTAACAATCGTTTTGATAGGTAAGTGTGGTAGATACTTAGAAAAAATAACATTTACACTTACTTAAAGGGAGAAGGTAACTAATGATAGCACTTGATTAAATCAGATATTTTAAAGTGAATAGGAAATATAGGAAGTTATCCAATGCATTGGAATAGTTCAGAAGAATTTGAAAAATATCGGTGCAATATTTTACACAAATTTAAATAAAAAAATTCTGATTTTATTTTGAGTTTTTTTTTTTTTAATAAATTATGTAATAATTACATCTTGTTTACTTAATAAAATTGAAATTCTGCACAAAAGTGTATTTTAAAGATGCTGCAGACTCTTGTCGTTATGAAGAACTTGTTGAAGCAGTCTTTAATGTGCAAAAAGCAACGCTTGTGTTGAGTACGTATTTTCGGTTATGATCTTAATAAAAACGAAACTTCTAGTTTTTTTCTTTCTTATTGAAATAAGTGTCAAAGAGCGATTTAAAAAATTGGATATGGCAATTTCTTAAGATTTAGCTTTGTTTCTAATTTGCCATTTTTGATAATATGATAATTTATTTCTAAAATATATGATATGCTGTATATAATTTCTTACTTATTTTGGTAAGTCTATACTACTGCCCACAGATATATATATATATATATATATATATATATATATATATTTCAAGTATAAACAAAATCTGGGCATAAATATCTCTGCTAGATATTTCCTTGATCATTAATATGTTAACCCATCATCAAAGCCCACTTTTACATATATGTAACGTGGTTACATTTAACATTGCAAGATACCAAATTTCTAACCTTGTCAAATAAAGAAGATGCTTTAAATCTATAATCGGATACATTCAGCTTTAATAATTACTGCAACTTCAACCTAATAAAACTAAGTCATAAAAAAATGACACCGCATGTCTTTAGATATTCCCGAAATTACAATGATTACTATATTAGTGATACAAAATTGATCTCGGTTGATTCCTTCATTGATGTTGGACTAAATTTTAACTCAACTTTAATAATCATATAATAATGACTGTGAACAGGCACATGGTGTTTTAAGTTATATTAAACGGTGGTCAAAAGAATTCACTGATCCTTATGAGACGAAGAGGTTATTTACTACATTAGTTGGGTCTATTCTGGAATATGTTACAGTAATCTGGGATCCGCAATATAATGTTTAGATTTGTAAACTTGAATCAGTTCAAAAATAGTTTCTCCTTTTTTGCCTCCGGAACCTAAGATGGAACCGTGATTCAAACCTACCTCCATATGGTAGCCGTTTGACACTTACAAAACTTCCAAATTTAAAAAGTAGAAGAGTTTTTATTAATGTTCCTAATAGACAATTTATATTATATGTTCTACTTTATATGGATTTCTATAGATCCAATTTTGCAAATTTCCATTCACTTCGTAGAATATGCATCGAGGTGAATAAATATTATGAGCTAATTAATTTTGCTGATACTGATGCCGAGCAGGGCTGCCAGATAAAATTCATTAAAAATCTTCCATTTGACGATAAAAAATTAAATAAGCGTTAATTTAGTTTTTAAAAATCGTCCAAAAAGTCGAACATATAAAATCTCAATTTTTTTTTATTAAAAAGCAATGATTGAAAACATATGTATATAATAGTATTATATATACAATTAGAAATTAAAATATAAAATTACAATAATATTTCTCAAAAATTTAAATACAAAATAAATAAAATAAAATAAAAAAAATAGTTATATATTATTTTTTAGTGTTGATTTTTTAACTTTCGCAAAATAAATTAAGAAATAATTTTTTAATTTTGTAAAAATTTGTAATCAGTTAGAATTAAAAAATTAAATGATTGAATATATTTTGTTAAGCTTGAATTTTTTAATTGATTGTAATTTTTTATGGAATTAACACTTTATATAATTGATGATTAAATCATCAAATGTCATTAGATTTTGAACAATAAAATATTTAAGTCTTTCAGTCTTTTTTTTTTTCTGTATTGAAAGTTTCACTAAAATCTTTGCAGCAGTTTATGTAGGATTACGTGTCACAAACTACTAATAAACAAATAAAATTGAATTTTCCAGTATTCAGAGAAAAAGAATTTATATAGTTGAAAATTTTTTTCATAAATATTATGAATCGAACATGACTTTTTTTTTCCAAACTTGTTTCATAAAAAATTAAATTTTTGTTTAATAGATATTATTAAAATGTTCATAATGAAAATTTTAGTAATTTTGCAAAAATTTTGTTAAATCTTTAATTTAGTTTTATTAGATTTGATAGCAAATGGTAAATGAAAATAGTTATACATGAAAATAATAACAACAAACTCCTTAAAATGGCAAAATTCCAAGGAAAATCTATTAAAAAAATTATGTTTATTATAAAAATTATTAAAAAAAATTTATTAAAAACCTAAAATTTTCCGAAAAAATTTAAAAAATTTTTTTTACAATATAAAAGTATAAATGAAAATTTAAACAATTTATTTTAAGACTTCTTGACTTTTGATTCATTTCAAAAAATGTAAAAAAGTATTAATATTTAAGACATTATTCTTAAATATTATGAACTTAAATCAATGAAAGCAAATTCTTATATTTATGCACAAACTTTTTTCTGTGTATTAGTCTGAATTTCGGTTTTTAGTCGCTGTTTATCTGACAAATTTTTATTAAAATCTCTAAATCTGACTCGTACTAAAACAGAGATAATATTCATACAGTGGATTATGCAAAAAATTGTAAATTTTTAAGCGAAAATCGCCAAATTGTTGTTTTGTAATTTTTGAGATAAAAAAAAAAATCATCAAATGACGATAAATCGTCAAATATGGCAGCAGTTGTGCCGAGTTTAATAATTTATTAATAAGCTATTTAAATGCAAATAATTTTGCTTATAATAGTATTTAATATGTATATATATATATATAGGATATTGTTTTTATTAAATGAATAAATAAATAAATAAATAATTTTCCATAGGAAAACTTCCCTCTTAAAAATAAAATAAATATTTTTTTTCAAGTAAAATACAAGTTCTATATCATTATGATGTAGAATTTTTCAATCTTCAAAACAAACACTTTCCATCATAAACATCATCATTTGTAAAGTATGTATATGTACATACATTCAATCAAATTTCCTTCATCTATCTCTTTCCGACTTCCTTTTTAAATTTATATTTATATCTTAAGTGTTTTTTGTTTTCTTTATTTCATGTTTTTGTTACTTAAGGATACTTAAAAGATATTATAAATAAAGATTTTTAATTCGAAACATTTTAGTTTTTTATTTTGTAATTTTACAAGGAAGTAAAAAATAATGTGTTAAATTGCTTGTACATTCAATTTATTTTTATTGCTAATATTTTTATAAATTTTATTTATATCAAAATAAATATAATTTTTTTTCTTCAAGTGCTGATTTAAAACCTAAATAAATGTTTGCCTTTTCTTTTCATGCTTTGTTTTATTTTCGTCTTTTATGTTTTCGAACCACTTAGGCTTTTATTAATAAAAAGTGTGTTTTCTTTTTTGTTTCCTTTTAAATGTTTTTTTAAGGGGCAAATTTTATGGCTTTTTAGGAAGTTTTTGTTAAATTTCATCTAATTATAGGAAACAATGTTGTATAAATGTTAAATTTAGTGTTAAATAAAAGATCAAAGATATTTATTTTTGAAGTCAAAGATAAATAATCTTTGGATTTTGTTTAAAAAAAAACATAATCATTTAAACAATTTATAGTTGAACTATGGATGAAAAAAGTCGATTATTGTTGGGACTTTAAATGGGAATTTTAATTTTTAACTTAAATCGAAAAAGTTTATTCGATAATAAGAATATAGATGAAGGAATTTGTTTAGCGGTACAGTGTTTTTTTTTTATAGTTAATCACCGATTTTCTTCTCAAAGTAACCGAACCTTTTGCAGGTGCTTGCTTAATAGGGTTTAGCTCGTCGGATGGGAGAGGTCTTGTTAGGCCACTTTGCTTTGTACCTATAAAAAGATATCACCTGCTAAGATAGTAAAATATGACAAATTCTAGTTTTACATCAGATAGTGGGTAAAAAGCTGTTCTATTACCCTGGTCCATATCCCTAACATGTTATCATCGTTCCTATTAAAGCTATTGGCAAGCCAAAAAATGATTAATGAAAGTAGTTTGGTTATATTAGGTTATACAAAGAAAATTTATTAGAAATTCATTTCAAATAATATGTTAAAGTAAATAAATTCATAGATTTATAATCTAAATTTCGTTTAATATAAATTCATTTGCTATAGATAACAAATTTTAAAGATAATGATAGAAAGTATTTAAATAATGTAATATAAATATAATCAATTTTCATATTATCACTTACAATTTTCCGCGAGTGTATAGAAGTCCAGGGCTGTGACACGATCGATTATAGTATAATATGCTCAAAGCTTACTCTACGAATTACAATACTAAATTAAAAATAAATTACAATAAAGTGATACATAAAAATGTATGTAAGTATGTATGTAAGTTGTAAGATAATTTTTTCATTCACATTCTCTTGTTCTCTGCATATGAGGACTTAAAAAATTCAAAAATCTTTCTCTTTATGAATGGAAATATAGAGTTTATCGAAAAAAAAGTAATGAATAGAAAACAAAAGAAAAAAGAAAAAAAAATTATATTACAACAATTTACAATGTGATTTTTACACTCAATAAAAAATGTTAGTTATTAAATTATAATAATAAATGGACTTTATCTTCTTTGCCTTTCATTCTTTATAAAAAAAATTGTTATATTTTTTGATGTTATAAAATAATTTTATTTCGAAAATTTTAATTTATTTTATTATACAAATATTCTTTTATTTTTATGTAATATGAAATTTAATTACAAATGTTTTAAATTATTGTTTCAAAAGGTTATATAATTAAATAAATATCTTTTGACTTGGTTCTTATAAAATTTCTTAATCGATCGTTATATAGAATGATCATCGTTAAGGCTGTTAAATCAAAAACATGAGGATGTAAGAAAACGTGGTACAGTGCAAGCTCGATTTTCGCGATTAAAATAAAAACCAGATCTGTCACGAATACTGAATTTTCGCGATAACAGAACCCAAAATTTTATTGACAAGTTTTATTAAATTTTTAAAACTAGAATTGTTTTTATTGATTTACATTTTAAATATTTTTATAGAAATTGGAGATTTTGAGTTGCTTTTTTGGCAAATTATTTTTTAAAATAACAGCTGAATCCAAAGCCCATTGTATGCATATGTTTATCGATGTTATACAATCGTACACTTTAATTTTTTTTCTTCATAGTCACTATTGTATAAATCCTCCAATTCCATATCTGATAATTCCATTTGCTCCTCATTACTTTCCACATGAAATTCTTCTTGAATCCAATTGTTTATGTCAGCATTTGTGAAAAGATGTTCCGTACCAATTTGAATTACAAGTTTACCAATAGTTGAAAAACCTTTATTTTCTTCACTGACAAAATTGAAGATCAAAATCGTCCAAAAAGATTAATATACCAAAAGTCGAGGATTTCCCATGTTTTTATTTATAGACATTGTAATCAAATTAAAAAAAAAAAACAGATAAATGTGGCGAAAATAGAACCCGTTTTTCGTAAACTGTCGCGATTATAGAACCTGCAATTTTAAAAATTGAGTCGTCGCGATGTGTCTTAATAGGTCTTCAACGAAGAATTCCTATCAAATTTGTTTTATATCGACTTTGTTTTATATTTTAACTAATATAGATTTTAAGTACTATTAAATTAATTAAGCAAATAATTGATCAATTTGTATTATTTATTTTAAAATGTGGGTGAATAATTTATTAAAATAAATCAGTTTTAATTTTCAATACACAAAAAAAAAAAATATAAATTTTGTAATTTTTAGCGTAATACTATATACTTCTGCTTTATTCAACAGATTTTTGATTCATGAAATCGTAAAATATAATTATTAGTTAATGAAGTTCCTCTCTGACTTCGAAGATAAAACAACAACAATAAAAGTAATTGATAATATTGGAAGAAAAAAGGAAAGAACGAGAATATGAATGAAATAGTATCAAAACGGGTTAACATTGACAAAATAAAATTATGCTCTTGGAAGTTAAAAATAAAACAAGTAAAATAATAGTTAAAGCTGGACTTCACTTAAATTTTTAGGAGAGAATACTGGAATTGTTTTTTCTTTCTTTTTTTTCTACAGTTAGGCTTACAATGTTAGCACAACCGTAAAAAATTTATTAAATTAAAAAATTTCAAACATAAAGGTAAATAAATAGATTAAAAAACTAATTGAAATTTATACAAAAAATCAATTATATTCACATAATTAATAAAGGGTGATTCAAGTAGAGATACTTTTTTCAATAGCCTTTTTTTGACAGATCACGTGTGAGTCGTGTCATGCTGTCATGTTATTTTTGTTTAGTATTGTTTATCATTTCATAATGGAAAGACTTACGCCTGAACAGCGTTTACAAATCGTTCAAATTTATTACGAAAAGTCACATTCTGTAAGGAATGTGTTTCGTGCACTTCGCTCAACTTATGGTCAACATAATCGGAAAACACCATCACCCTTTTTGAGGCCCAGCATTCATTACTGGATAATACTCGACCGAATAGACCACGTCCAGCACGCTGTGAAGAAAATATAGCGGCCGTAGCTGAGAGTGTACACGAAGACCGTGGAGAGTCGATTCGGCGCCGTTCGCAGCAACTCGGACTGACGTGTGGAGCGACTTGGCGCATTTTACGTCGAGATCTTAAATTGAAAGTGTAAAAAATACAGCTTGTGCAACAACTGAAGCCGCTCGATCTTCCCAAGCGATATCGCTTCGCTCTATAGGCTCTTGAAAAGTTTCAAGAAGATCTGACGTTTTCGAGGCAAATTTTGTTCAGCGATGAGGCCCATTTTTGGCCTTGAAGAGATTCAAGAACTGCCGCTTCATCTAGAAAAAACAACGGTTTGGTGTGGTTTGTGGGCCGGTGGAATCATCGGTCCATATTTCTTAAAAAATGATGCCGGTGCGAACGTAACCGTCAATGGCGACCGTTATCGTGTCATGATAACCAACTATTTGATGCCTGAAATTGAAGCTCGTGATCTCGGCGACATTTAGTTTCAGCAAGACGACGCCACTTCCCACTCATCGCATCAACCAAAGGATTTATTGAGGGAACATTTCGGTGAGATTTATTCATTTTAAACAAGCAAAAGTTGATTATATCAATTATTACTTCAGTTGTACACCACATTATTTCATTTCGTTTATGTAGCCGTTAGTACAAAAGAATCTATTAAATTGATTTATTTTCAGAACTTAAAATAAAACATTGATAATTTTTAATAAATTTTCTTCATTGTAACCATTTTCCAACCAATCTTTTTTCTGCATGTACTAAACTCAATTTTATTAATAACAAAATAAGTTAAGTTTTATTATTACAGAAATAAAGATTTTTTCAAAAAATAGTTAACATTTTATGAATAAGAAATATTAAACTTCTGTACTATTTTACGAGGTCTTCACTCGGACTCCAGTCTTACAAGTTCCTATCTAACAAATTTAGGACTGAAACCATGGATTCACAAGTATTGATCTTAAGTCTGTTGGACAATTTATTTTTCATTAGTGATAATTTAGAAAAAAGACGTTCCGCCAAAGCACTGTTATGTACCAAAGTAAAAATATAAATTAAGATATAAATATTCATCAAATCAATTTTTTAATTTTCCCAAACTGGTCCAAAACGGTTCGCTATTTGATGTTTCAAATAATTGTTCATAAATTTTATTATTAGCTTTAGTTTTAACAGTTTCAGTTCATTTATACATTTTTCAGGATATCGCTGTGCTGTGAAATAACTCCAAAATAATTAATTTCTTCGTTGGAATTAATATATAATGGGTCGAGATATTTCAAACAAACTTAGTTCCTCGTCATTTATCACATAGTCTTAAAACGTCGCCATTTAGTTCTATTTTAAAAAAGGGGCCATAAAAGTGGCCAGGTGGTTGAAAAATAGGCAACTGGTAATGCTGCCTACATACAGAGAAAAAACATGTTTACGGCATTACTACAGCAATGTAATGTTATAATTGTTAATTTTCATTCATTTTAGTAATACTGTGTTCATGATAACAATGTTTTTGTTTCAGTTTTATCATACAAAAATTTTATGCTTTTGAATATTTTTACTAGAAAGAAAATTTTATTAATATAAAAATATCATTAAATATTATCAATGCCTTTCCTTGTTTATAAACCATATTTTGTTTTCAAAACCATATTAATATTGTTATTACCATAACAATAAAATGTTACAAATAGATATGCTTTTTATGAATATGGTTGAAAAATTCATAACTCGTTTGTATTTTAATATAATTTCTTTTTAACGATTGTTTTCCACCTTAATTATAATTCTCATTCAGTTTAGACATGAATTAATATAAGTATAAAAGGTTTGGTTTTATTTTGTGTGATTCAAAGAATATGAGATATTGATTAACTATCAAATATTTTTTTTAATAAAATTATCTTTGTAATGTCTTGTTCAATGTATAATGAATCAAATAAATAATTAATGAAAAAATAATATTTTATCATAATAAAAAAATTTAAAATTCAAAAATTTTGATAAATGAAAAAATCGATTCATATTATAATAAAATCGTATCATAATATGAGAAAATCAGATTATAATGTAATAAAACCAGATCATAACATGATAAAATTTTTATATACAATATAAAAAAATCTGATCATAATGTGATAAGTATGCTCACTTTATGATTATAATTTTCATATTTACTATTATTTATGACCATGAAAATATTTACAGTAAAAATATAGTTCAATCATAATATTTTGCTCTTAGATTATGATCACCACAACTATATTTTTTCTCAGCTTGTATCATTAGTTTGTTTAGCTTAGAACTCCATGATCACGTGTATCGACCCATGCCACAGAACCAGTGTTACTCTACGTAATAAATGGTGTAATAATCTGACATTTTGTTAAACACAATACTACTAATAAAGTTGCTCTTGAGAATGTTAGAATGTGTCATCATAATAATTTTAACATTAATAGCTAATACAGCCTTTTAAATATTTATTACTTAATATTATGCTCACACATTGAACATATTTTTGCCGTTGTCAACATTAAAATTCCCTTTCCATGATACTTTAAATTAACTATATCCTGGTCAGACAAAACTCATAAATAACAAAAAGGAAAAGTTTTGAAAAAAAGAAAGACTTAAAACAGCCATTAAGTACATGATTTTTGTGGTAAAAAAATAACAAACATTTTCTTTTCTAACAACATTTTCAATTATAAAAAAACAACAAACGCATACTTGTAGAAAACAAATAACATAATATTTTCATAAAGTATCGTCATGAGCCCCATAATTTTCTTCCAAACAATAAAGAACAGCCTGGAAATAAATACTTGAGATACTATTAAAAAAAATTGACATCACAATAAAAGAAACTTAAAAAAAGGACACATTACCATAGAGATTAGATGAAAGCCAAAAAAATGAAAAAGAAATCGTCGTTATCCGTAATGGTCATTCGCTTATATGGTTTAGAAAAAAAGTGGTAAATGTTATTTTTTTGTAAGATTTTAACTTCCTGTTGTAGCAGCATTGTCATAATGTGAAAATGTTATGAATGGAATTAAAATTTATTTAATAAAAGACATTTATTTTGATATGTAGGCTTTAGTAAAAGAATCCTTGACTAGAATTTAAAGAATTTAGCCATTCAACTTTATATATTGTTCATACATGCAGAGAAAAAACATGGTTACAGCATTACAACTACAACATTATTATGTTCTCATTATGTTCCTGATAGCAATGATTTTGTTTACATTTTGTCATTTAATATTTACACTCAATAAGAATTTTAATATGGTTGGCTGTAAAAGTTATATGTTTCTAAATATTTTTAACAAAAACAAAATTTTATTAAAATGAAAAACATAATTACTTCTACAAACATTAAATATTTTTAGTCTTTTTTTATGTTATGAAATCAGATTCAGTTTTTAAACCATATTAATATTATTATTCCGATGATAATAAAATGTTTCAAATAAATATAATATCTAACCTTTTCACAAACTTAGGGGAAAACTTCAATACTTGTTTGTTTTTAAATATATTCTGTTTTTAATGTTTGTTTTCTAACTTCAATGTAATTCTCATTTAGTTTATATATGAAATATTGATTAACTACCATTAAAAGATTTCGTTAAAAAATCCTAAAAAATGTGTTTGGATCTCATAAGGTGGTGCAAATGAATATAGTTAATGAATTTTTTTGCTAATGAACACTTTTCTATATTATTTTTAATAAAAATTTATAAAATTTATAATTTTTATTAATACGTTTTATTTTAGTATGTGATAAGATGGAATAATACTATGATAAAATAAAATAATAATATGATAAGATTGTATAACTAAATGATAACATGAGATAATATAATTTGATAAAATGAAATGTGGTATAATAATATAATAAGATAGAATAATAATATAATAACATCAAATCATAATGTGATAGAACGGGATAATGATGTTGTAAGATTGTTCAATTGTATATAAAACTAAAATCATAACATGAAAAAACAAGCTATAAAATTGGACACAATATGAGAAAGTGGAATCATAATAATTATTACTTGTAATCATTTCTATTTTCGCTGTGATCATATGTTCCAGTTGGTCACTACAATTATATTTTTTTCTGCGTGTAAACAAATAACAATATAGAGCAAAATGAAGATAATACTAAATAGGCTTAAATTTTAAACTTAGAACAATTATTTGAATTATTTTCTATTTTTATTTAAGTTGTTTTTTTTTCTTTTTTGAACTAAGTAATATCCGTTTAATATATTAGTAATTAAACACGAGAAAGAAAAATATAGTCGGACAAGACCAACTATATGATACCCTACATCATTGTGTACGAACATAAAAATTCTGGAAGAGGGCTTATATTACACCCGTGGCCAATTTCACAAAATGTAAAATACAAATACATAATAATGCGTTGATACTAACATCTAGATTATTTTATGTACTTTAGGGCGATATCTGGAAGCGGGTTTATATGGTAAATTATGGTCCGATTCTCACAAAATTTGGCAATGTTATTTCTACTTACATAAAACTTATTTGTGTCGAATATTAAATTGATATTAACATTCGTATGGGATTTATGCACATTAAAGTGATTTTCGGAAGGGGAGTTATATTGGAGCTATTGTCAATTGTGTACCGATCTTCATAAAATTTGGTAAAAATATTGATACATACTGAATTTGCTTGGGCTGGGTGGAATTGGGTGGGAAAAGTCCCATGTGTCAAATTTAATTGAATTATCTTTAAAACTGCGACACGTACTTTGTGCACAAGGGTTACATGGACAGCCAGTCAGACGGACGGACAGACATCGTTAGATCAATTTAAAAAGTGGGTCTGAGTCGATTGGTATACTTTAAGGGGGGTGTTGGATAACTTTTGCCATGCGTTACAAACATCAGCACAAACGCATAATACCCCAACCACCTATGGTGGTGTAGGATATAAATATCACATTTGGAAATGTATGATCAAAAATGACGAAAAATCACTTCAAAACATTGGGTGGTGGTAATTTTTCGTATGAAATATAACCCAAATTTGAATGGCTATTTTTTGGGCGATTTTACATTAAGTCATTTTGCTGGGTGTTATTTATAAATGTTAAAATTAATTTAAATTTTTATTCCAACTATAGCATTTTTAGAATCATTTAAAAATTATTCGGGCTCATGAAATTATTATGGAAGAATACATTGCAAAAGGCTATTGGACAAAACTCTGCAGAATGCATTGTCTAGTCAACCACGAACATCATCAGCAGTCTTTAGAGTCCTATCGTATTGTTCTCTGTAAACATTCAATTTAATTCACAACTTTTTGGTAATAGAATTCGTGACTTTTTTCCTGTTGAGTTAGACGAATGGCTTACGACAATGTTTTTACAATTATTTTGTATTCTCTTTTTTATTATTTTTTGTTTATTTGCTTTAGCTACCAGTAAGGTAGGAATGAAGCAATGTATGTTTAAATTCTGCAGTACTTGTCGAGAATAGCTCCACAAAGATGGACAAACGAGTCCGTATGTTCTATCTCGAGACAGATATGGAACCAGTACGATCAGAAACGGTCTACTTTTATTCTGGTATTGCCAAGGTGTCAGCTACGAACACATGTAGCCATTATTACAGGGCACTGGATTGCTGGTGCACACTCTAGGAGACTAGAGCTATGAAGATATCAAGGCTCATATTTTTTCTTGTTTGACAAGCTATATGCAGCTGTGATGAAAGAAATGAATCGTAAGTAATATCAGGCACAACAAACTCTGGTATTTATATCAGGAAACAGTGTTACCAGGAGATGAGAAAAAAGAGGCTAAATTTGACTTTGACAAGGTCAAAAGAGGCTAAATGCCCAAAAAATAAGGTCAGAAAGAAGTTAACATTTTTTTCTTTCTTATTGGTTTTTGATATTTTTTGAAAGAAATTTTAATAAATTTTTTAAAATTATTAGAAAATTATTCTGGCTCAAGCGCAATAAAATAGTTATGGAAGAATATATTGTAAAATTTGAAATTGAGCCCGAATAATTTTCCAATAATTCTAAAGTTCGACTAAAAATGAAAATAAATTAATCTTCATACTGGGTACAGTGGAAAATTGTTACTTGACTTCCCTGCATAGGTTTTCTAAATATAGAAAAAAAAAAAAAAACAGAGGAACTAAACTAGAATTTAAAGTAAAAACAACATACATTGCAGTACCATTGATATGCAAGATGACAGCCATATGCCAACTAATTGGTCCGTTTCTTCACTTTGAAGAAGGACTAATACATTTGCAATAAAAATTTCCCGGGGTACTTGAATGACCCCCCCACCTCCCTCAACCCCTTCAGAATATTTGGATCCATCAGTGTAAACTTCAGTGGGATTGGCTGAGATTGAAGCCTATGTCCAGAAAGAGTTTGGTAGCATGGCCATAGCTTCTACCGTTCCATGCACCTATAGTACTGAATCTAGTCTCCAACATGATGGCGATTTGCTTGGTCACTAGATCTACTGGCATACAGTTCATTAGAACGAATAATGCCTTGGATGGCGTTGTACGTAGCGCACCTGTAACTAGTAGCGCTGAGCTACGCAGGACTTTTTCGAAGATTCCGCAAAAGGTGGATATTTCCATCGCTTTCCACCATACTATCGCTCTATATATAAGTATAGGCTTGATCACCATGTCGAAGAGCCATTTGGTATTCTTAGGATTTAATCCCCAAGATTTCCCTATGGCCTTCCTACACATATAAAGGGTAATGTTTGTTTTTGTACTAAAAATATTTTAAGTCCAATATTGGTTTTAACTTTGCGCACACAGCGTTCAGAACATTGAAACTTCGGCCCTGGAAATGTTTGGAATACTTCTTAAGGTCATTTATTTTTTCCTGTTCCAGGTTTCATTGTGAAGCAAGCACCCAAAATATTTTGAAGATTCGTTCCATAATACAATCTGGAGTATTTTTCAAGGAAATGTTGATCACAAAATGTAAAAATAAATTACCAGCAGACAAAAATAGAAACAAAAATATTTGTTAGATTTTATTCAAACTCACAATTTATATTCAAATCTAGTGTTTTTAAAATACGTTTTAAACTATGCTACAAAAAGATTATTTCAGATTTATAATTTAAAATTTTTTTTTTTTCAATTTGTTTAGATATTATTTACTTTATTGTATTTTATTTTCAATTTCTACAAGTTTCCATTGAAACGTTACATACTGTTAAATCATTGTCTCATTTCCTTAATATTCTTTATCTGTTACACAGTAGATTTATTTAACTTAATACTCTAAAGAAAAATCATTTACAATCATCCCTTATTTTGTTGAATACAACATTTTTTAACAAAAATGTCTCCTTCTGGCATTGAGTTGACGTTTAACACACACATGTTGTGTAACATGTATGTGTGTTTGGATAGGGTCCATGCATAAATTTGTTAGGTTCACTTGCACTTGTGTGAGTGAGTATATGTATACAAGTACATTAAGATTCTTCAGACGATTTTTATAATGTTTTTCATTTATGTTGAATATTTTATGAGATTTATTTAAAATAAATCTCTTCCCATTAATTTAAGTTGAAATTTCACGTTTTTTACTTTTCGTTGCACAGTGGGACCAAACGAAAAATTTTTGGTAATAAATCTTTACCTCCTCAACTACTGGTCGGATCGAATTGAAATGTATGGAATAGTTGTAGAGGAAAACTTAAGCTTTCTGAAAAAATCATCCTGCAGTTATTCTGTGATAACGTGAGATAAGCTACGGGGTGTCAAATTTGACTACCTCGAGTATGTAAAAATTTCAAGAAATCGTTACTTCTACATATCAAATCCGATTTCAAATATTTTTATACTTCTGTAAAGTGCTTGGCAAGATAAAGAAAAAAGAAAAGATATTTGCGCGTGAATTTTAAATTTGTTATTTTTTGCCTTGATCTTATTTCATTTTTCGGAAATAAGTCCTGAGATGTATAAGGATTTTTTTTAATATTCTGTCATTTTTAATATATTTCGAGATAATATTCAGAATAAAATTTTTGATTATTTCAATTTGTCCACAAGTCAAAATTGTTCAAAGTCAGCATTCTAAAATTAATAAGAAAAATGGCTATTTATTTTTACAAAAATATATTACTATTCTTTCACTTATTACCATAAAAATTTCACTATTATTTCTTATGCAGTGTATAAAAAAAGTATCAATCTTTCATTGCTGCAAAAATTATTTAAATTTTTTGGCAAATCTAAAAAAAAAAAAATTAAAAAACAAAAAAATTAGTTTTTCAAGCAAAACTCCGTCCACTTGCCAAAAACTTAAAAATTATTACAAGAGCATAAAAGTAGACCTACTTACCAATTCAACAATATATAATATATATATATAGGTCGTTTTAGAAACATAATATAAAGGCCTCAAAGCTGACTACTCAAGTCAATTCTCACTAAATTCAGTATTTTATATTTTATTTACTGTACATTTCCATATGTGCGTATGCGTAACATACAATTGTACTGGCGCGTGTTGTTTCTGTAACGAGATAATATTTGTAATAATTGATTAAATTTATTAAATATTTTTTGTTTTTAGAAAATTGACAAAAAGTGGTTCTAAAAGCTTTTTAAATAATTGTTTTCAGGACTAAAACTTATATTTATTTTATATATTATTAAGAAATAATAGTGAAAAGATTATGTTATTAGTATGCCATTTTGTGCAATTAAAAAAAAAAAAATAATGTTTAAAAAATTTACTTTTTCATAAAATCTGCTTAAAATCTGGTCGGGAAACAGTTTATAGTCGAATCGATTTAAATCTAGTTTATTATTATATAATGTCAATAAATTTATAAACTCGCATGAGATTTTTTTTATTAATCGATAAAAACAAAACTTTTCTAATTTGCAATTTTCCACCAATGCTGTATGTAGAGTGCAATACTGAAACAATTTAAAATTTCTTTATTAACCTTTTGTGAAGCCTTGTCTTTCAAAATGTGCAAAGTAAAAAATTTTTCTATTAACAAAACTTTGAGAAAAAATTGAGAGAATAGTAACATATTTTTGTAAAAAATAGCCATTTTTATAATTTCAAAATGCAGATTTTGAGCATTTTTCACTTCTAAACAAGTAGAGATAATCAAAAAATTTTCTCAGCATAATATTTCGGAATATATTGAAAATTACAAAAGATTTTTAAATAAGTTTTCCCTCATATACCTCAGGATTTAATCCCGAAAAACGAAATAAAGTCAAGGCAAAAAAAAAAAAAATCAGAAATTCAAAATTCACATGTATATATCTTTCTAACTGCAAGAGATAACTTGAATAAGTAAGCTTATTCTATCCTTTGCCAAGCACTTTACAGAAATATCAAAATCTTTGAAATCGGACTTGATTTATAGATGTTATGATTTTTTGAAACTTTTACATGCTCGAGGTAGTGAACTTTGATACTCTGTTGCTTATCTAATGTTATTACAGGGTGACTGCAAAGTAATTTTTCTGAAAACTTATGTCTTTCTCTACTACTCTTCCATACATTTTAATTCGATCCGATCGCTAGCTTAGGAGATACAGATTTATTGCCAAAAATTTTGCATTTGGCCCCACAGTGCATTGTGATGGTGTTATTTTTGGGTTAACTTGCTGAGGATAGCGTTTGGCCATATGGGATGGATGGTTGGTTGTAAAAAGCGTCAACAGCAATTTAATATTTTTGTTAGATCTTATTTTTATTTGCTTCCTTATGCTGAGATAAACACCAACAATAACTCGTTGACCTTGTTGCGAAAAAAACAGGTTATGTTTTAAAGAAAATAAGGAAATCCTTTTTTCTTTTTTTTATTGAGGGAGAAAGATCTGTTATATTTTTTACAATAACTGCTTATGGCATTTATGAAATGTACAAAAAGCATGTTATGTCAGTGTTTGTTTGGGTTGCAAAGAAAAATAGTTGTATTTTTTTAAGTTTTTTTATTTAAATTAAACAGCATATTTATACAAATTTATAATGTATACAAACGAATTGAGTTGTAATTCAACTAAGTACAAAATCATTATAATGTTGTTTGTATTTGTAGGATGTTTTTTTTTTGTGTCTGCCTACAAGAGGGTTATCAATTAAACACAATTAATCAACAACGATTTCCTAAAAATAAATTAACATATTTAATTGATAATTTCGTTACAAATTGTTATGGAAAATTAACAAATTTATGTAAATTTTTCAAAAAAATAATAATAAAATAAAAAAATAAATAAAATAAAATTTACTACATAATATACTTAAAATAAATTCTGTCTCAAACAAAAACTAGATAGTGGTGCTTCGTTTTCTCTAACGTACTAAAATAAAAATAGTTTTGTTTAATAAAGACTTATTTTTAGTTTACAATATCTAACAGCAATCTAATTAAAAAAAGTTTTGACACTAAAGATGTTGAGATATGTTTTCGCTATAACTAAACCATTTAAAGAAATTTTATGCTCTAAATAAATCAGGATTTAGTAGATTGTACAAACATTTTGAATTTAAATGAAAACCTCTGTATAGCACATATATTAAATTAGTATGTGTTCAAATTAAAAAGTGAGATTATGAGACGAAATGAAAATTATTCCAAAGTGGATAAAAACTCAATATTAAGTTTTATTTGGGTCAGAAGTATAAATAGTCACCTTTAATTTAGTACAATTAATTTCTTTTCGTAGTACAAAAAGTAGTCATTTCATAGCGTTTTAAAAATGACAAAAAGCACATTGAACCACAATTTATGCTAGACAAATTTACATCAAGACAAACTCAAATCAGCACGAATCTATACAGTTAACAGTTGATTATTATTTTGGTTGATATAGCTGTCAAATTGCATATAAAAAAACATTAAAACTATCTGGTTCCATGGGATCTCGTAGCCCCTGGTACGGCAATACCTGCTTGTCGGTGTTGTCGTACTGGACCGGGTGTTGGTTGAGGCCCTTCGTAGAGTCACGTGGTGGCTGCGGTTTAAACCTAAATCGCAGGAAGGGGTTTATAGTCCCGATGTGGTGGTGCATGGTAACACATCGCCACCAATAGTGCGGTAGGAGGTTAGATAACTCCAACTCCTAAGCAAGGGGGAGTGGACTTATCCAGATAATGAGTTTCTCTAATTGCCACCTGTGTGTTCTTAACAGGCACATGGGGGCATTGGTAGGCGCATTGTACTCACCCAGTGCTAAGACTACCGTGGGGTTGAGCCGAAAGGCAGGTACCCACGTTAATCCTAGTACATCTGTTGCCACCTGGCATAAATTCGAGTTATTTTAACGTTTGTTTGAGAAAAAAAATTTTTGTGTGGCTACGAGAGATGTTTTTTTTTTTTTTTTTGAAAAGCAAGTGTCCATGTCGGGAAATTAATTTATTCCATAACCACCTACGGTATTGGACTTAAAAAATCGTACGTCTCCCGGAGCTGCCTAGCTATTGTAGTTGTCCTTTAAGGGATCTTATACTATGTATTAGTAGCTACTGTTACTGCTTATATTTTATATATATTTTTATTTTTTATATGTATATTTTTTATTCAAATCGCATGTATACTGTGAGCGTAAAAAGGATCACAGGAATTATTTATGTAGGTTATAATATTTTCTTGCCAATACTAAATGAAATATTAAACAAATTATAAATTTAATAATGCTCCAAAAAATTTATATTACAAATCTTAAAAGTAAGTTCCTTCTAAGTGTTTATTTTTCAATCAGCACTATTTTATTTTTGTTATCTTGTTGTTCTATTTTCCAACATTTCAATCCATAAAACTATATTTTAGTTTCATTATTATTAATCTCAAATCATTGCAACTTTTCATTGCTGTTAAACTGATAAAAAAACATTAAAACCCACTATACTTATAATAACTTCTTTAATCATTTTTTCTTTTAAAAACTTTTAATTTTGACAACTTTTGCAACAGTAAAGATCTTTTTTTTAAGTTATTATTATTTTATTAACGACCCAAAGCAACAAAATTGGTTTGGCTTAGGTCTTCAACTGAAAATTCACAAAACTTCCATTGTTGTCATAGTTGTTATGCCTTTAATGTCCACAATTTATTTTAAAATTACCTGCTTAATCCTTTAAGCCTAAAAAAATTAATGAAAATTTATAAGAAAAATTTCGTATAACCAACCACCTTATTATACCTAAAAGTAAAGAAAAAGAAAGTAACCAATTAACCACTTCATTTACTGTTTACTCAGAAAAAAACTTTGGCTCATAAAGTGAAACAAAAAGGTTTCATTAATAATGGTGGGGTGTTAGTAAAAGGAGTAAAAAAAACCGCTTATAATAAAAGATTATAAAAAAGAAAAGAAAAGTTGACTTTTCTGTAAAAGACGAAATTAAAAAAAAAAGCCTACATAAAGCAGCTCAAGTAACAGCAGCTGCTGGTTTGTGCTGGGTTTAGTATTTTAGTGGTAATTATAAGGACCTGGTATAGGAGTGTTTATGTGGTTAAATATTACTAAAATCATTTTAAATAATATTGTAAATAATTTATATTAAAAGTGTTATTATTACAGGTAAAAATTTTTATGAATAATTAGAAATAAGCAATTACTAGCAATTAGTTGAAAGTATGGATTTTTAAAATATTGAAAGCAATAGAAATACTTACATTAAAGAACGTCCTAAAATTTTCCATGTTCTTCAGTTTTTTTTTTATATTTGGCATAAACTAACCCTTTGAAGCCATTTTTTTAAATATCTTCAGTTTTATGATTATTTTTTTATACCCTACACCACCTTAGGTGGGAATTATACGTTTGTGTAGATGTTTATAACACCCAAAAAAATTTGTCTCAGACCCATCTTAGAATCATTTTCTCAGTCAATTAAAATGATGTTCGTCTGTCCGTTTATGTAAACCTTATAACCAAACTACAGTAATTTTAAAAATAATTCAACGAAATTTGAAACACATGTCTTTTATGGTCCAAAGAAATTGGTTATGATCGGTACATTATTCCCCTAGCCTCCATACAGATATCCTTCCAGAATAAGAGTTTAACGATCATACACGCAGAAAAAAATCATTTTCAATATGGTTACCCCAACAATATTATTTTCTCCGTAATAATATATTGTTATGGTAACCATTGTTATTGTTCAATATATTTTATTTTAAAAACAATTTGGTTGTAGAGATTTTATTTTTGTTCTCAATTTTATAATTACATTATTGGCACAACATGTTAAGCAATTATCCAACCAGAATAAGAGTTTAACGATCATACACGCAGAAAAAATCATTTTCAATATGGTTGCCGCAACAATATTATTTTCTCCGCAATAATATATTGTTATCGCAACCATTGTTATTGTTCAATATATTTTATTTAAAAAAATTTGGTTGTAGAGATTATATTTTTGTTCTCAATTTTAGAACTACATTGTTGGCACAACATGTCAGGCAATATGCTTGAGTTTAAATCACATTATTGTTACAACAATTATGTGTGCAAAAAAATAATTTTCATTACATAAAAATATTATCGCATTTATTATTTTCCTTTATTACAAAATGTTTGTTTTGAATAGGCTACAACATATATAATTAGCACTTGAAAATAAGTAAATTTTATTTTTTATTCAGTTTGGTGTGCTTATTGCAAAGACCTTTTTATCTAACGCCGTGTTAAAAATATATTGGAAAATATACTGAATATATACATATTTGAATTATGAATTAATTAGTGATAAACATACAAATAAATGTGAATAAAAATTAGGTTTATTTACATAATAAACTGTTGTGCAATAGTGTGTGTATATTTTGATTAAATTTTGTATTTCAACATAAATCATACAGATTTTATAACATTATTTACAACATTATGTTTGCATCTAATTACATCGTTTACAATTCATTTCCAACATATACAGCCGTATGCAAAAAAAAAAAAAAAAGAAAAAACTTAACACAGCTTTACAAAGCATTGTTAAGTAAAATTTCTTTAAGTGACATTGTGATTAATTTCCATTTTTTGTTTATGTTTTTCAAAGAATACTTGCTTGATTCCCCCGAATCCAGTCTTCTACATCTTTCTTCTTATTTAGATCATAATTTTATTCATTAAATGTATGATTTGTTTATCCTAGACAAATATTTAAAGAAAAACCTAAAAAAAAAAAATAAACATTAAAGTACGTCAAAAATAACAAATATATAATAAATTTTTTTGTGATGTACATTAAACCAAAACAAATAAACAAAAATGATTACTCGAATAATTATTTTATCCGTTACCGAAAATTAATCGTATTTATTTTTTTTAATGTCTATTATTTCTTTTATTTTTTTAAAATAATAATAATAATAATAATAATAATAATAATAGAAACAATATTTTAAAACGAATCCATTTTATGCTTAAACATGAAAGGACTTTTTTATAAATTTGAATAACCAAATGAATATTCGGTAGTGTGCAGCTTTAACTATAAAGAGGAAAATAAAATACAAGTTTTGCGGTTGTCAAAATTAAATAACTTTGTACATTAAAACAATGCTTTTGCATACGTTTTCTTAACAAAGGTTTGTTAACCTTAAAGTGTTGGGTAACTGATATGTACTTGAAAGCAAAGTTAAGATTTTTGCATACGCTGCTAATGTTTATACTTACTGTTAAATAATTTAAAATAATGTTATGCTGAATAATACTCATTTTCTCAAAAAAAAAAAAAAAAAAAAAAAAATGTGATAGTCGAAAGTACAGCATATTATTTAAAACATTTTTACCGCGCATACCTCAATAGTGCGATTCAGTTACTTATTTTAACGATTATTGAATCGTTTATAAAATTAAATAACAAAATTATTGATTTTTCCATAGCATTTTCAAAGAATATTCTTTATCGTTACATCTCGTTAACTAAATCACAACATTTTTTATGTTGTTTATTTTATCAACTAAAACACAAGTTAAACATACAAAAGCGGTAAGTAAGTACACATGTGTACAATTTACAAAAAAGTCTTCTGTTTATTTTGACAGCGATGTCACATTTAAACAACAGTAGACAACTTTGGTGTACATACTGAACTGTTGTACGTGCGTAATTTTCTTTGTACATACTGAATCATATTATTGTTACTGCAAACAACAAAAGCCTTCGACATATTTGTCGTTTGTCGAATCGTTAAAATTTACTGAATCGCACTGTATGACTTCTTCACGAAAAACGAAATAAAGTCGATGTAAAAAACCAAAGATTCAAAATTTAAGCGTACATATTTTTTTAACTGTAAGAGGTAACTTATGTTTTTTGCATGCCAGAAATATAAAAATCTTTGAAATCGGACATGATTTATAGAAATTACGATTTTTTGGTCAACTTTGACATCCATTAGTTTATCTCGTGTTATTATTATTATTACAGGGTAATTACAAAATACTTTTTCTGAAAGCTAAGGTCCTCCTCTACAACTTTCCTATACATTTCAAGTTTTATTACCAAAAATTTTGGGCCCACTGTATGTTATTACAATTGTATATAAATGTAAAAATCGGTATTAACATTTAAAAGAATTAGAACTGGAAATGATGCAGTAGAAAATTTTAAAAAGTCAGTGTGTTTGATTTGTTGTGTTGGTCCATAAGAGGAAAATTTTAAATTTGCTAAATAAAGCTTTCGAAAGATATTGTTATGAAATTGTACTTGAATTCAAATATAACGTTTTTAACGGCTGGTTTAAAGTTGTGTAATGTTTCTAGACCTTTCTATTTATGTTAACAGCAGTTAACATAAATAATGATTCTCAATCTTGCTATGCTTCTCAACATTTCTATTTATGTTAACAGCATTTGACTTATCTGGGGAAATTATTAACATAGCTGTGGAACATACAACATAGAAAAAAAAACTTTCACCATTGTTTGCAAAGAATGGCAACACTAAAAGTTTAAGCTGCTAACATTAACACCCAAAACCTATAGAATTCGAATATATTGGTTAGCCCGTTAAGATCATGGTAGAAATAGAGCTTTCAAGAAGCATATAGATGATAATGCAGTGTATACAAATTGGCCGTGAGAACACCATTCAGGGAGACTAATTTGGAGCGTCGTTAAGTAAAGACAAATTAACTGCAATTGAAGTTGGCTGTATAATTTTGTACATTATTCAAGTCTGCTGTTTAAAGAGTGTAATTTAAGTGTGTGTGTATTAGAACACATAGTGACTATTTAAACTGTTGTTGTTGTACATTTTAAATAAAGTAGTGATTTGTTACAACTTTTAAACTACCAAACTGCTTTTATTTGCAATCTACAGTTTTTTAAAAGGTAAAAACGTAACAATATTTTTTGAAGAATAATTATGTTAAAAAAATTATAACAAAATTACTGAACTGTAAATAATCTTTTATTTAACACCAACTTAACAGTATGAGTTATCTTTTCCTTAATTAAATAATTTTAATTTTTAGCTTATTTATAATATTTTTTCTAATTTTTGTTTCTACTTTATTACCATTTCAATTGAATTGTTCGCCAAAATGTTTGTTTCTAAAAATATTAATTTATTTTATTTAGAAAAATTATGGATATAATTTACAGTAAACTCATTAACGCCATAATGTCTGCAGTTCGACTAGTACATCCTAGACTGTATTATAATATAAAAATTAACCCTCTAACGGTCAAGGCTGCTTCTGGGCATATTTTTTATTTTTATTTTATTTTTTTTTTTTTTGAAAATAGTTTATATTTTAACTTTTTATTGGGGTAATTAAATATAATATATAATAAATATATAATAAAATTAATTATTTAGATCTTAATTCCTTCAAAAATTTTACACTAATTTTTAATCTACAAATTGGTTTTGTACATTTTTGCTCCGACCGTTAGAGGGTTAATAAACCATTCAAGAAGTTTGTTTAAACTTATCTTGATTGAAAATCTTTAAAAAGTTAATTTATTTTGTCTATGTGAGCGTATCGATATCCTTCCTGCAAAAACAAAATATAATAAAAACAAAATAAAAAATCATGGCTTCTAAACCTGAACCAAGACAAAATGATAAAAAAAAAAATACATATTGCTAAAGTAAACAATAGAAAAAACAAAGAATATAGGACAAATTTACATTGTTTTGTAAGAAAATAATCGAGAAAACAAACAAACAGATTTCTCTTCTTTTCTTCATTGTTTTGACAGCAATAGAAATTACTTTTAGTGAAATTAATTTAGATAATGATTTGAATTTTCGAGATTTTATGAGCACTTGTAGTTTTATCGAAATAATAACAAATTCGTTATTACTTTTTAATTTTGTAAAAATGAAAATGACAAAAGAGAAAAAACAATTAAACATAAATTTTTAATACCGGAAATTGTTTTAAATCTAATTTTAAAACTTCAAGAACTGCTTTTTTATTTACACTTCAATAAATTTCTGAAGAATTTAACATATTTACTTTCCATAAGAAGGGAAGTAAGTGTGAATATATTTATGCAGAAAAAGTATCAGGGAAAAGAAAGGGCGTGAAGAGTACTTAAGAATAAGAAGAGGATTGTTGACTTTTGTGACTTATATTCTACTTAAAAACTTGTCAATATATTTTTTTTTTTTTTCTCTTCCACTACTGACTGCTGCTGCCAGTTTTAAGTTTCTTCTTTTTATTAGTCCTGGCTTGCTGGCTTGTCATTGTCAAAGTTTTTGACTGTTTAAAAAACTGAAATATTTTTAAATGCAATATTTTCTCTTTTACTTTTTAAGGTCATATCTTAACAGGGACATGAGTGAATGTACAGTAGTAGCATGAAGGTAAGCAGTTTTTTAAGTGCGTTTAGTTGAGCTATTTTGATTGCAAATGTATGTATTTTGTTGTTGATGCTGAAGAACTCAAGTCAGATAAATCTTCAATAATATGCTAAAGTATTCAATTTTTTTGTGTAGTAAAGAAATAAAAAGAAAATAAGCAAAAGTACTTTAATAGAAATGCAAATTATTTTTTAAATTGAATATATACGAAAAATACCCTGAAATAATTCGAAAAAAAAACGTTGTTTTCATTTCCTTCGGTAGCCTGGAACTGTATGCAAAAATGACGGATTGAATAAATTTTAGTTTATATTAAAATATTCTCTAAACAAAATTTGGTTTGAAAGATTTGACCACATTTCTTTTTAATAAAAGTAAAAAAAAAAAAAAATCTTGCAAAAATATATCTTTAAATCACACTATGCGACACATTTTGGGTTATTGAATACTGCCTCGTTAATTCCAACGCGAAATGAAAGTATGCCATAACATTAATAAAATCCAAGGTTGGAAACCAAAACGAATAACAGTATCCGTAATGGTATTGGTCTTCAATTTATTTTTATTTCGGTAGGGTGTATCGGTAACGGTATTTTAAATTTTATCGGTATCGGTATACCTGTACCAAAACTAAAATACCGCTATATACCATTATTATTAAAGACGTAGGAAATACATTAAAAAAGTTACATTTTTTATTTATTTTTAATTAAAATTAATTAAATAAAACTCTAAATAGCATATTTTTATATTTTATATCACTATAAAACATGAACATTCTTTGCAGTTCCGATTTTGGAAATGCATGAAATTTAACACCATATATCTTCGAATCTAGTTTCAAGTTAAATAAACTCAATAAAGCTTTATAATTTTTCCCTAGTTCATTCCAGAAGAAGCCTCCTTCACAAATCATACACTCGATCAATATCTTCGTATAGAAAGCTAAAGTTTCCTAATTCTGATATCAATACTCTGAGTTTTATATTGTACTCCACCAGTAATTCAATGTAAAAGTAAGATTAAAAGCGATTGCAAAAACCTGTTTGTATTTAAACATAATTACAATAAGGCGAAAGTTGTACCTCAACCCAGAGCTACTTTACGGCTCATATGATGAACGTATTAGAATTGCATTATAAGAAATGTGTGAACAGTATTATCGTTGAAAATAATTAAAATTTATAAAAAAGGGAATAAATGGGCAGTTCTTGGAAAAATTTTTTGTTAACATTTTTCAGACCACATGTCCAGGATAGCGTTGCAGAAAAGTAATATCCACATTTAAAGAATAAATAAATGCAGCTTGGTCTTATTAAAGATGGTCTTGATTGCAACTTTCTGAACAAAATGTTTCATTCTCTCAGAGAATATTAAGAAAAGAACCAAATATAAATATAGGCGAAGAAGCCAGAATAACGTAATAGTTTTTAAACTTAATATAATCAGTTAAAATTTATGCATAAATGTTGCTAAAAAAGACCAAAATTAAAAAAAAAAATTACTCTCAAATCGTAAAAGGTACTCAACAGCTGGTAAACGCAAAAAAAATTGTGGCCCAAAAACATTTCAGAATGTTTTGAGCAAATTCGTCTAACACACCTAATATATCTAGTACAAAGGATGTGAATTACGTAAAATTATTTGCGATACAATTTTCTCTAACACTTTGTTGACTTGGGTCAAGAATTTTTAGATTCCTATTTACAAAAAAAAAAAAAAAAATCATAACATCTTTTGAGCGAAATATAATAAGTGCTTTATTTTAAATCGCCGGTAGAAAACTGATGATAAATTTTTAGTTTTTATTATTATTATTATTTTTTTTTTTTTTAATATTCTTCCTGTTTTAAGCTGATCAATACGTATCGTTTTAGAAAATCTATTGCAACAAAGATACAAACACAATAAAAGGACTATAAAAATAAGATTCCGTAAATATTACATTGAATAACCTCTTATTATTAAAAATAATTTCTTAAAGCAAGTAAGTTATATAAGAATTAATTTTAAAATACCGAAACTAAAATAACGGTATATATCGTTATTAAGGGAAACGGTATTTAAATACCGGTATTTTTGGAAAATAACAATTTCGGTAACGATATCGGTTACGGTAACTGATTTTAAACGGTATTTAATCGGTATCGGTATTTATAACGGTATCGATTTCCTTGATAAAATTTCTAAAGCATTTTACAAATTTAGTTCCAATTTCGATTTTAGGGACTCTTAAACTTCGGAAATTTTGGAGCACTTTTATTTATTATGTGTGAAAATTAAAAAGATGTAAACAGTAATTTTTCATATATTTATGGGTAATTATTGTGTTATGTAATGTAAAGCTTCTCTTAAATCTTATGTAAGATTTTTATTAAGAATCTTACCAATTTTACGCCCACTTTTCATTATAGGTTTGTGTGCAGTATATGAGAAGTCTTATTATTCAAGCGATTTAACTAATCTTTAATAGATATATGTATATATCGTGCATTCTTCGAAAGATAATATGACATATAATGTTAATAAAAATGCCACGCCCACTTTTTGTAAAAGATTCCTTTTTTTAAAATTTCAAGTTAAACTTTGCACATATATCAAGTACTCTTTGGAGAAAACTTTAAGCTAATATATATAGGTTGGATTTCACTCCCAGTTTTTAGTCCACTTGCAGTAAAAATTTATTTAAAAATTTTATTTATGCACTAAGAAAATTCACATCAAATTTGATATACACAAGGAACAGAAAATATTTTATATTTTTTCATACTGTAGTACTTTTTTACCACTATCATAAAAATGTTAATTTTTGTTGAAATTTGTTAAGAAGCAAAGTTACCCTTTTTTAAAAAAAAGTGGGAGTGGCTTCCAGTCAGTACATCCTACAAGGATATACATTTCGCATAAAGTGTACGTAAAGTAAACAGTATTATGACAAAAATGGGCGTATAATATTTAGTATAATAATGGTGGTACTCCATAAAATGACAAGAACACATAATTACATTACGATAAAATAATTTAAATGCTCTTTATTTCCAATTATGTTGAAAAAAAAGGTACGAGAAATTCGAACTTCAAGAGACCATAAAACCGAATTTCAAACTAACTTTGAAAAACATTTTGATGGTTTTGTTAGACTACTCGTACACTTTCATTATGCGTTAGAATTATTGAGCCAATTCTCTCTTATTACACTGTGTTATTTGTCAATTTAATTTTATATCTATATCACCTTAGTTTTTAAACAAAAAAACAAAAACTTTTTAATTTTTAACTTTCCTAAATATCTCCTATTTTTTATTTTTTTTTTTTATTTTATCACCACTCTAAAGGATTTAAAATTCCAACAAAGTTTTATGGGTCTCACTAAAATTGAATTAAAAAAAAGTTTTAGGTAAATCTAGACGTATGTATATTAGAGTGGCCCCTAAAATGAAAAGTATCAATGTTCCCAGCTCAAATAAAAAACTGCTACATTTTAAGATACCGTTTCACAAAATTTTTTTCCTGACATTATCTTTTCGTGAGCAGGATCAAAATGAAAAAGGTATTTGTTTTGGGTTTTTCGGATATTTTTCATATTTCTTCCAAAGAATTTCCGAAAATTATTTATCCGAAACGTATTTTCCTTTATATCCAAATGTTTCTATATAAGGAAAACTTAAATTGAAATTTGTATTAAAATACAAGTATTTTTATAGACTTTTTAACGATGTACAACACTTCATACTGCTACTAACTAAAAACGAAATAAATTAAGTTTAATTGAAATACCCACAAAAATGATGGTAAGAAGTGTGTCTGTTTACAATTTGTTACACACAGAGAGTAATTTCTTATTGTGAGTCACAGGAAGAAATCTGTATAGAAATAAATTTTGGTGTTATTTCACTTAAACTTAATTTATTTACTTGTTTTAAGTGTTGCCAGGAGATGAGAAAAAAAGAAGCTAAATTGAATTTTAAAAAAGGTCAAAAAAAGGTTAGCATATTTTTTTTTTAATTTAAAAGTTATTTTTGTTCGTCCTCATTTGTTTTTGATATTTTTAAAGATATTGCAATAAATATATAAAACATGAAACAGCTGCCAGCAAAATGACCCAATGCAAAATCGCCCAAAAAATTCGCATACGAGTATTTCTAAAGAAAATTTACTCAATATTTCGAAATGATTTTTCAACTATAATAAGTTTCTGATTACGCATTTCCAAATTTTTTAGATGATTTTTCGCTTTCATTATATTTTTTTAATTATATTCGTAAATAATTTTTATGGTTAATAAAAAAATTACTCGAGAAATGGCATAGCGTACTTTATAGGCCTTCTTGAAGACTTTATAAATCCCCATATAAAAATGCATCCATAATATTGTTTTTCTTTTGTTAATTTTTTATAAAAGAAAATTTTTAAACAACATCTGGAAAAAATAAAATTATTTCCACAATTTTTCGAGTTTTACTGCGATTTATTAAATTTTTTACATAAAAGCCTATATAAAGATACAATAATTTTTAAAGGCATTTTTGTTGTAAACATAACGATATTTAGTATTTTCAAATCAGATAAAAACTGTAGAACTTATTCGATTTTATCAAAAATGACTTAATCAAACTTTCCGTACATTTCCCATTTTTTTCTCAAAAAGTAAGCACTAAATAAAAAATATATGAAGAATTTTTTAATAATATTTACAAAATAATTAATAACCTCTTGAGTTTTTTTTTTAGCGATTTGATATGGGGATATCTCTTTTCATTCTAAGCTAAATGACATTAAAAACTTTTGATATAAATGTGTTTAGTCTTAAAGAAAAAAATTCCACAAAATTTTAATCAAAGTCAAAATTTCGAAAAAGTTAAGGAAAATAAATTTAAAAATTTTGATATGTCATTACTTATTTGAAGTGCATATAAAAGTTCTTAAATATTGTTAAAAGATACGTTCCTGCACTTTCTAAGTCAATTTAAAAATCTTAAATTTACTTACAATTCAAAGAGGTAAGAGTTCTTTAGTGCATGAACTACGTTTCTTTTTCGCAATATCTCGAAATTAGGCTGAAATTAGGACATAACAATTTTTTTAAAATTTTCATGTCCTTATTAGGCTGTTTTTTAAGTGAAAATAAAAAGTGTCCTTTTGTGTAATCCATTTAATAAGTCCATAAAATTAGTTAAGTTATTTCCAATTTGGAGAATAAAGTGCCGCAGACAAAATTTTTTGTTAAATGTAAACAATCTTGATTTTTTGTGCGAATAAATACACAGAATTTCTTAAATGGATGATTCTGTAAAAATAAAATTATTAATAGAAAAAAAAAATATTTCCTTCGTTATTGAAATAGTAACATTTTAGCTTTTTAAGGCAATTTTAGGAATCAAAAAAAGAAAAAAGCTAGAAGCTAAAACGAAAATTGTTATCCTATAAGCAAAATAAAAAGGCTATATTTAGTTTTAAAAAGGCTAAACTGGCAACACTGGCTGTTTGTAGATAGAAGAATATGAAGTGTTATACATCATTGAAGAGCAGTGTTTATATCATTTCTCCTCATACATAAACATTTGCATATGGAAGAAAATATGTTTCAAAAAATTCTAATAATATATTCGAACAAGTTAGAATTTTAAAACGTTTATTATATTGAAATTATTTTTTGAAATATTTATGTGCAATTGAAATATCTAAATTTTTGTAAAAAGTGTAAAAATTTTGGACTCATTTAAACCTGGTACAAATTTTTTTAAGAAATTGTAAAATTTAGTGTGATCCCAAATTCGTCCCAAATTTTTGTTGCGTCAGTAAATGCAAGCCCCAAAGGCCTTTCTTGCGATGCCAAATGTTCATATTGTTCCTTTGACAGAAATATGAAAAAAAAAATCCGAAAAACCCGCAAAATGGACATTTTTTCATTTTAATCCAGCTCACGAAAGTATACTGTCAGGACGAAAATTTTGCGAAGGGGTATCTTAAAATGAACTAAATTTTAACTTGAGCTGGGAACATCGATGTCTCATTTTCTCTCCATACAAACGGAGCCACCCTAATGTATATATGAGTGCTTTTAATTTATATGGACTTTACAGAAAAGACAAATAAAACTAGTTGAAACCTGTATTATATTATTTTCTTTGTATGTGCATGAGGACAAAAAACAACCTCAAATTCTAACAGACTAAAAGCAAAAAGACCAATAAAGTTTTTTTTTTATCATTTGTATAACTTTTTTGACTAAAAGTATTAAGGAATTAAAGCTTAGTTAAATGTTACATTCTTTTGCACAATGTATTGTTAAGTTAATTTAATTGAAAACTTTTGTCATATACACCCTACACTACACAGGTTGGTCTGTATCTTTTTAATAACAAAAAAAAGCGGATTTAATTAGGATGACATTAATTTTTCGCCAAACTTCGATGTTTCACCAAAAATTTTATGTTTCACCAAAAATACAAAATATCATTAAAAATCTTTTTATTTTTCATTTAAAATTCGACGTTCATAAAAATTTAGATTTGCCACCAAATTCCATTTTTTACAAAGATTTCGATTTATTTTCTAAATCCGATTCAAAAAAGTAAGTTTATTGGGGCTAAAAAAAAATGTAAGAAGTTCATAATCACCGAAAGAAAATTTTAACCTATCATAACTTATGGTTTTTCCAGTTAAAAAAAATGTTACTGTACTGATTAAAAACCATTCTAGTAACAGAAAAATTCAATAAAAATTACAAAAATATAAACCGTTATAAAGCAACGGTTCTTTAACATAACTGTAGTTGAAAACTGATATAATACAAAGATTTTCTTTCTATTTTAAGCAAAATCTTTGTGAATCTTTTTTCATTTTAAAGATTAATGAGTTTTCTACCGTAACAAATAACATTTTTTGAAATAACTTAAGTTTGGGGAGTTTTAAGACTACAACTTTTTTTTATACATATTTTTTTATATTAATTTTTGTTAGACAAAAAAGATTTTAATAATGATACGTCAACGCATATCTCACCAACAAAATTTTTATGTTTGATTGCTTACATCAGTAAAGAACAGGAAGAGTTTGTGAGTTATTGAATTTATTATTAGAAATATTATTAGTTACAATTAAAAAAAATATATGAAATCAATAAAATCATTAAAAAAAGTATAATTGAACAAAATCAATTACTGAGAAGAATAAAACATACGAGTAAAAATTGGTTGGTACAAGAGACTGATTTATCAAAATTATTTAATGAATATATATATATATATATATATATATATATATATATATATTTATATATATATTTGATTTGAAAAGTTATGGACCGATTGGATTGATTTAAAAATTCGAAATCCGAGAAAAATATTTACTACAGATTTGCGCAAGAACGAACTTCTTATAAAGGGGCTTTAAAAGTCCAAAAACGCGTTTTGGCCGATATCTCGGATACTAATAGATCAATTAAGTTCAGTTTTGCAGCACAAAAATTCTGACAAACCAAGAGCTGTCTATCTTATATAGGGACTTCAAAAAGTTAAAAATAAAATTGATATAGCTTATTGTTATTGTTGTTTTTCAGTGTCCATGAAAACAATAACTATGCAAAGCAGCCATTAAATAAATAAAAAAGATTTTCAAATAACTCGGTAGTTTATAGACCGATTTGGTTGATTCAAAAAACCGAAAAAACATTTATGACCGATCTATATAAGAACGAAGCCTATATCTTGCACAGGACCTTCAAAAAGTCTAAAAATAGGTTTTTACTGATATCTCGGATACTAATGGAATGATTTTGTTCATTTCTTTCGAAAAAAAAATTAAAAAAAAAAAATATTTCGAATTTTCTGTGCAAGAAAGAAGTCGCTAGATTATATGGTGACTTAGAAAAGTCGAAAACAAAAACGTTTTTTGGAGGTATCTTCTGTTTTTTTGGCAATATCTCTGTTATCTATGGTCTGATATTGCTCTGTAAATTGATATATTAAGCATATATCTAAGATATCTGTGGCTTTTTAAAAATTGATTTCAACATATAAATGGACAGACGGTCAGACGGACAACGTTATATCGACTTTCCTATCAATAAGGATCCCAAATATATATACCTTTTGGGGTCCTGGATTAATATTGTAGACATTACAAATGGAATGACAGACTTTCATTTGTGGTGAAGGGTGTAAAAATGATTTTTCTGAAAGCTTAGGTTCTTGTCTACAACTCTCCCATACATTTCAGTTCAGTCCGTCCAATACTTTATTAGATACAGATTTATTAGCAAAATTTTTGCGATCGATTCCACAGGTCAACGGGACACCCTTTTGAACAATAAACTAAAAATATATTTTTTAAAAAGAGTACTTTCTCAAAAAAAAAAAATAAAAAAAAAAATAAATAAATAATGTGAAATAAATTACTTAAATTATTTTTTTTTTTAGAAAAAAAATACCGTTTATCGCAAAAATAAAATTTTTGTAGATGACATTTTCCAACTGCGCCTCCCAACATTGTTTGAGATAGGAGGGAAAGTATTTTAGGTATATAAAATCGTCATATGCTGATGTAGAGTACTTTAGTACTTTGTATTTGTTTGCTTGAGTTAAATATTCTATATTTTTTTCTTAAACTTTATTGTGGTTTATGACGAAAAAAGACAGACGGCTTGTCCTAAAGTTAACTTAACTTTAAACTAAAAGTTTAAATTTTTTTTGTAGAATTAATTTATTGTGCAGCTCTAATCAATGAACTACATAATCAAGCAAATAATTAAGTTATTATACTCTTATAATTTGATTTAAATTAAGTATTTCAGTTATTTTATTTAAAACACTAAAATTCATGTATTAAATTACAAAATTCGTTGATATAACTAATTCCTTGAAATTTATTATGTAATGAATTATAATAAAGTAAAAAATCTCCTACAAAAGAGTTAGTCTCTTTTTTCTAATTCGATTGAATAAAACTTAAAACAAAATAAATAGCTTTATTTGAAAATTTGTAACTTAAGTAAGCCAATACCATTTTCTCTAATCTAATATCTAAAACGAAGTCTCCTTGGAAATGTTTAAAATGTCCTAAATTCGTTTGCAAGAAATATTTTTTTATTTACAAAAATAATATTGGCGTTTTTATTTTTATTTATTATTTTTTTTTTATTAGGTAATAGTTTACATATAAAAAAATTGCTTCAATAATTCAGACACAAAATGATAGCGCACCAGTAGTCTAGCAAAACCGGTCTCGGTTTTATGGCCTCCTGAAATTCGATTTTTTCGGAGCCCTTTTTTCATTTTTCATTAGCATTATTATAGATAGATATTTTCTGAATACCAATCGCCTTTAGGTCCATTTTTGTTATAATATTGGTTACATTATTTGACTTGGCCTTATGTCTAAACTACTGAACCGATTAAAACGAAATATGACACATATGTATATCTTTAATGGAAATACTGACTATATGCCACTCCCACTTTTTAAGAAAGGATTGCTTTGCTTTCGAGTAAGCAAATTTCAAATTTCATAAATTGTTGATGACAGTGGTAAAAAAATATTACATATAATAAAAGTAGGCGAAAAAGAAGCGTGGCATCCACACAGATTAAAATTTATAATATACAATATTTTCTATTCCTCGTGTATGTCAAATTTTGTGTAAATTGTTTTAGTAGCATCAAGAAAGTAGCAAAAGTGATTTTTACTGAAAGTGAGCTAAAAAATGGGCGTGACATCCAACTTATATTTTAGCCCATAGTTTTCTCCAAAAAATACTTGATATATGTGCTAAATTTTATTTGAGCTTTCAAAAAAATAATTGTTTACAAAAAGTTGGCGTGGCATTCTTATTAATTTTATATCCCATATTTCCTTTCGGCGGATTTACGATGTATATATAGTATCGAGCATAAAAAATACAACGCTATGATGTGATGTTTGTTCGAACATATTTTGCTTATAGCGTAACAATACTGTTGTGATTTTAATGCTTGTAGCCATAGATTCTTGTTGTATAAAATTTTTTCGAATATTTTTGTTCGTAAGGAAAATTATTAAACGTTTAATGAAAGCAGTTGTAAATTTGAGCGAGCAAAAAAAGTGCAAATTTAAGCAAAAAATACAGACTTGTCCTAAATTTTTTTTAAATTTTGATAAAAAGCATTATTATTGGAAAAGTTTGGATACTATAGTATTGTTAAGTAACATGGTTTGCTATTCTTTCATATAGACTAAAATACATTAAATCTATGGATAATATAAAATAATCTCTGTTTCTATTAAATTTTGCTATTTTTCTTAACTATTTTGGAAAATTTTCAATATAGATTGACATTTTTGGAATTATTATTTTTTATTAGCTTGAAATCTTACAAAAATTCTGTACGAAAAAGCATTCAAATATTCATGATAGTTTGGCTTAATTTGATAATTCCTAATTCTATAGGAGTTTTGGACCGAAATAACTCGACCAATTTCGGTCATTATTATGATAGAATCCAAAGCTAAATATAATTTTTTTTTGGCAATGATACGATATTGTTTAATGCCCGATAACGCAATAATGTTCAGATATCCCTTGAATTTGGTTTTGAAATAAATTCTAACACATGGAAAGACAATTATGAATTAAATCTATTTTGACTCTCATTCTATGTCAAATAATTAAAATTTCATCCTTCGTGGTTATTGAACTTTTCTACTATTGGAAATTAATTTTTAAGGAAATATATCTATCTAGGTAGTCTAAATTCGAAATATATGCGTTTAGAGTCAAAATAATAAAAGTTGTCGTAATAAGATATCATTTCCATTAAACACTACTCGTTAAAATAATAAATGACCTGCCTCCAAAAGTAAAGTTGCTAGTTTGCTCTTAATAAATAATATGTTGTGTGTTAGAAGAGTTTTCCGTTAACATATTAATATCATTAAATCAACGATTGGTAGCCATAGTAGCTTTAAATGGTCACATATATTCATTCGAGTAACAACAAATATCTACTGTTCCATGACTTTTATCAATTTTTTTCATGCATGATCTAAGATAACTTTTAAGAATCCTCCTATTAGAATTACATTATCATAATGTTGTTCTAAAACATTTCTAATTAGAAAAAAAAAAAAATGGAGAAGAGTCTTTTTTTAATATCATGTATGTCTTTTGTAGTTAAAATGATCTTAGATTTATGTATATTGGCAGTAATTCATGGTAATGCAATCAAATTATTGTTTCCAACATTTTTTCCATTATTATTTTTATAAAAATTTAAAAAGTTCTACTGATTTTTTGGAGTTGCATTTTTTATTCGCAATTATTTACAACCGTTTGAACAAAATTTATAATAACTATTCCTATGTATTGTAAGGAACTTTCGGTTACCCAGGTTTGCAGCTGGGGTATTCTTAGTCGTGTTCAAGGTTCTTACATAAAATAACAACATATTTATTTAAATTCTAGTTTTGTCCATTTATTACTTACCTTTTCACTTTATATATTTTTTTTCACAAAAAAATTCTTTGTTGAGACAGTGCTGTTTCGTTAGGCCTCCTTGTTGCCTTGCATCCTATTTACTATCTCCTATTATTGTAGTTTTCCTGCACTTTGTTCGAACCGATAGTGGTTGTTGCATCGAACCCTCCTTTCTGTTGTCTCCTTTATGTTCGCTGCTGTAACAGTTTTTTTATCTGTGTGTGAGTGTCTGTGTGTGTGGCCTCTTGTTTGTTTATTTCATCTCCTTCTTGCTTGCTATGTTTAAATCTTTCCTCTGTTTCTCCTCAGTTCGCTGCTACTCTTACGCTCCTGTATATTTCTCCCTGCTGCTTCTCCTCCCTACTGTTGTGTTCTCGCTTCTACCTCCGTGATTCGTCAGTTCTGCTACTCGCCTGATCAGCTGTGACGATGTAGGTTTTGATGTCTTCACTCGGTTTTGCTCCCTGCTGCTTTCTATTGCTACTTCTGTCTGCTGTATTTTCTGATAGTTAACTGTTAAATAGCTAGTATGGATATTTGAGGTCAAATCCAACACCTGCGTCTGACCTGAATGCTTTCACTCCTATGTTCCCCATCGACCTTCAGAACATTTCGTTCCATTCTTTGCCCCATCGACCTCCGAAAAATCTGAAATGAAAAGAGTCTAGATAGATGTAATTCATATCCCGACCAATAAAACGCGAATGCATCCTTTATTTTATTCTTATGTTTACATTGGAAAAATTATTCTAATAATTATGTGGGTCAAACTTCCAAGAATTTTGGTCCTCACAGTATAACAATTTGGAACAAAATAACATACAAAAGTTGGTTAAGACCACAAGGAATAATATCACAAATTTGGCTAATTTAATAACGTTATTTAATAACATTATATCAATGCGATAAAATATCAAATAGCCCAGCGTTGCATTTTTTATGCTCGATACTGTATGTGTAAAATATCAGTTAAATTCGGTTGAATAACGTGACTTCTCATATATTGGGAGAGGCATTTAATAAAAATCTTACGTAATATCTAAGAGAAGCTTTGTACTCTATGAAACAATAAGTATCCTTAAATATATTAAAATTTATTGACCTAAATGTTTTTTTATTTACACACAATAAAACAAATGCTCTAAAATATTCGAAGCTTAGGAGTTCATAAAATCGAAATTCGAACTAACTTTGAAAAACCCTTTGAAGATTTTATTAATCTGATGGTGTGCATTAATTTAGCTTTGGAATCATTGAGGTAATATTTAATTATGGGATATTTTGTTCAATGATTTTCATTTATAGTTAAACTATTAAAATTTAAATTGTTAATTCCTTTATTTCTATTAAATAATTAAATATTAAAAATTTTTCAATAACATGTAAAATTTTTCATTCCAAAATAAATAATAAAAATATTTCTGTAAACGATTTATAATAATTACTAAAAAAGTAGTAGAGATTTAAGGCGCTATTCGTAATAAAAATTTTAAATTTATAAACTTTTAAAAATTTTTTTACCATAAAGCTTTGATAAATTCAAAATTTTTATTATGAATAAGGCATTTAAAATATATATAGACATTTAATTTCCCAAATGATTTGCAAAAGCTTTAAAGTTAAATGAACATTTCACAAATGTAAAATTTTCTTTACTCCTCTCATGTTAGTATGTAACCAGGATTTTCTACATCGTTTTGTAAAAATAAAATGAAAAAGGGGAAAAGTAGCAAAAAATGTACAAAAAGAAAATCATGTTGTAATCCCAAGGTTTTTTTTCATTTTTTTTTTTATAAATAGAAAGATACAAGTTCTTGAAAAAGCTTAAAATCAAGTTAATTCAAAAAAAAAAAAAAAAAAAAGAAAAAAGAAAAACTTCATTACACTTGAACAAATTTTATATCAAAACATACATTTTTGTAAAAAAATCTTTTACAGTGAAAAACAACTCAATAACAAACATGGCGTATATTAAGGCCTACTTGAGGACAATATAGTAAATTTAAAAAATTTAAGTTATGCTTAAAAAAGTTTTCTGTTTTTCTTTTCTTGATTTTTTTTTAGCTTTTTGAATTTTTAAAGAAAGTTAAAGAATTAGGCATTTCAACCGTGTACATTTGTTCAGGCTTTTATTAAATATTAAAAGCAAAAATAAATTTCTCAAGTTTATGTGCAATTTATTATAAATTTTTCTATACAACCATACAAAAATTTTGAGGAAAATTTTTGTTTTAAACACACAAGTTCCAAGTACTATATCACAATTTATTTGTGATTACTGTATGAATATGATCAGGCGCGGATCACGGGGAGGGGGAAGGAAATTACCACTCCCGCCCCCAACCCGATATGAATTTTTCAACTAAGAAAAATCAAACACAAAGAAATATTTACAATAGGAAAAGGAAAAAATAAAAATTATTTTGTAAAAATTAGTTTGTCATAAATAGAAAAAGTTGTGATGAATTTATCTTGAATATTTTTTATCTAAAAATTTTCATCTTTCTTCGAAAATTTTTAAATAAATCGATAGCTTTTAAGAATTGGCACCTGTTTAATAAAAAAAATGTAAGAAATGCACATTTTTAAGTATTTTTATTTACAATTTTTTAAATACTACATAACATACACTGGTGCATATTTCTATAAACGCATTTAATGGTAAGAAATATTTGTTTCTTGCTTTTCTTGTTTTTTTTTTTTTTTTAATTTAGCAATCAGAACATACTGGTGATCATTTCAGTGAAATATTCTTAAAAACGCAGTCGAGAAAAATTTTTATAAAAAGTTATTGCAACAAAAAAAATTAAAAAAGCTTTAGTTATTTTTTTCACTTAAGTTAAGTTTCTGATGACAACAACTCTGTTTACTGGAAATATTTTTGTGCCAATTGGGAAATTTTATCAGCCTAAATAATGCCCAAGAGAACTTTTAGACCAGGAAAAATTCAAATTCAATTTTTTCATAATCAATGAAATGAAAAATGAAAAAATAGAAATTGAACGAAAAATTAACAGTTCGGAAGAAGTTATTAGAGGTTTTTTTAAGAAAGGGCAGAAATACAGAGTGCAGAAACCAACAAAATCTAATCAAAAATTAACAAAAATGCAAATTAATAAAATAAAAGTAGAAGCCACCCGCAATAAACTACTCGTAAATTAAAAAAATAATAATAAACTTGACCTTCCTGTCACTTCCAAACATGTTGCACACATTTTGCGAACAGATGGTAAGATAAAGTAGAAGGAACCAAATGTAAGCCAATGTTAAAACAGCATCATAAAGAAAATCGTTTAAAATTTGCGCGCAAATATATTAAATGGACAGATGAGTGGAATAATGAAATCTTTTCTGATAAAAAGAAATTCAATTTGGATGATCCCGATTTTTATTTTTGCTGTTGACATGATTTGAGGTCGAACGAAATTGGTATGTCGAAACGCAATTTCGGTGGAGGCAATGTTATGGTTTGGGCAGCCGTTTATGCTGTATGAAGATCAAAAATATATTTTGTTCCAACTAAAATGAAGAGTGCAATTTATAATGAACTGTTATCCTGTTGGCATATCCCAACAGGATAACGCTGTGGTTTAATAAATATAGCATTCCACTATTGGACTGGTCTGCTTGCAGTCCGGATTTAAATCTAATGGAGAATCTTGCGTAAAGTTTACGCAAGAAATGCACAGAATGAAACCATAATGACAATAACAGAGTTAAAACTAAAAATTAAGCAAGCCTGGGAAGAAATTGAAAGTGATTTTCTTCAAAAATTAGTCGAATCAATACCAGACCAAATTTTTTAAGTTATCCAAAATAAAGGTTCATTAACACATTATTAATAACACTAAATCGCGATTAATTTTTTTTCGTTTTGCCGATTTTTTCCGTTTTGGCGTTTTTTTTTTCGTTTTGGAAATTGCTTTTAGTTTGTTTTTTTTTTTTTTTTGTTTTAGTGTTAGAATAAAAAAAATTGCCAGAACTCAAAAAAAAGATATAGTCAAAACTGAAAGACTATATCTTTTTTTTGAGTTTTGGCAATTTTTTTTATTCTGCCAATTTTTTTTTTTTCGTTTTAGAGATTTTTTCATCTTTGACAATTTTTCTTATTTTAGCGATATTTTTGCGTTTACGAATTTTATGTAATTGGGTTTTTCTGTACCCACCATCAAAAAATGATGGCGGGTATATTAGGTTTGTCATTTGTCATAAATTTTATATATTCTGGGTCCCCGTGAAAATTTACTATTGTAGGAATCGCTATTAAATTTTTAGTAATTTAAGCATTGTTGAGGTATCAAATTTGTGTTAATTGCAATAAAATATAAGATATTCTTATTAAAATTTAATTATTGGAATCGCTTTCTAACCAATCTTTTTTCTATGTGCATAAAGGTTTAGGATTTTTTTTTCAAATTGGATAAAACCCACAAAAGTTATTCTATTTTATCTGTAGTAACTTATTAGAACTTTTCATACATTTTTTATGTTTGCTCCAAAAAGTATGCATCAAATAAAACATAAAGTATAATACAATTTATTTACAACTTTTTGAATTTTTAAGCGATTTTGAAAGAAGGTTTCTTGTCTTACATTATACAAAATAGATTTTAAATATTTGCCCCTATCATATTGAAAGAAGAAAAACTTATTTCCACCAGAAAATGCAAACCACTTAAATACGAACAATCTCAAAAAATGTTAGTAGAAAAGTTTAACGGTTATAACTAATAATAAAATTTTTTACAAGAATCTGCGAAAATTCGTCAACATTTAAGAAAAATAACCAACATAAAAATAAAGGTTAAATACAAAAACAAAAGGAGAATCATTCTCTCCAGCAGCAAATTAGATAAACACCCACACTTTATTGTTTACGTAGATGTATTTTGTGTACGTGTTAATAGAAACTTTAAACGCTTATAAATTCGCTAAATTTTTTTCGTTTTCACGATTCGTTTTGCCGATTTTTTTCCGTTTTGGCTTTTTTTGTCGATTTTTTTAATTTTGGGGATTAATTTTATTTTTCCTTTTTTTTAATTTTTTCGTTAAAATTTTTTCGCGATTCGTTTTTTCTTTCATTTTGCCGATTTTTTCCCTTTTAGCATTTTATTTTTTTTGTCGATTTTTTTCGTTTTGGGGAATGCTTTTATTATTTTTTTTTCTTTTTTTTTTTTTTTGTTTTAGCAATTTTGCCCGTTTAGATCAATTCTTCCTCTTTTACGTTTTTTTTTTTAGTTTTGGCAATTTTTTTCATTCTGCCATTTTAGAGGTTTTTCCCATTTTGACAATTTTTCTCATTTTGTTTTGTTTGGTATTGAAAACAAGCAAAATCGCTTCACAAAGAAAAAGTATGGACCAAATACTAAAAAACAGAGTGTCCGTCGTAACTCCAGTTTATACTTTTCGCCCTATATCTTTTATAAAAAAGCATGTACATTAACCAACTTCTTCACAAATAATTCATAGACCAATATATACTCGGAAACCAAAAAATAGGCGTGGTCCACTCACTTTACCGCCCACCTCTCATATAGTTGTGGAATTTTAAAAAGTTGCAGATACATGGTGAATATATAGATTCGAATATGATATTCTCACATGTTTTGGCTATTTTTTTTTTAACGCCTTTTCCGCTTTGGAAATTTTTTCCCTTTGGCGATTTTTTCATTTTGGTGATTCTTTTCTAAAAATTTTTCTTACATTTAAGGACATTTTAAAATAACTTTTATAATATATATTATTTCTGCTCGAAAAGATAAAATAAATTTGCTTAATAGATTTAAGAGTGAAAAAATAACTATTCCCTTTCTTCTACTTTCTAAATCAATATGAAAATCAAAAATTGACTTAAAATTTAGGGAGCTGCAAGATTTTTAGTGCAGGAAAAGAATTTTTATCTCGTAACGTATTTCGAAATTTTTGACAATTGTTCTGTGATGTCCTCAGGAATCTTCCTGAGCCCACATTAGGTCGTGTTTCGAATGAAATTAACATGTCATTTTGTAGCAATGTAATTTTTGTTTATTTATTTATTTTTTCCTAAAAATTAAGTTTAAAACAGATCACAAAAACTACAAAAAATGTTTTCATATTTTAGCATTTATTGGGTAACTTCGAAAAACTTTTAATATTTTCTTTCAAAAAGGAGGTACTGAAATCCTCCATATAAAAACCGATTAACAGACTATAAGTTCTTAAATGTTTTTTATATGTATTATTTTTGCATATTTATCAAAACAATATTTTTAATTTTTTAATTAATTTCTCATTAATTGAAAAGGTTTAATTATTATTATTATTATTATTATTATTATTTTTTTTTTTGTTATTTTAAGCTATAGCAAGTGATATGCAAATTGCTTTTAATTTATTGTAATATAACGACAAAATAAATACCCATAAATATTAATGCCGACATTAAACATAAATTAAAAATAAAATTTTTCTTAAAAAGAATATAATTACACTGTGTTAGCCACAAATTTTAACAAGCTGGGCACACCACTGTTAAAGCTAATTCGTGCACGCTGAATTCAATGGTGGAAGCCGTTTTTCGAAGTTAGCGCTGGTATTCGTGATATTTGGGTTTAGTCTTTATTATGAAACACAAAAAATATAAAATTATAAATCGGAAAATATTTATGTAGATTAAACACGAAAGCGATTGATTATATACTCGAATGAATTTGTATTTTGTATGTATTTATGTTTAAAAAGTTGCTCATCGTTAACATTAGTTAGCTTAACTACGGAATTGTTATAATAGCTTTGGTTAATTTAAAGTGTTGTAATTTAGCATTTAAAATATATTTGGTGATAAAAATTCATGACTCTATACTTCAATAGAACCTTAGTTATTTTGTTTAAATTTAACAACTATATTATTAAAATTAAACAAAAAGCCTTAATTTTACTAACCCCTCTTTTAACCTTTCAAAATGCAATATCTCAAGAACGAGCGCTAACATTTAAAAATGGTTAGCGTCATCGATTTATTCAAAGGGTGCCCATCTTGTTAAAAAAAAACAAGTCTAATTTTTGAGCACAGTGTTATCATTAAATCAAATGAATTTTGAAAAAGTTTCTCTAATTTGTTTTCAACAAGAAAAAACAATTTAAAAGAAAAGTTTATCTTTTATTTTTTGTCCATAAACCACTAAACATTGAGTTGATGTTTAAGTTAAATGTTTTATAAATTACCCAACAACTAATCAATAATATTCTATTTATATTTTAAACACACAAAAAGGTGGTAAACTCCAGGTTTGTCGTTGTTGTTTAGAATAAACGACAACAACCATCTCAGTGCAAGTAGCTCTTTAAATAGAAAGAAGTAAAAGACAGCAAAAAAAAAAAAAGTAAAATATAATTTATAAACATTTTGAATATTTATAAACCAAGAAGAGCCAGTCAGTCAACTGGATCTAAATGTAAAATCAATAAATTGTGTTTCAAATAAAGTGATTTTTTTCTCTAGCATAAACACGCACTTATATACACATACGCAGGAATTTATTTTTAAAATATATAAATACATACAAACTTACAAACATTTTGTCTATCAAGCGCCTCTAAAGCTTTTTGGCCTATCATTTATATGAATTCTGTATTTACCATAACTTCTTTGTAGAATATTCGTTTACTCGATATTTGTGATATTGTGCTTTTTATTGTATTTTTTATATGTATTTATATATATATATATATATATATATATATATATATTTGGTTCTTTTTTTATATGTATTTTTTTATATGTAAGTAAATTTTAAACTGTTGCTGCATTTGATATGGGAATGTGTAATTTGTATGGAAATGCGCACAAGTTATAATGCACAGTGGGGGCAATTGCAAAATAGATGCTAATAAGTCTGAATATTTTTAACCGCTCAACCGATTTTAGTAAAACTAGCAATATCAATAGAGAAGGAGTTAAGCTTTCAGAATATTGTTGGCTGGAGTGTTTAGCTGGAGAACAGACTGTGCTACAGTGGTCCAAAGTTGTTCATCTCGGAAGTGAAAAACACATCGGAGCTTGTAACTTTTACAAATATGAACCGATTTTTCAATATATTTCAATTTGAATTTTTCTATGCATTACAAAGAAAAAACATACTTACTGTGGTTATCACTTTTGGTTTAAAAGATATTTGACTTCAAAAATTAAATTTTTCATTTTTATCTTTGGCTTTTTTGCGATTTTGACCCATAACTTTTGAAATAAAATTTTTTAAATTTGTTTTAAAATACGCTGAAATTCTCTGTAATTTTCTAAATTATGCTAAAAAAATTTTTTAGTTATCTCAATTCTTGTTAACAAATTTTCAAAGTCAAAATTTCAAAACAGTTCTCAAAATTTTATTTTTTTACAAAAAAAAAAAAAAACTTATATATTTATTTTTCTTTTTTTTAAATTTTGTTGAAAAAGTTCAATACTTTTTGGCACTTCCTGAAAGACTGGTCCTTAAAAAAGCGTGTATGTGTAACTATGAAAAGTGTTGAATATTCTGCCTACATCTAGCAGTGGTCAAAAATGATAAATTTTTAATGAAAAGTTTAACCCTTTGAGTTTGAAAAAAATTTATTGTTGATTTCGGTACTTCTGCAAATTAAATGGTTTAATATGTTTTTAAATATTTTACAATAAACTGTAACAGCCGGTAAATTTGGTCACGAGGCAATTTTTTGCAAAGACCAATATTTTCAATAACAAAAACATAAATATATATATATATCTGATCTTTATATTTATCAATTCTTCATTAACTACATTATAACATGTGGAAAGATAACTTCGATATCTATAAGAAATTAGAAAATATTCTGGCTCACATTTATGAAATATGTTCCTGTAAACATAAAGTGTGCCAAAAAATTTAAAATAGTAAAATATTTTATACATAATTTTAAAGAAGACACAATTTTCTTTAAAATGATATATAATATGGATACTTTGTATTTACAACATTTCTTGTAAATAAACTTGAATTTAGCAAAGCGTTGCAAATTGTTAAATCTTTTGTTTTTATAACCTACACTAGCATAGGGGGTTGGGGTATTATGCGTTTCTGCTGATATTTATAACGCATAGAAAAAGTTATAAAACACCTACCTTAAAGTAAACCAATCGACTCAGAATCACTTTTTAATTCGATCTAACGATGTCCGTCCGTCAGTATGGGTAGCAATTTTAAAGATAATTCAATGAAATTTGCCATGTGGGACTTTTATGATATAAGGACGAAGCCTATTGAAATTGTTTGTGATCGGTCCATTATTTCACCTAGCCCCCATACATATGTCTCCCCGGAATAGAGTTAAATACTCAAAAATGCCTTAAAAAATAATATTTTAATGAAATTCGGTGCAAAGAAGTGCTATAGAGTATCAATCTTTGTACCAAATTTTATAAAGATCTGTCCACAACTGACCATAGCTCCCATATAAACCCCTCTTCCGAAAATCACTTTAACGTGCATAAATCCCATATGAACGTTAGTATCAAGTCAATATTCGACAATATTGCCAAATGGAAATAATATTACCAAATTTTATGATAATCGGTCCATACGATAGCTTCCATATAAACCCACTTTCTGTAATCTGTATTTGTAGGGTGTAGGGTATCACATAGTCAGTCTTGACCGACTATATTTTTCTTACTCGAATCATGTTGTTTTTGATGTTGTCTTACCGCACGTAATAGTGCACTGCATTACCAAAAATACAAGGAAACATGAAAATTTCACAGTTTTACTTATTTGAAATTGTTCTACTGAAAGCATAACAAACTCAAAATAGTCCTGTTATATATCAATTTAAAGGGAATAGCGCCTTCTTTTATATTATGTATAATAAATTTCACTATTTTAAACTTTTCTTAAAATAAAATAAAAAAAGTAATGCAAATTATGTTTACAGAGACATATCTCTTAAATTTGAGGCTGAATATTTTTTAAATGCTTATAGATGTCAAAATTGTTTTTACATATATCATACAGGAGTTAATGAAGAATTGATAAATATAAAAATCAGAAAAATACATATATGTAATTTTACTATATAATTTTAACTGTTTTAATAAAATTTTCTAAAGGTTTTTGGAAATTGTATTCCAATTAATTCAAAATATTTTTTTTATAGCACTACATTTTTATACATAACTTCCATGTAAAATGTTTTTCGAAAAAAGTTAAACCCCTAATGAACACTAATTGTTTATTTATTTATGGAAAAATTTCCATATTTTTTTATAGAAAATTTTTGATAAATTTTCTCGATTAATTTTCTTTTCATATAAAATTTTTGATAATTTTTCTTTTTATATGAAATTTTCGATAAATTATCTTTTTATAGGAAATTTTCGATAAATTTTCTTTTTGAGTTTTTTTTAGAAAAATAATTATTTATATAAAACATATTTTTTTTATTAATAGGGAACTTTTATTCTATTTTCGATTTGTAAAAAATTTTTAATAAGTTTCTTTTTATAAAATTCGCGATAAATTTTCTTGCTATAGGAAATTTTCGATAAATTTTCTTTTTATACGAATTTTTCAACACATTTTCATTTTGTAAAAAATGTTCGTTAAATTTTATTTTTATAGACAGTTTTCAAAAAATATTCCTTTTATAAAAAATTTCCTTTAAATTTTCTATTTCTCGAAAAAAGTTATATCCCTAATGAACACTAATTGTTTTGCTTAAAATTGTAAAGTAAAACCACTGAACACAAATTTTAATTGAAATCATCAACTTCTTTGTGCCAGCTTTTCTTTATGATTATGTAAAATACTTGACGTATTATTAACATGAACTAAATAAATAAATATTATATATACGCATGTATGTACATTTGAGTGCACATTGTGCCACGAATTTTGGATCAAATTAATTTGTGTATATCAAAAAAAAAAAAAAAAAAAGAAATAATAAAAAATAAAAAATAAAAAAATAATAATAAATAAATGAATAAATAAACTAAATAAATCTCATATGTTTTTCGGGAACACACAGTCGTCCCGAAACGATATTTTTAATAATTCTGTAACTTTTGAACTGCTGCACATTGGGGCCGAACAACAAATTTTTTGTAATAAATCTGTATCTCCTAAACTACTGCTCGGATCGAATTGAAATGCATGGAAGAGTTGTAGAGGAGGACTTAAAGCTTTCAGAAAAGTTATCCTGTAGTCACCCTGTGTTAGCACCAGATAATCTACAGGGTGTCAATGTTGACTACCTCGTTTATGTAAAAGTTTAAAAAATTTTAACTTCTACTAAACAAGACCGCTTACAAAGATTTTTAAATTTCTGTAAGCTGCTTGATAAGATAAAGAAAAAATAAGCTTATTCACTTATATTATCTCTTGCAGTTAAAAAGATGTTTATGCTTGAATTTTGATTTCAGAAATAAGTTCTGAAGTGTATAAGGGAAAATTTTTTTTTAAATATTCTGCAATTTATAATATATTTCGAAATAATATGCTGAAAATTTTTTTATTATGACAATTCGTCTAGATGTGAAAAACGTTCACTTCCAAATTAGTATGAAAAATGACTTTTTTTTATATAAATACAAAAATGGAAATAAAAAAAGTACTATTTGTTCACTTTTTTCTCTAAGTTTTTTAATAAAGAATTTTTTCCTTACACATATCAAAAGACATAAATGGCTAAAAAAGACATTTTAAATTGATTAAATTTGCATACTTCATCCAGCATTATTTGAAAATGGTGAATTTCAGAAAAAAGTTTCATTTTTATCGTTTAATAAATTTAATTTATTATTTGACTATAAAATTATACACAGATAATCCTTGTAAATCTCTACAAAAATACGCACTCTCAATGTGAGTCCTAAAATTTTATAAAAATTACCTTGATTTGGCACAAAATTCTGAATAATATTCATTTAAGAATCATATAAATATATAGTTCCGATGTAAAGTTAAATTATTTAGAAAATGAAAGTTTGGAAAAGAAAGTGGTAATAATTCAAAATTATTAACATTTTTTTTCTCCCTCCATCAATTTTAAAATAGTTAGGACTCCAAACCAGTTGGAACTATTAGCTATGCAAAATTTCATTCAAATATATTCAGAGGTTAAAAAGTTTCAAAAATATTAAAAAAAAATCGTTTTAGGACCACTGTAATAAAAAAAAAAATCGAATGGCGGCAACAATTTTATTTTATCACTTGCCGAAATGATCGCTAAAAATTAGGTAGAAAATTCCTTACATATTTTTGACAATTTTATATGGAATTGCTTTATAATGTTAGAATTTTTAATTTTATTTAGTGATTTAAATTGAGATCATTTACTAACAACTTGTCACGTATTTATGAATTATATATAAGTACTATTTTTAATAAATAAAAATTTTAGCAAAATTATGACATTTTTTCTTTGACCTCTTACTACTAAGAAGCAGTATACCGCACTAATATGAAAATTTGTAGGAATAAAACCTAAAGTCCCTAGATAACAAATCTATATAACTTTTTCTCTCTATCTGATATCGAACTTGCGGCCTAGAATGAAGTGGAATAGTTTTGTTTCTATTTGCTATAGAATAATAACAATAAAATGTTCACCACATTTAGAACCAAAATATAGATTTAAAAAAATTGGTTTTTGAAGAAAATACAAGATTTCACTAGTCCTAGGTCTAGTAAAAGACCATTAAAATAGATTTATAATATATTGCGGTCTCAGAGGCACATTTAGTTTTCAAATCCAATTTTTTTTTTTCATTACTTTTAAACTTATGTTAATTTAGATAGACATTGGTTTCATCTCTTAAGTTTTCCAAATTATCAATATTGTAATATGAAGCAATATTATCAAAATAACAAAAATAGTCGGTACAATTACAATATTTAATATATGTACTCCTAGAAATGATAATATTTTCTACTTGTATAAATAAAAGTTTCATTATATTAAATAAGCTACAAAATACCTTAATCTTGAAATGAAATTTTATACTTGGCAGTAAATAAAAAAATATATGTATTCATCCGTCTACACATCTAAAAAGAAACGAAAATACGTTGCCATTTTACAGTGACTTGAATATTTTTTCCAACTAATTTATATGTCAATCACGTTTTATCAATCATTGTGTGTGTACTGATGAAGCGTTTTTTAAACCGACATTTATATACAGACAAAATAAAATTTGTGAATAAAAAGCAAATGCAAATATCCCTAATAAAATTAAATCCGGGACTTTTATCATAAAGATTTTTTAAATAATTTCTGGTGTCTTTTTAAATTATAACAAAATAAAAATTTATCATAAATTCGAGGGTAGATATATCTTTTTTTAATTATTTAAAAATTCATACAAATAATAGTTTGCTTTTTTGCATATATGTATAAATATGTCTAATATACCAAAGCAATTAGCCACATATGTATCCATTACTTTATATATTTGTGATGTATTTTAGCTTATTTGTAGATAATTTCTCCTTGTGCTCTAATACAAACAATAAAGTTAATTGCTCATAGAATCATTATCCACAAAATAATTACCACACAGATGTCTTCAAAAAATAGCCAAAAACTTTGGTAAACAATTGACTAACTGGACTATTAATGTTATAATCTTGAACTTTGCTAACAACACTAATAGTAAGGCTGGGAACGAAACAGAAACATAAAAACCAAAACAGAAAGCAACTATAATCGTTCATCATAACCTGTGAGTTTAGCGTTTATTTTATTTATTTACGTTTTATTTACAGCTGTGCTCTTCTTTGAAATTTATTACCCTCATTGCTTATAGCAAGTATGAGTTATAGACGGTCACTACCGAATTATGAGTGGTAATTACATATATTACTTTAATTTTTTAATTATTTTTAATATAGAAAGTTAAGCTCCACAATTTTTATGAAAAGTATCGCAAATTACCTATAAAAAGAAAATTTAAGAAAAAATATTTGTACATTTATACTATTTGACGCAAATTTTCTAAAAGAAAATTTATCGAAAATTTTCTATAGAATAAAATTTATCGAAAATCTTCTATAAGAATAAAATTTATCGAAAATCTTCTATAAGAAGAAAATTTATCAAAAATTTTCTATAAGAAGAAAATTTTCTATTAGAAGAAAATTTATCGAAAATTTTCTATAAGAAGAAAATTTATCGAAAATTTTCTATAAGAAGAAAATTTATCGAAAATTTTCTATAAGAAGAAAATTTATCGAAAATTTTCTATAAGAAGAAAATTTATCGAAAATTTTCTATAAGAAGAAAATTTATCGAAAATTTTCTATAAGAAGAAAATTTATCGAAAATTTTCTATAAGAAGAAAATTTATCGAAAATTTTCTATAAGAAGAAAATTTATCGAAAATTTTCTATAAGAAGAAAATTTATCGAAAATTTTCTATAAGAAGAAAATTTATCGAAAATTTTCTATAAGAAGAAAATTTATCGAAAATTTTCTATAAGAAGAAAATTTATCGAAAATTTTCTATAAGAAGAAAATTTATCGAAAATTTTCTATAAGAAGAAAATTTATCGAAAATTTTCTATAAGAAGAAAATTTATCGAAAATTTTCTATAAGAAGAAAATTTATCAAAAAATTGCTATAAGAAGAAAATTTATCAAAAAATTGCTATAAGAAGAAAATTTATCGAAAATTTTCTATAAGAAGAAAATTTATCAAAAAATTGCTATAAGAAGAAAATTTATCGAAAATTTTCTATAAGAAGAAAATTTATCGAAAATTTTCTATAAGAAGAAAATTTATCGAAAATTTTCTATAAGAAGAAAATTTATCGAAAATTTTCTATAAGAAGAAAATTTATCGAAAATTTTCTATAAGAAGAAAATTTATCGAAAATTTTCTATAAGAAGAAAATTTATCGAAAATTTTCTATAAGACGAAAATTTATCGAAAATTTTCTATAAGAAGAAAATTTATCGAAAATTTTCTATAAGAAGAAAATTTATCGAAAATTTTCTATAAGAAGAAAATTTATCGAAAATTTTCTATAAGAAGAAAATTTATCGAAAATTTTCTATAAGAAGAAAATTTATCGAAAATTTTCTATAAGAAGAAAATTTATCGAAAATTTTCTATAAGAAGAAAATTTATCGAAAATTTTCTATAAGAAGAAAATTTATCGAAAATTTTCTATAAGGATAAAATTTATCGAAAATTTTCTATAAGAAGAAAATTTATCAAAAAATTGCTATAAAGAGAAAATGTATCACAAATTTCCTATAAAAAGCCTAAAAAAAATCATGGAAAATTGTCTATAAGAAGAAAATCGAGATCGAATGATTGAAAAAGTATTGCATACTTGTAAGATAATTGAAAAATCAGACGTATATTTATATACGTAATATTTATATGTATAGATTAATTATACGTCGCACATTTAATTTAAATAGCACAAAATCTTAATAAATTTAACGGAAATAATATATATATATATATATATATATATATATATATATATTTGGTGTGCAACCAAATGAATGTAGCATCTTTTATGAATTATACAATAATTAATTTTGGCAAAAGCTTCTTGTGTTTAAAACTTTTATTTTAACTTAATTTCTTCTGCTTTTTGCCAGAAATGATTAATTACTTTCTTGGGATAGTATTTCACTTCAAAACAGTACCAAAGCAATTAAAAGTATATTATTTATATTTAAGAACCAGCAGCTTCGTAGTCAAATAACGGATGCACAGTGGTCCCAAAATGATTTTTTTTAATTCTGCAACTTGTGAACCATAGAAGATATCCAAATAAAATTTGGATCAAATTTGGTCACATTGGGTATGTAATTTTTTAAAGTTTCGCCAAAAATTCATTTATGAGCTGAATGTAAAACAATTTCGCAAAATGGTAGACCTTATAAATCTCTATAAAAGACATGATTATGTATGTAGGTTACCTCTTTCTCTGTAAGAGGTCTTTAGGTATATATATATATATATATATATATATATATATATATATATATATAGGATAAAAAGTTATATTCGTCTAAAAACGCAGCTTTAAAAGACACTAATTTTGGGGTAAGAGTATAATTGCGGTGAAATATCTGCAGACCATGACCCGAAAAACTTTAAATTTGGAATCTAAGCATATTTTTGAGAAATAATGTTAATATTTGGACCTAAGTAAAATTTAAACAAGTTGGAGAATTTCAGTGAATTAAAAAACTTCCACCTTTTTATACCAAAACACCCAAAATCCCAGTCAATCAACCGTTGTAAAAGGCGAGGTTCAGAAAATATTTTTTCCATTTAATCAATATATGGAGGTATATATATACATATATTATTATTTTTTATCTCGACTTTGACTTTTTTGAATTTAAATATATATATATATATATATATATATATATATAAACCATTCAAAATTTACAAATTGTCGATAGGCCTTTGGGGAAAAGCATTGCCCAAAGATTCGATATTGCCTTACACAAATTTACGTTAAGATTTCTTTTGAAACCATTACAAAAAATCTATAGTACAGAACAAAAAAAAAAAGTATTTTAGAAGTGAAAGACTATTACCACCTTTTTGGAAAATTACCCCAAGAATGTGATTTTTTTTCCTTTTTAAAGTAAGAAATCTAGTGATTATTTTAAAATATTGTAGTGAGCAAATTAAGGCAACCAAGTTTAAAAGCTTTAAAAACGAGGCCAAAATTTCTTTACATTCATGTCATAAATGAATTTTTAGTGAGTAGAAAAAAAAAAAGTTATATACACAAGGTGACCAAATTTTGGAGATCTACCCTCAACCATCTTGGCTAGCTAGGGGCATGTGCTCCCCCTATTCTACTAAAAATTACAGAATTATTTACAAAAAAATCGATTTGAAACCACTGTGGTATGTTAATTATAATTTAGAGCTTAAAAAATTCGTGTCAACATTGTCACAGATATTTATTCTTATTGCCGTTTAAGAGTTACTTTACATGCAGCATTATTCATATATTTTCACTAAATGTCAATGTATGTATTTGTTTATATTTTCATAAAAAGAAGAAAAACAGATGAACATAAAAAAAGAAAAAAATAAATAAATTGCAAAAATAAATTTATTTATCATTTATTTTTATTACATTGAATGTGGTCAGTAAACATTTTAATAAAATTTTCTATTTTATGCTATAATTTCAGATTTTTATGCAGCAAATTTGGCTAAAAGCATTTTATGGAAAATTTTATTGCAGTAATAATTGTATTAATGTAAGTAAAGATAAATAAAATTCGTTTATATGCATATGTATATGTACATGAATAAATGGTGTGTTGTTTGTTATTTATTCATATGGATTTACAGAAAAATAAAAAATATAATCAAATAAAAAAAAAAAAAAAAAATATGTATATGTTCCTAAAGTCTGTTTGTATCTGTGGATTTGTTTATGTGTTTACTTATTTAATAGAAAAACACATAAACATATTAAAATTTTTATACATAAGTAAATTTATTTTTATTTAATTTTTACAAATTTATTTATTTTAATTGGTTGATGACCGAATAGTATGTGTGTAAGAATATTTTTATTTGTGCAGATATGAATGTAAATATATTTACAAAATCAATTTGAAAATTACTTATTAAATTGATAACATTTTTACGATATATAAAAAATTAAGAAAAATAATGTCTTACTATAAAAATAAATTTAAAATAATAAAATTATATTCTTTAGAACATACAAGGTTAGGATGTGGAGAGAAAAAAGTGTTTTTTTTTTTCACCAACAAATTAAACCTTGGTTTGTGTTATGATTCACAATGGGCCGTTCGGCCTCTGGGTGTTGGCGTGAATACGCCACCCTTTCTAACCTAACCTTGGGTTATGATTCTCCCAAAATATTTAAGGTCTAGGTCTAGTGTTTATCAATCTTGAGTTATATCATTAAAAATAATATCTTTACCTTTTAAATTAACTTTATATACTACATCTTAACTTTTGAAAACTCTTGTTAAGTTTTATATAACATCAATGAACTATTAATAAATATACTTCCTATATGACATATTTCCCAGCCCATACAACATATGTTACACATAACATAAATTATAACAATAATTTCATTATGATTTTGTGTTTTCATTCTTGTTGGCAATTAATTTTTTTCGTTGTAGGAAAAACAAAATTAAAATACACACAACATGTTCGTATTCAATCAAACGAAATTTGTCAAGCGTTGTATTCTAAAAATTACTAATTTAAGTGTAACCATAAAATTAATTATAGTTACATTCATATGTGTGTAAGTGTCATATGTTTCCTAGTCTTTATCATTACGTTTACAATAGAAATAATGTAGACTAACACATTTACTACACAACATACATTTTCACAATTACACATACAAGCTGTGTATTAAACTCATTTCCGGCTCAAAAGGGAAATATATAATAATTTTACCAACGTTTTCCCCAATTTATTCACCAATGCACATTGGTCAAAAATCCACTTTTTCTAACATAAAATTAATAAGTATTGTTAGTGGCTTTTTGAGGTTTTATCGAAGTTATTTTATCTAAAATTAGCAATAATATTTATTAAAATCAATTTTAAGTGTTTTTGCTAAAAACCTCTAAAATACCTAATTACAGTGGATATAATTTTTGTTTATGATATTTAGTTGTTTTCTTTTGGTTTTATTTTAATTATTTTGTAATTTTTAAGATTTTTTGCTTTGTAAAGCTACCCAATAGATTAGAAAATAATATATTCTCCTACTCTTTTATGAAAACCAAGAAATTTCCGCACTGGTTTACTATATTTAAATGAAAGGATATTTACCGAAAAATATTGACCTTATCTGAATTGTAGCATAAAATAAATATTTTGGCGAACACTTTGACGTTTTTAAATTCGTACAAGCTCATGCCTAAACATAAATTTTCTTCCTTCAAAGTTATAGATTATCTTGATAAGCAGTGTCGCCTGGAGATGAGAAAAAAGGCCTAATTGAACTTTAAAAACGGTCAAAAAGGCTAAATACCCCAAAAAATAAGGCCAGCAAAAAGTTAGCATATTTTTTTTTTTTTTTTTTTAAATTTATTTTTGTTTGTCCTCATTTATTTTTGATATTTTTTAATTGCAATAAATAAATAAAATATAAAAGGGCTGCCAGTAAAATAATAATGAAAAAAGAATTTGGCTTATTTTTCTAACGAAAAATTGTCCAATGTTTCGAAATGATTTTTCGTAATTTTACAACTATAATTCATTTTTTATTAAGCATTTCCAAATTTTTGAGAGATTTTTCGCTTATATTATATTTTTTTAAATTGTATTCGTAAATAGTTTCTACGGTTAATGAAGTACGGTAAAATAATTTTTATGTATAATATATGATATATAATATACCAATTTTTATAATAATATAAGCACGCTACTAAAGTGAAAAATTACTCGAAAAATGTCATAGCGTACGTTATAAGACTTCTTGAGGACTTCATAAATCCCCTATAAAAAATGCATCCATTATATAGTTTTTTTAATTAATTTTTTTACTTTTAAACTTTTTTGAGAAGTAAAAGGACCTAACTTTTCAACAGTATATATTTTTTTTTATATATATTGGTCAAATATTAGAGTCACATTTTTAAACAACATCTAGAAAAAGTAAAATTAAAATTTTTTCTATAAAAGCCCATATAACGAGACAATAATTTTTAGGGTAATTTTTATTGTAAACAGAACGATATTTAGTATTTGCAAATCAGACAAAAACTATAGAACTTATTCAATTTTTTATCGAACATGACTTTATAAAACTTTCCATACATTTCCCATTTGTCTCAAAAAGTATGCAGTAAATAAAAAATATAAAAAATATACGAACAATTTTTTAATAATGTTTACAAATTATTAATTATAACTTTTTGAGTTTTTTTTTTTTTGAGCGATTTTATATGGGAATAACTCGTTTCATTCTAGACAAAATGACATTAAAAATTTTTTATATAAACGTTCTTGCAATTCCTAAGTCAATTTAAAACTCCTAAATTTACTTAAAATTCAAAGAGCTATGAGATCTTTAGTGTAGGAACTACTCCAAAAACGTTTCCTTTTCCAAATATCTCGAATAAGCGGATGATGTTTTGAAATTTTTGAAAATTGTGATGTCCTCAAGAATATCTACAGCTCACATTAGATTGTTTTTCGAGGGAAAATAAAAAGTTTCCTTTTGTGTAATCCATTTAGTAAGTCCATAAAATTAGTTAAGTTATTTCCAATTTGAAGAATTAAGCGCCGCTGTCTTGATTTTTTGTGCGAATAAATACACAAAATTTCTTAAATGGATGATTCAGTAAAAATAAAATTATTAATAGAAAAAAACAAATTATTTTCTTCGTTGTTGAAATATGTTTTAGCCTTTTTAAGGTAATTTTAAGAATCAAATAATACTAGGAAAAAGCTAGAAGCAAAAACGAAAATTTTTAGGCTGAAAGCAAAAGAAAAAGGCTAGATTTAGCCTTAAAAAGGCTAGATTTCGCCTTAAAAAGGCTAGATTTAGCCTTAGAAAGGCTAAACTTAAAATATATACAATTAGCATTGTTATAAATTGTTCTACATTTTTCTGGTATTGCGATACAGCTTTTATAATTCTAGTTCCATTTTAATAAGAACTTTAAAAATAATATTAAACTGTCTACTTTATGCCTTGTCAGACTGTCAAAATTGCCAAATTATATTTTTCAATATATGTTCCTATTATTTTGGAATTTCTGTTACTTTTAACCAGGGTGCAATGCTTTAACCAACTTATTTGTGACAGAAGTATTTTTCCGTTCTTATGGAATTGGCCATATTAAATATGTGGTTTTTATGTTAGTGTTTTCAAGTGAATTAATTTTTTTTTTTACTAGTAAGGGCTTAATCAAAATGTAAGCTACAATATTAGAAAAAAATAGTTGAGATAATCAAATTTATTCCAAATATTATTTTATTTATTTTTTCAAAGAAATTTAGGTCATTCATTTAACTCTGGAATATTTTTTTTCTGAAAAAGTTTGGATATTTACATTGCCCTTAGTTTTTTTTTTTTTTTTTTCAAAAATACCCTAATTGTTTAGTTAGGCATTCAAACGAAAAAAAAAGATTAATGGTGTATGATTACAGCCTGCAGAGCCAGCTTGTTAGGCAGCAATTCTGTAACAAACTCATATGAAAGCAAACGTGTTTCTGTATTTGAATATCCGTTTCCGTTGCAAAGAAAAAAAAGACCACACATATGGAAAAATATTGCTGAAATATGCTTAACCACATGTACTTCAAATAAAGGGAGTTTCAACTAAAATTCCATTTATTAAAAAAACAGTTAAAGTTAAAAACAACAAAAAAAGTAAAACAGATACATTTGGTTGCTATAGGTATATTATTAGAAATAACTAGCATATCCATACTTTTAAAATTCTAGATACGAGGGCGGATCAATAAGTCCGTGACTTTTCGAACTTCCTTCGTAGTTATATGAAATGCAACACTATTCCGAAATTCACTTTTTTCCACTTTTAGAAAAATACACGAGGTTGTATGTTTTGAACAGCTGTTAAACGCAAAGTAAATGACGACATGTGCTTAAAATTTGACAGTAGTCTATTAACAGGTGGTACTTGATGGGAATAGTGTTGCATTTCATATAACTACGAGGGAAGTTCGAAAATTCACGAACTTATTGATCTGCGCTCGTAGTTTCGGTATTTCGATATTTAATATTTTCTGGAATGATCTCGATAAAAGTTTTATTGTGTTTTCAGTTACTTTTTTGTTGTAATGGATGCACTTCTTTTTAGACTCTATTTTATTTTTTACTCAGCTTTAAGTTTTCTTTAAATATTTTTTTGCTATAACCCAATACATTTGAAATGTACTGAGTATTGGGCAGTTTAGTGAATTAGCCTTCCTTGGTATATAGCGGCACCATTTATTTGATACCACCCGGCTACTTTTTTGTTATAGTAATGAGAGACGAAATCAGGCCAGAATTCGTTGTGCTTTCTAATGATAGAAAGTAATCTTTTCCGAGAGCACTCATTTGCATACATTTCTCTGTTAAAAGTGAAATTTGTTACGAATAAAGAGCTTTTTTTCCCCCACATGTACAAATGTCTTGCCAGGCCAAATGTTTATTCGACAACTTCAATTTTTTTACACTATATTTATCTGATACATTTCCCATAATATCTGTGATATGGAATTCCTGACAAAGATGTTGTAAAAACTTCAATAGTTTATATTTATATTGCCCTTTAGACGCATTCATATTTTTGGAGAAAATTAATCTTAACAATTTTCGCCCTCTCCTTTGCCTACAGATTTTTTTAGCGTTCCTATTAGGAATTTCTTTTTACTTTTTGGCTTTTCAGGCCACCATTTTTAAACATTTCTGATGAAAGATACAGAGTAATTTAATAAAGCAATCGCATTCCATTCAGAGATAGAGAGATTTTCCTTTAAAATATGAATTATTTTGTCTACGATCCTGCAGCAGCCTGTAAATCAATATTTTCTTCGGTTATCAGAGTTCCTGAAAAACCTGCATTCCCAGCAATTGTTTTATATGGTCGACATTTGTTTTGATTATAATAATAATAATAATAATATTATTATTATTATTATTATTATGATTATTATTGTTATTATTATTACTATTATTATTATTATTATTATTATTATTATTATTATTATTATTATGCGTTTGCATGAATTTTGTTCGATTTTCATTTTAAGAAAAATTAATTACGCTATTACAACAAAATTCAGCACAAAATGGAAATAATTATGCGGTTTCGGAACGGCTGGTCCCATATAAATGAGGTTTCACATAGGGATAGTAGATGTGTAGGCGAGTTTAAGTTTTTAGCTTGGACTATATAGACCTACCGAGATCGGATTCACTGAGTCCCAAAATTGAACACCATGAGTAAGACCATTTTTTAAAACAATCCTGATATCTGAACCGATTTGAAAGATTTTTATATGAAGAGAATCTGTTGGACAAGATCTATAAAACGTGATCGCATTTCTTTTATTTTATGAGATTTAAATTTTTATTTTTTAATGCACCTTGGTCCAAATTTTTCCCGAAATATATATTATTTTATTAATAATAAATAACAAAATCGTACATAGAAAGAATTTTAAAAAAAGTTTTTCTATGCACGGTTCACGAATCAAAAGTTATATGAATTTGAACTTTGAAAAAAGTAGATTTTTTCCGCGTTTTTATTTTTTTTTTTTTTTTTTTTGTAAAAAAGTTCTCACATTATTTTTCTGTTATATACAAATTTTCTTAAGTAACATATACAGTATTTATACTTTTCTGAAAGATAACTAAATAAAAAATATTCTAAAGGAAAAAATTTGAGAAAATTTATTCTCTCGAGGACTAGGGTCTACCGAGCTAGACCCTTTTTTTTCTATAAATTTATAACTTTCACTTAATTTCTAAAATCGCAAAAAATTAATTTTAATTTTTATAAGATGTAATATGTTTTTAATTTTTTGGTATTAAAAATTTTTGCTGCACGATATCGCTTGGGAAAATTAGCAAAAAAAAATCCCATTTTTGGAAATTTTTAAAAGTTTTTTGGGAATTACGGAATTTGTGTTGATAAATCTAAAAAAGTAAATAAAACCTGAAAATGAGCATCAAAAAATCTACTGAGGTCTAAAATTCTAGTCAAAAATATCCACTAACAAAAATTTTATTGCACAATTAAAAACGAATAATATAAACAAAATCGCAAATCAATCCTTTTTCGGTATCTTTTTGCAAAAAGTCTTCAATGAATTTTTCTATTATAAATATTTCTATATTTCTTTGAAAAGAAGACAAAATTTTCACATTCCCGTCAGATTTTATGAATGTTATAAGTCGTTATCTTTCCAAACTTTTTATAAGAGTGGAATATGTTACTCAGATTAGGGTCCCACGATTATTTCCAATAAATCCTAGCACAAAATCTTCACATTTTTCTTTTCACCAAAATGTTTCAGACATAACCAGCCTGACCAAAGCACTTACCTACTACGACTTATTACCATTACGCCTTTTTTTCATCTTTAATCACTTTTTACATCTTTTTTCATTTGACAGATTTTGGTTTTTACAAAAAAATTATATTTTTATAGTTTTTTATCTTATATTGTTCATATCATAATTTATGGCTCTGAATAAGTTGTTTCTTCTTATTCGGAATATCTTGGATTGTATGAAAAAGTTCCGGAGTTCCCCAAAAAATTTTATAATGATCTATTGAAAGGGATTATGTTGCAATACATATCACTTTTGTGGTAGTTTTAGCTTTATAACGAAAAAAAGCGTTCATGAATTATTTTAGGATAAAGTTTCTGAATAAATAAGTTATTCCTGTGATTAAAATTCTAGCTAGAATTGCTAAATAAACTTAAAACAATTATTTCAGAACTATTCCAAACCAATTAGTAAGAAAAACTTCAATAAATTCTTATATTATCAGTATAATAATATTCTAGCAAAGACTTTTGGATAATAAAGGAAACTGAAAAAAATAAATTTGTCTTTTTATGTTATTATAGACGTTTTATTTATATTTAGTTTGAAAACTAGGAAATTATTTTGTAATTTTAAAATTTTTGCAAACACACTTATTTTATTGTCCAAAAAAATATGGATTTTCTTCATAAAATACTTCCGATCTAAGGAAGAACTTTTTATGGAATCTAAAGAATTCTTGGATAGTTGTATATAATAAATACATTATATATATATAAGTTAAAAACATTTTTAAACATACAATTTTAAATTTTTTTCATTTGAAGAAATTCACACTTATTTTGTTATCCATATGTGTAGGTCTACATGCCAGCTTTTGTTTAACTTCTCTGAGAAGGGGTTCAGAGCAATTTACTTTTTAAATCGCTTTCCTTCCAGAGATGTTGGAATTTGCTCTTTAGATTAATATTGTCTACAAATATTTGATTCACAAGTGATTTTCAGCTATATTTAGCATCTTATTTAGAATATAAAATCGAAACTTTAAATCAATATTTATATGATTGAATTTGGTCCGAAGGTTGAACATATTGCTCTAATATTAATTTTGAGTAATTCCATTTTAAATTTAAAAAATTTGACCTCTCTGAAATTTTCTCTGTAACAAGTACACCGATAAGGCTTCCTACCAAAAAAAAAATATAAAAAAATTAAAGATTTTTAGATACACGTCGCTAAAGAAAATTCTTAAAAAAAGATATTTTAAAATACATATTTTCAAAATTTTTATATGGCATCTTAAAATACAGCCTTTGACAAATCCACTGCAAAAACATTATTTAGATATCTTTTATATAACAAAAGTTATGGCAATTTAAATAAATATGTTAATCATCCTTCAAAGTTATAGAGTTGCCAGAGTTCTCAAAATAAAAATGAGAAAAATTCATTTTACATGCCTCTGTATCCTTCTCTACACATACAACAAATTTTATCTAAATCGGTAGCCAAGGGTCAAAATTTTTTTAAATTTAAAATGGAATTGCTCTTTTACTAAAACCAATTGGGAGATGCAGATCATAAATTTGCTTTAAAATGCAGCTTTATTCTTGAACTGCCATTTGTTCCATAACAAAACTTTATTTAAATACAATTTGATAAAACAGCATAGTATCTGAATTTCTTAAACTTTTTTTTCTTATTTAAAAAGAAAATTTATTTTCAAAATTAAATTTTCTTAGTTTAAAAAAAAAATTGTAAAGAAAACAAAGTTTTTCTTTCCTATTTAAACTTTATCTTCGTGATTGTTTCTAACATGAATTTAAAGTATGTTGATATTTAAATAAAAAGGAGAGAAAATCTTTTATTGCACAGGGGATGGGCAACTGAAATAAAATAAAGACAATATATTTATACTTATACGTACATATAGGAGCTGGCCTAAGAGAGAAGAGAAAATCACCGAATATTGCTGGGCAAAGATATTAATTTAATCTTAAGGAATAGGTTTAGACCACAAGGAATGGAAAAAAGGAGTATAAAAGACCGATTCTTCAGACAAAAGAGAGGGAATTGAAATTTTCATTTCATTAAGTTTTTTTCAGTTTTCGTAAATAAATATAAAGTATGAATTTGAAAAATTTTGCGTTTAATTTAAAATAGAAAAGAGAGTGATAGAAAAAATCTGAAACTACACACATACATAATATAAATTGTAACTGATTTCAAACAACATATATTTCATAAAACTAAACATCTTACCATAACTTTTAATTTCCTCTTTATAAACATTAATTTGACCATCTGCTGTTCTTCTTGCTTTCACAGCCTATAATAACATGTTTAAGTGTATAAATATATGTTTGGTAATTGAAAGTCAACGATGTTCAAGTATTATTCAACCATAATACAACTTGTATGTACTTATATGTAAGTAAGATTGTAGACATTTTCTATAGAAAAATGCTTCAGGTCATTGTAAGGAAATTGAAAAACTGAAAATTGTTTTTTCAAACTTACCGAGTACACGTGTGTATTTTATTCTTAGGAAAAGAAGTAGTTTTATCAATATAAATAAAATATCATTACAACGTAATTTTTTTTCCTTAAAAAATAACAGTATAAAAAATATAATATAATAAAAATAATACTTAACTTTAAGCTTAACTTCTTTAAATTCAAATTACAATACTTTAGTATTTCGATTAAAAAACGCAAAATAAAAAATAAACACAAACTTTGTTAATAAATTATAGAAAAAATTACCTTAATAAAGACATTTTAATAAGTCATCTTTATGTATATAAACAAAGAGCAGTGTATGATGTGTCGTTAAAAATTAAAGTTGAAATATTAATAAAGCTGGAATAGTTTTTGCCAAGTTTTTCACATACAAAGCTGTTTAAACTCAGTGTAATTTAGTTTTTATTAGGGTTGTCAATTGTTCGACATTGAAGTTGATCGAATAAAATTTCATAATTTTTTTAATTATTCATGTGATCAAACAAAATTTGAATTTCCTTCGATTAATCGAATGAATAAAGAATAAAACATTTTTTCGAATAATTAATTACAAGTTAAAAAAAAAAATCCAAAAACTAGTATTTTTATAACCTTCACGATAGGTGTAAGGACTATATATATATTTGTCATTCCGTTTGTAGTTTCCACAATTTTCGTCGGAGATGTTGAACGTACACGTTAAAAAAAAAAAAAATCCAAAAACTAGTATTTTTATAACCTTCACTATAGGTGTAAGGTATATATATATATATATATATATATATATATATATATATATATATATATATATATATATATTTGTCATTCAGTTTATAATTTCCACAATTTTTTCGGAGATGTTGGACGTCCATCCGTTTGTCGATTGAAATGGCGGTTCATAAATGGCGGAAGCATCACCAAAAGCCGGTTTGGAACCGTTTTTCAATTTCCTGAATCTTCTACATATATAAGCTATTGACTTCGGTTTTGCAAAGAAAGATTTTATATATATCGGTCATAAATATTTTTACAAACTTTCAGATTTTTTAATCAATAATAATATATAATATAATATAATAATTTTTAATCAATAATAATAAATTAGTGTTGTTGTTTTTTGTATAAGCAAGCAGTTTAGTTGACAATAGCAGTATTATAATGATTATTGTTGTTGTTTTTTCGTATATGCAGTCAGTTTGTTTGTATACACATACAAAAATATATAAATATGTATGCTTATGCGTTGTTCTTGTGAGTATGTGTTTTTTAAGCAAATGTATGTATTATTTTTTTAAGTATAAATATGAAAATGTTAAGGCATACTATTTTTTTTTTTTTTTATCTATTTGTTGGTAAAGTGGTGAAGGGCGAAAAGATTCGGCCGAATATAGCGCTCTAACTTATTTTAAATCAATTTTTGGTTTTATTATCATAAAAAAACCTCATAAAAAAAAGAAAACAATTCACTAACATAGAACAAAAAAAAAAAATATCAAAAAATTGAGACCATATTCAAATTACAGACAAATTATATAATGAAATTAAATTTCTTTTAAAATTATCATTTATTAAGAACATAATTAAACATTTTGGCTGTAAAGCTACTATTGTTCTTTTTATATAAAAGCAGATTTGTGGAAAAATTCCTTTCACTTACTATTGATGCTGGCAATACATAGCATTAAAAGCAAATCTAGTTTTTCTGTTCTATTTAGATTTTTTTTTTTTAATTTTTGATATTATTTATTGATTGATTGAGTTTAGTTAACAAACCATCGTTATACATTTATTATTAACTATTGTTTCCTCATCACTCACACCATAGTTTTTATAAATTGTAATTTTCTATGCAAAAAAACTTAACACAGCTCTACAAACCATTACTAAGCAAAATTCCTTAAAGTTATATGCAAGAAGGATTTTTAGCTTAAATACAAGGTATTTTACATATTTTGAAGCAGGGATGAACATACATTAAACCTACCTTAAGCGACTTCATGATTTGTTTCCATTATTTGTTTATGTTTTGCAAAGAACAATCACTCGAACCCTCCTATTCCAGTCTTCTATATATTTATTATTTTTTATATCGTCATGATTAATCATTACAGATGAACTTTTTATTCTAGATAAATAATTACAGGAAAAATTAAAAGAGTATATATAAATGTACATAAAAAATAAAACTAAAAAATATATAACAAATGTTTTAGTGATGTAAGTTCAATCAAAACAAATAAAATAGACTTTTTATTCGAATATTTATTCATTTATTTATTTATTACAGAAAACTAACAATGTTTATTATTTCAAGCTTCTTGTATTTCTCTTATTTTTGTCTTTTTTACTAAGTAATAATATTAGAAACAATATTTTAAAAGGAATTAATTTTATACTTAAAATTAAACAAAAAAAAAAAAAAAAAAATATATATATATATATATATATATATATATATATATAACTTTGAATAACCGAATGAATTAATATTCGGTAGTGTACAACTTTAACTATAAAGAGAGAAATAAATTACAAATGTAGCCGTTTTCAAAATTCAAAAACTTTGTATGTTAAAGCTGTGTTTTTGGATACATTTTCTTAACAAAGGTTTGTTAGCTCAAACTGTTGGCTAACTAATTTGAACCAATAGACTTGAGAATATTTTCTATTTTATTTTCTACATTAGTTAATACGAGCTAAATCCATTTATTTTATTTATTATTTTATTACATAAGTTTAAATATTATTAAAAATTTATAATACTTTAAATGATTCAAATCATGATAATAGAACACTATTTGTGATTAAAATTAATTTTGCGGAAACACAGTTGTAAGGATCTAATATGGCTACCACATGATTTCATAATGAACTGAAGTCAATAATGTGTTATTTAGTATTACATACTCCAGCTCCACATAAATTTTTAACGTAACGGATTAATTGGATTCTGAGATAACAATAAAAACGTTGCGATAAGTAATATATATATGGGCCATTATCAAAAATTTTTAACTTTGCTGAAAGTGATGTTAATCCTGTATAAGTTTTGTGGTAATACAGATTTTAACGCACAAGACATGAAACTAATAGAGTGCAGAATTTTTGCATCACTTTGATTGTTGTTCAAATTTTAAAAACTAAAAATTACTTAATTTCTTCCAATTCTTCCACATTTTTTGTTCTCGCGTTTATTCAGCTCCAGCATTTCTCGAATGCAAGTTGTTTGTCCAAAAATAATATTACTATGTAACTAGATAAATAAACACAATTATGTCGTGGTATATTTAAGAGCTGCATCGGCAAGTCAGGTAGTCTTCAAATTTAGCAATGGCTACACATCGAGAAGATATTTCTTAACATTTTGAAATAAATTTTTGATACCAGCGGCTTTATACAGTGGTGGTCGAATTTTTATAACAAAAGTTTTTAATTTTTATTTTTTATTTTTTTTGTTTTTAGGGTGGCGCGCCCCTCAACGGAATACAAATTTTGAAACTTGTAATTGTGCGTATTTTGTGCTATATCTCCTTAATGTGTTCTAAATAGTCAACGCAGTAGATAGTCTCAAATTTTGGAAAACAAGATCGAAATATTTTTTAAAAATCAGTTTTTCGCTACTCACATTAACAGTTACTTGTGGTATGGAATAAATTACTGCATGAAGTTAGTTTTTTGTTATTTTACACAATAACATTTCAGGAGCATTAGAAATAAATTTAATAAAAAATATTATGGATTTTTTGAAAATTACTCAAAAATTACACTTTTTGTTTTTATATTTTTATATAGTAAATTGCAGTCTGTACAAATCTGAAATAATTAGATATAAGAACGGCGATAAATATAATTGTTCGGGATCATAAATTTAAGTCAAATATCGTCGATAGTTGGTAACGCGATACTTTTATAAAAACAGATTTTGCTAAGGCACTTCGCATGGACAGGACAGGAAATTGTCCATAACTGACATAATTAGGAGGTGTTTGTAATGCTTAATGGAAATGTAGAGGCACATCAAAAAATTTCTAGTGTTAAAAAAAAGATCACAATATTAACTAGCATTTCTTTACAATAAACTCTAATAATATGTATTTTCGTATAACATATGGTGAAATAACTTAGATTCGATATCTATTTTTTCGCAAAATTTTTAAAAATCGCGATTTTTATTATAAAGAATATTTTTAAGATTTTACTAGGAAACCCTAAAGTATACTGCAATAATGTCATCAAACATTGAAAATATCATAAATTTTATTTTCTAGTTTGTAAAAATTTGTATATGTTCAACTTCAATCCAATATAACTTTCGCGCCCCCCTGCACGAAATCTTTAACGTGAACTGATTTTGCACTTTATTTTTATATAAATCGGTTTTAATGCGTCATCAAAAAAAAAAAAAAAATAATAATAATAATAATAATAAATAAATAAAAAATAAAATAAAACAAAATAATAATTTTTTCTTAAGGCCTAAAATCAAAAAATTTTGATAATGGCCCATATATATTTAGTACAAAAAGCAAGTAGATACTAAATAATTGATATAATGAACATTATTAACTGAGTAATCACATTGAAAATTTGCAGAGGTATTACGGTTCTAATAGTCAATTACACATACAGTGTCTCACATAAATTAGAAAATTTTTATTTTTAAATAAAAAATAATTATTTTCAGTTATAACATTGGCTATAATTGGAAATGAATGAGATTTTTTTTTTTTTTTTGCATGATATGTCTTCTACCAAATGCTGCAAAAAGCAGCACAAAATGTTGAATCGTTTCCGAGAAATTACAATCATTTCAGGTACCTCACAAAAGTATTTGAATTTTTTTATTTTTTATAATTGAAGACACTCAAGAAAAACCAAAAAGGCACAAGAAGATATATTCTGTTTTTCTCCACAATGTTAAATTTGTTTTCAAAAAAAAAAAATAAAATTTCAAAAAATGAACAACTTAAATAAAATATATATAAAATATTTACCAAAATTATATCAACCCAAATGCAAGCTAAGAATGCCTGCAATATAACAAAAGTTTTTATTTAAATGTTGCAGCACAAAATGTATAAGAAATTATACTTTTTATAAAGTATATAATTAAATAATAAATATAATATTAAAGCATTATAATCTTCGTAAATATTTTAGAATGTTCTTGAAAAATTGAGCATCTTTCGAAACTTTAAAGCTCTTTGGAAAGGAAATTTGATATCCTCGATAAAAACTAGATATACAGATTTACCATGGATTAGGTACCTTAATATAACGATTTTTTCACATGTGAGAATGATTGTTGCAGTTTGATATATAACTATTTGAAAAAAGGATAACATTTTCAAAAGGAAATTTTCTTAAGTTTTTATGCTTTAACATTTAAATAAAAATATTATATTGCATTAATATTAGCTTTCATTTTACACCCATACTGGGTTGATATAATTTTCGTAAACATTTTATATTTTTTAATATATATCCTTCGAAACCTTCAGGTCCTCTTAGCAGGAAATTTGATGCAGTAGAAATTTTTAAATTAAATATTTTTTAATTAAACTTTTTGCGAAAAATATTTTACACCTTCTTCGATGAAAACTTTTGTATAGATTTTGTGTTCTATCATAAGTTTTAACCCTTTATTGCGCAGTGATGCATATATGAATCAACAATTTTTTTTTCTGTTGTGCTATTTTAATCGAAGAATACTGGCATAAAATTTTAACAATTCCTAAAATATTGAAGTCGATGTTTTTGTTTAGGGAGAAGTATTTTGATCTATGACTCAAATTCAATAAAATGATTTCGAATATTCAAGTAGTGGACTTAGCCCATATTGAATAATATCAAAGAAATTATTCTCAAGATTGTTTGTGCAAAATTGTGTTCCTTTATTGTCAAAATTTAAAAAGTTAAAAAAAATTACAAAAATTTCCAACTGTGCCAGGATGTAAAAAACTTCTCAAGAATTTTGTCAATTCATTCTAAAAGGTTAGAAAGTTAAATATTGTACTCATTTTTTTAAATCAAATTTTAATATGCTGATTAATCTATTGTGTTTTTTTTTTATTTCCAAAACAGTCCCACCATGCAATAACAACTACCACAACTAAAAAAAAACATCAAATGTTATTTAAATTATAAAAGTTTCTCGTTATCCTTGTTGACTATTTTATATTGTAAAAAAGACTGTAATAGTAAATATTTCAACTTTTGTATTTTGTTTTGCTATTAAGACTCAAGAGGTTTTTGTTAATGACATGAGCCACTCAGTAAATGATATTTATCTTTACTTTTTCGTTTAAAATTTTATTTAATGTTTTTTGTATTTTCTGCTCTTTTATAATCTATACATACATATATATATATATATACATATATATATACATATATATATATATATATATATATATATATATATATATATATATATATATATATATATATGATAGCCAACTCAATTTTTGAACTTTAGCAATAAAAAAATTTCTTTTGATTTATATCCCTAGTGCTCAATTTTTTGTAGAGGAGTACCTAAGCTTTCATAAAAAGCACCCTGTAATCACCCTATACTAACACGAGATAAGTCACAGGGTGTCAAATTTCACTACCTCGAGTCTGTAAAAAAAAGAAAAAAAATCAAATACGAAATTGCTTATATTAATTAAATTTTTGTGTAATTTTTCTCCAGTCACCAAATTTGTAATATTAATTAACTAGAATAATTTGTTTTGGCATCAATTTCAATTAATTTTTTTTAATTAATTTAATTAGAATTATTATGGTAAAATCAACTTAAATGTAATTATTTATTGAAGTATTAGAAATATTTAAATAAAAAAACACAAGTAAAATTTAACGAAAAAATATTGAAACTCCAAATTTGACTGAGGGAAAAGAAACTTGGTACATATATATCTTCATCTTGGCGTCATACTCACCCTGTTGAAATCACCGATAAATCAGACTTTTATAACCTTTGACCTCGAGTATCTTATGAAGCTTACATGTGATTATCGGTGACTATTAAAAGGATTTATAAGACTCCAAGACGTAACTATATCTCAAGTTGTATACTTATTTAACTAGATTTTACAATAATAAATGTAGTGTATGTATAATGTAAAAACCTATGTAATATATTTGCGTAATCCTAGTAATAAAAGGTGATTCAAGTAGAGATCCTTTTTTCAATGGCTTTTTTTTTTTTTGACAGATCACGTGTGAGTCATGTTATTTTTGTTTAGTATTGTTTGGCATTTCACAACGGGAAGACTTACTCCTGAACAACGTTTACAAATCGTTCAATTTTATTACGAAAATTCACGTTCTGTGAGGAATGTGTTTCGTGCACTTCGCTCAACTTATGGTCAACATAATCGGCCTACTGAGCATACTATTCGTAAAGTATAAAGTTTATGTGGACAAACCCGCTTCGATTCTGGCCTTGGAGGAAAACATCACGCGTGTCATTCGCCAGTTACCAGTCGAAATGCTCGAACGAGTCATCGAAAATTAGACTCAACAGATGGACCATCTGCGACGTAGCAACGGTGAACATTTGATAAACATAATCTTCAAAAAATAAATGCCAAAGAATTTTCTTTCAAATGATAATAAACATTCCCCATTAAATTTGAATTTTCTGTGCTTTTTTCCTGAAAAAAGTAGGGAACCTCGAAATGGATCACCCTATATAATTAAAATATTTAATGTTTACATTTATATTTAATTCCCAAAAACTTATCATAAAAGCGATCATCTCTGCGGGTCGTTTCAATAAAGATCATATTATCCTCTCTGAGTGCTCTTGCGTCCTGGGACTAATAATAATATGACAGATGTCTTAACAAATCGTCCAAAATAATCAATATGAACTGATCTTATATACAAATTGGCATCATGAACCTCCAGTAATAATGGCGGGAATAATTATAAATAGTATCGAAAAATTAATAATCTCATCAAATGTTTAAAATTCGTACTTACCAAATAATTATACATTAAACACGTTACCGAAGATTAAGGAAATAATGTAAATATTTCGTATTGCTGTTTTTTTGTTTAACGATAGATTGAGCCCAAACAGTTGAAAATGGTTGGATATTTAGAGTTATTTTGTTTTTATACTTTTTATTGACACGTTGTTCTTTTTTCTTTATATTTTTTAAGAGTTGTTGATTTTTGTTAAAAAATTTAAATCATTCAAAAAATGAATTACATTAATTATTAAAAAAATTAAATTTCAATATTAAATTTATTAAACATTTTATTAAATTTATTATTTGGGATAATTTTAGCTGTGAACTTCTACCAATCAAGTCAAGTCTTTGAAAAATTGCCCAAAACTATTGGAGCTATTTGAACAATTTTTGGAAAATTGAAAATAGATATTTATTTTATATAATACATAAAAAATAATAGTAAAAAATGGTAATTATATATTTTTTGTGCAATTTAAAAAAAATCTTTTGAAAAGTTGACTTTTTTCATAAAGTCTGCACTCCTATATTCGATTTTGGCAGGGCGGGTAGCAGGTTAGTACCAAATCGATACTAATATACTTTTTGATTTAAGAGCATCAATAAATTAAAAAAAATCGCTTGACATTTTTATTAATTGACAAACATGAAATTTTTTAGTAAAATTCACCATTTTCGACCAATGCTGGATGTAGTGTACAAATCTAAATCAATTTAAGATTTCTTTATTAACCATTCATGAAGTCTTGTCTTTTGAAATGTGTAAAGAAAAAAATTTTTTAACAACAAAACTTTGATAAAAAGTGTATTTACAAAATTTTTCATACTAATTTCAGAGTGCTGACATTGAACATTTTTCACGGTTAAACGAATTGAGATAATATTACAGCATATTATATTTTCCCTCATATACCTCCCCCACTTATTCGCAAAAAAAACGAAATCAAATCGAGGCGAAACATCAAAATTTCAAGCGTAAATATCTTTTTATCTATAAGAAATAACTTAGATGATAAAACATGTTTTTTCTTTATCTCGCCAAACAATTTATAGAAATCTTTGATATCAGACTTGATTTGTAGAAGTTAGGATTTTTTTAAACTTTTACATACTCGATGTGATAAACTTTGACACTCTGTAGCTTATCTCGTACAAGATGAATTTCCTTAAAGATTAGGTCCTCCCCTACAGTTCGTCCATATATTTCAATATAATCCGACCAATAGTTTAGAAGATACAAATTTATTACCAACATTTTTCGATTAGCCCCACTGTGCAACATATCATTGAACTAGAAATTATGTTAACAAAGCTAACATAATTGCATGAGAAATAAATGTAGTCATGTCATTTTAAACAAAGACCTTTAAACTTAAATTAGCTACAGTCTCTGTATGAGAATTATTTTTATAGCACATGGATCTTAAACATGTAGCGTTATCTGGCAGTTAGAGTAAATATTTCCAATAACTGTATTTTCGCAAATTCTTTTGTTATTTAAAATTTATAAAATTTCTTTAATTTGCTGTTACTTGCTTTAAGTAAAATTTGTTTAAATGTGTGTAAAGTTAATATAAATGAAATAAAATAAAATTAAATGAAAGATGAAAAATGTAAATTAAAACACTATATTTTAATAGGAAAAGAAATAAATACCTATAAAAAATAAATGGAAATGGACGGATGTAAGGGACAAATGGAGTGAAAAACTCAAAAGAGATTAAGCAAAAAATAAAACTGTATGCAATGAAGATTGAAACCATTATTGGTCATTTGCAATATGAGAAAAATATTGAAAAACAAGTTGAGTGGTATATTTATATGCCGATATAATTATATGCCGAATCTTATATACCCTAAATCCGTGTTGAGATGTGTTATATGAAAATGAAATACGTTGTGTTGAATGTAATTACAAATATATTTACCTCTACTATATCTATGTAAACACTAAAAACTTTAAATAATTTGCATTTTCATATAAATTTGGAATAGAATCAAAATTTTAGAAACCTTCGTATCCTATATATATATATATATATATATATTATAAAAATGAGGTGTAAGTTTGCTTGCTTATTTGCTCACTCCTAAAAGGCTGAACCGATTTTCTCAAAATTTATCGTACAGATAGACCGCTGCCACATTTTCCGCCTACTTTTAAAAAAATCAATTTTTTAAAATTTTACACCTTAGTAATGAAACTATTTACATGAAATTGTTGGATCTTCATCTGTTGCCACGCCCATATTTTATGGCCACTATTTTTAAACCCTAAAACGGATGAACCCATTAACTTAAAATAGATCGGAGCAGCGGGTGTAGTACCCCCATATAAAGCAAATATTCATTACGGCCTATCTGAGGAACTATTACAGTGAGAGCCCTGAAATTTCGTGGCAACCTTTATCCTCTCATATCGCATTTATAAAATGAAAATAGGATGGATAGGTCCGGGGGAACTATTACAGTGAAAGTCTTAAAAAAAACTGTAAAAGTAATTTTCATATGAAATTGCAAATATGTTTCAGGGGAAATAGTAACTCTCATAGAAAGTAAATATTACCTATCACATCAAATAGGTAGTAAATCGCATCGGTAAAAGCTAGTAAATAACAAATTTAATACTTTGGAATTATACAAAAGTTTGCATATACTTAAGGAATATATAATCAGTTCGGTGCAGAACAAATATTTTATAAATGTAGGACAATATTAAATTGAAAAAGGGTTTGGTGGAAAATTTATAAACCCATTTGACAGATTAAAAAGAATCGAAATTCCAAAAAAATGTTATCGATGAATTTGTGCAAGAACGAGGTCCATAGTTTATATAGAAGCTTAAAAATCTAATAATGCATTTTGTTTTATAACTCGGTTAATACTGGATCTACTTAATTAATTTTTTCAACACGAAAATTCTTTAAAAAAAATGCAGATTTTTCTGTGAAAGAACGAAATGTCTAGCTTACATAGGGGCTTCAAAAAGTCAAACAAATAAATATAATTTATTTTATTGTTGTTGCCTTTCAGTACCCATGAAAACAATAACTATAAAGGAAGCAGATATTAAATAAATAAAAAACATGTTTACCAATAACTCGGTTATTTATGAACCGATTCGCTTAATTCAAAAAAAACCGAAATTCAAGAAAAATATTTGTGATCGATCTATATAAGAACCAAGTCAATAGCTTATTTAGGACTTGGATATCGGTCAAAAATGCCTTTTGGCCAATATCTCTGCAACTAATAGACCGACTGAGTTTATTTCTTAAAAAAAAAATTTCAGATTTTCTTTTGTAAAAACAAAGACAAACAGACATCATTCTATCGACATTGTTACTTATAAGGATCCAGAAAATATAAACTTTTTTGCTCTTCGACGAAAATTGTGCAAATTGCAAACGGAATGACATACTTATATATACCCTTTACACATGTGGTGGAGGGTATAAAAATTATAAATGGAAATTGGAATTGAAAACAAATACCTACATCGATGCGTTTAAAGTGCTCTATAAGATCGGAAAAGGAGTAAATAAATAATAATTTTGTAAAAGAAATTATAAAGACATTATTAGTTGTTAATTATTTCAGTTGCTATAATAAGAATAAAGTTTTTCGTGGAAGCTTTTTACAGTTTACAGCATTTTTAATATAATTATATTATTGTCAATAATAATAAGGTAAAATACAGAAAATTTTTATTTTCAATAAAAATAATATGCCAAAACTAAAACTAATTGGTTTTTGAAAAACAAAATTTCAAAAACTACATCGTTTACATACCTTAATTCTTCCCAATGTAGTTTTTGTTGAGATTCACATTTCTTGGAATTGTTTATTTTCGCTCTATTTGCTATTTCTTCGATCAGAGAATACATAGTTTCAATATAAAAACATATTTTAACAATTTTTAATAAATTATTTATTGTAATAATTTCATAAAAAAAAAGCAAATAATTTCCATAAATTTGAAATTTTATTTTTCTCTTTATATATAAAAGTTATAGTTCTAAACTGGTTTCTGATTTGTATGGAAAAATCGAACAAATTTACGTAGTTTTTTATTCAAAACCCAAATAAATCCAAAAACTACTAGTTTTTGTTTGGTGTAAATGGCATATAAAATAAAAATAACAAATGACAACAAATTCGAAATTTTTAAAAAGAAAAGGGAAAAAATTAAAAGTGTTACATAGATCAGCACTTATTACGAAATTATATGTTTAAAAATCTTAAAATGAGTTATTTTTTTAAGAATATCTCAAAATTTAGTGTGTTTTGAAATTAATTTATGTAATAAACTTAATTTTTTTTTTTTATTTTAATAGCCAATGAAATTACAATTTCTTACGGTCTAGCATATATATTATTCTTAAATCTATTTAAAATAAAATATTTTTCATAATCATTCAATAACAAAAACTTATTATTTAACTAAGTTAATAATAATCCTCTTAATACGGATTGGATTTAATGAGAAATCAATATATGGATAAAAACTGTTGAATTGATTGCATATACGTCTCATGGGATCAAAGTTGGCATAATTAGTTCGAAAATATTTTACTTTTAAAGGAGTATAATTCCTAGTTGGACGATTTGGGATTAAGAAATCGATCTTACGAAGCAAGAACTCAGAATTAGTTGAACCGTTTACTAAATTAATTACAAATGAAATATTCATATACTTAACTTAATACTTAACTTAAAAATATCTACAAAATTTTTTATTTTTTTATTTATTTTTTTTTTTTGTAAATCCTTGCTAAAAAATTAGTACTTATTCTTAAAAGTTGTGTTAAAAAAAATAGATTTTTAAATAGATCCTTTTACGGCAAATTTATATTTTTTTAGTATTTTTTCTTTTTTTGTGAAAATTAGTCCTTTTTTAGGAATTAATAATTATCTGTTAAATTGGTACTATTTTTTGGAAATTAATAAGTATTAAAGAACTATTTCAATTTATTGAAATTGTAGCGAGGGGACTGGATAAAACTGAAAAGAAAACAGATGGTTGTTTCTACACAACCACTGATGGCGGCCAGACTGTTGGCGGCGCTGATATGCTGGCATATGCCGGGCTAAAGCTCGCCGGATGGGGGTAGTTCTTGCCAAGAGGCCTGGGAAACTTGTCCACTTACAAAAAAATGCATATCAGCTATTAAGTGAAAAATAAAAAAAGAAAATGCTGAGGTCCGAAGCAGTTTAGTGGAAAACAAACTCCCTGTTACACACAAATGAAATATTTTAGCAGATTGTTTAGATTAAAGTTTTTAACTTTTGTTTGTATTATTTTTTTTTCTTTGTATTTAACTTTTTGTTTTAAAGTTAATTTACGTGTAAATTTTTTTTTTATCTTTAATTTTTGTATGTATGTACTGTATGTAATATTTTTTTTCTTTAAATTGTTTTTGTTTTTTTTTTAGCTTTAAGGTTTGATTCAGCCTAGTTAGCTTTTTTAATTTCATTTTGTATCAAAAACTATTAAAGTCTTAATAAAATTTTATTATTTCACCAATTTTTTTCTTTTCTTCGCCGGCCACTGGTCTCACCTCTTCAGAATCGCAAAAGAAAACAAGAACGAGTTTTCCTAAGTTTGCTTCCACTACACCTCTTATTGGACAATATTTCCTCCTACTCCATTTTCCTACCTCAGCTTTTCAGCAATTCATTTGTTTATATTTTAATTCTTCTTCTTTCCTTTTTTTTTTTGCTTTCGTTAATTTTTTTTTTTTCTTTGTCTGCATGTTCTTATATTTTTCTCTTTTCTGCAAGTTCGCGTTGCCAATTCTTCTCGCACAGGGTGCACACGACAAAATTATTATTATTATTTTTTAATTGGTGCTTGTTTTTTTAATTCTACTTCTTGAAAATTGGTACTTTTTAAAAAAATGTTAATAAAAATTATTCTAAAGCCCTTAACACAAAATTTTTTAATTTTATTGATATAAGATTGAAAAAATGAGACAGCGACTGCAAGAAAGTAACAATAGAGAAAAACAATACAAATTAGAGGTAGTTCACACTAGGCGACAGGCTGCAGCGACAGTCTTTGTATTCCCCTTTTGGTGCTGCTTCGTAGACCCTCTCGGGTTTTCATTATGAGTTTTCTTTAAATTTTAAGTTTTAATTTTAAAAGCACCAAAGGTTAGGTTAGGTTAGTTTGGAAAGGGCGGCGCATTCACGCCTACACCCAGAGGCCAAACGGCCCATTGTGATCCCTTTATGAAAAGAAGAAAAAAGAGAAAAGTGGAACCTATACCCAATCAATTAGTTATGATTGTTCCTAAGCCATTTTATTCCCATTACAAACCCTATGAGGTTGACAAGTCCTTTGCCATTAACCTCACCTAGTTCATGTAGTGTATGGCTTCCAAACCACTTCAACCTATTACGCTGAAGCCCTACGCAGTGACAGAGTATGTGCTCCACTGTCTCTAGCTCCTCAACATCATCGCAAGTTCTACAAAAGTCTGATGTGCCAATGTCCCACTTACTCATCATATTCCCTATTGAGAAGTGACCCGTAACCATACCTACTATGACTCTAAGACTACCACGACTCATACCTAGAAGATACTTGGAATCCGCCAGTTTTAAGCTAGGCCATAATGCCCTAGAAACTCTGCAGTCCGATCTGTCATTCCAGGCTCGATTCGTGTTGTCCAGAGTCCACTCCCCTATGGCCCTAAAGAAGGACCCAATTGGAATCTTAACAGATGACTCTATGAAAGACCTATCTAGCTCCGAGCCACTGCGAGCTAGCTCATCGGCTATTTCGTTGCCAAGAATGTCACAATGACTAGGAACCCAACATAGTCTCATCATATAGGAATCCATTAACCTTCTCAATTCCCTTCTGCACTCAAGTACCAATCTGGACCTAACAAAATGACTAGTCAGAGCCAATAACGCCGCCTGACTATCAACATAGATAGTAATCTCAGACCCCCGTTCAACATTCCCTTCAATCAAGCCGAGAGCCTTATAAATGCCAAGAATCTCTGCTTGAAAGACACTACAACTGTCAGACAATTTGTAGGATCGTCTGATATCAGTTCCCATAAAGTATACATCTGCACCAGTGCCAACTTCCATTTTCGAACCGTCCGTGAAGACCGCGCACCCTCCATAGAGCTTTTCTACTCCATCCCAAAGATCCCTGCTAGGTAACACCAAAGCGGGAGTAGCCCCGAAGTCAATCGTGACATGCCCCGCTCTAGAGGAACCTATAAAAGCACCAAAATTTACAAAACTAATATTAAAAAAAAAAAACTCAAAGACAATTTTTATTTATTTCAGTTTATAATTAAATATATAAAAATTCAATTTAAATGCAAAATTCCTTTTTTAATTATTTAGAAGTCTTAATGCAATCTTCACATATATATGTTTATATTTTTTTTTTTTTTGAGAAACAAGTCGTTTTCTCTAAAAATACAAACAAATTTATTTGTTTTTTTTTTTTTTCATATAATTCAAAGCCAAAAAAACATCTCAATTCGAGTTGTTTAATTATTTAATTCACAAAAAACATGCTAAATTTCCATCCAGGGAAGAAATTTTTAGCATTTTTTGTGCAAAGAAATTTGATGAAAATGAATTTGTAAAAATTGTCAAACAGTTTAAAAAAATTAAAAATTATGAATGAAATTTATATTTTTTCATAAACTTTATTTGTTTAGAAATTTTATTTTTTTAATTAGAAATTGTTTATGTGTAAAATTTGTATTTAAATCAAAAATTTGTGAAAATAATTTAGCAATGAAAAACAGGCCAAAAGAAAAAATACAATAAAATGATACGTGAACAGTGATGTTTAAACTCATTGAGTTTTTCAAAAAACTAGTCAAAAACTATTGTATGTAAACATAATATAAAAGTAATCAATCATATTAAATAAATAATTTCTAAAAAGCTCTAAGTGTACAACACTGATATATATTACGGGTGGGAAAGAGAAGAGAGTCATAAACTTTGTCGTTTCTTTTTCCTTTACATGCTACTTTGCTTACTCCGCAACCATCCTTGCACCTCTCGCAAGCAGATTCGAAACACGTGCTTTCGCCAAAAACTACCAAAAATTGTCAAAACTCGAGCTCTGTTAATTTTGTTTTAACGCTGCAATAACACCGACAATTTCTGTCTACACTAGGTAAATTTTTATTCTGATAAAATATAATATTTAACCAAGTTCCTATGTAAATATTTATATGTAATATTTTATAAAATTTTGTTGCTGGTAAAAATATTTTCCAAATATAATATTTTTGTGTTCAGCCATATTAAAATTTTGATTTAAGTTAACCATTAAATTATTAGATTCAAACAGAAACGTTTTTATCATGAACATAGTACTATTAATATCTATGAAAAATAATAATATAATATTGTCGTCGTGAGCTTGCCACAACAATGTTTTTTCTCTGCGTATGGCGAAACATGGCGAAAAGGTTTGCGCCGTTATCTCGGCTGAGAAAATTCCAAAAAAATGTTGACATTTGTATGGCATACCTCATAAATTAATATTTTTTTAACTTGAGATTATTTACCGATAATTTTGATAAATAATATGTCATCTTTAGATTTTTTTTTTTTAATATAGTTATACTCTTTACACTTGGCAAAATTTTCTTTTACAACATATTTGCACTGATTTATCAATAAAAGAAAAGTATGAAAAAAAAGTTGGTGTCATAAAGGCTCAACTGATGTTACTGCAACATATTATGATTAGAATACACGATTACAGTAGAAATTAGAATGATTATAAATAATAATTATTATGATTGCATTTAGTCATACTTTTATCATTTAATGATTCGATTTTATAATATTGTGTACTTATTTTATTATATTGTGTCCGATAATAATATCTGTGTATTTTTATCATATTATGATTGGATTTTATCATATTATAATCCCATTTTTTTATATTTTGATCCCATTTTATCATATTATTAATCAATTTTATCACATTATATTTACATATTTATATTTTATATTATAATACCATTTTATCATATAATGACTAAGAGTTATAAATTTCCTCTACTAAATTTATTAAAATAAAACACATAAGTCAATTATTATTTATATTAATTATTATATTAAAATTAATATATATTAAAATTTTGATTCTGGTAAAAATATTATCCAAATATAATATTTTTGTTGTCAAACATATTAAAATTTTGATTTAGGATAACCATTAAATTATTAGATTTGAACAGAAACGTTGTTATCATGAACACATTATTATTAAAATCTATGAAAAATAACTATAAGAAAATAATATTGTTGTCGTGAGCTTGCCGCAACCATGTTTTTTCTCTGCGTATGGCGAAATATGGCGAAAAAAATTTCGCCCTTATCTCAGCTGAAAAAATTTTAAAAATACTGACATATATATGACATAGATTATAAAATAAAATAAGTCTAATTTTGGAACTTTTAAAAAGAGAGAAATATCAGTTACAACCTTTTTGAGGTTGCATCGAAGTCATTTTATCTAAAATTAGCAATAATATTTATTAAAACCAATTTTAAGTGTTTTTGCTAAATATATAATACATAATTTTACTAAAGTAGTTAACTTTTTTTTAAATATGATATTTACTTGTTTGCTTATGGTTTTATTTTAATTATTTTGTAAGTTTTTATATGTTTATTATTTAGTGAAACTACCCAATAAGTTAGAACGTAATATTTTCTCCACTTTGTTTGCACTAGTCACTTTAGCGAACATTTTCATGTTTTTATCTTCGTACCAGTTCATGCTCAAACATAACTTTTCGTCGTTCAAAGTTATAGGTTATTTTGATAAACAACCCATATGACCACAAAAGTCAAAAATAATGACAAATACACAACTTATATAAAATTTAAAATAATGATCTAAAAATACATCTTTAAGACTGAAATTCACATTATAAAACAGAATGTTAAAATTTATATTATATTAAACCTTAACTCGTTTTCAGTCTATCAACGTTGCCACATTATATTTTTTAATACAAGTTCTTCTTTAATTGGTTTGTTACCATTTATAAAATACATTCACTTTTTGCTATTTCCTGAATTACTATTTTGGAATTTTTGCAAAATAAAATGGATTCTTGACCAGTGGAAAATATATAATAATATAAATCTAAATTAATAGTTGCTTGCACAAATTCAATACTCAATACAGGTCAGAAAAAATGGTCTTAAGCCTTAAACAAAAACCTAAAGTCTGTCTAAGAAAAAAGTAACATAAATTCCATTAAACTCTGACGAAAACATAGCCATATTCAGTATACTATCCTCTGCCCATCACCCAAGGCTTCTCAAAAGAGCCACTAGATAAATTAAGAAAAAAAAAAAACAACCACAACGAAATAAACCAAAAATAAAAAAATAAATAAATCAATAAAGTTAAGATAGAGACACATTAATTCACTCATTCATCTTTTCATTTAATTATATATTTATTTTTACAAAGCAAACATATATTAAGATCACGCAGTTTCAGACACTTACATTTTCGTTGTTCGAGAACAAAAAAAAAAAAAATATATAAGACAAGACTTATTACTGCTAAATGTGAAAGTAAAAGCTAAAATTTATTTCCTTTTGTATTGTTTTGTTTTTGGTAAGAATTGTTTTTTTTTTGGCTTCTGTGGCTTTTCTTAAGTCTAATTACTTTTTGTCAATATAATTTACACACTTCAAAATAAATGTGTCTTATGGTCAATACAAAAAAAGTAAAAAAATATTTAATATTAAATATCTGTTGCACAGTGGGGCCAATTTTTTGGTAATAAATTTATATTTCCTAAACCAATGGCTAAATCGAATTGACATATATGAGAAAGTTGTAGAAGAGGACATAAGCTTGCAGAAAAATCAGATTATAGTCGCCCTGTAATAATACAAGATACATATATACTCGAAGATTCATATTTCAAACGACAAGGCTTTAAAATGGTTAATAAAGAAATTTTTAATTGATTTAGATGTGCAGCCTACATCCTGCATTGGACGAAACTAGGCAATTTTAGCAAAAAAAATTCATGTTTATCGATTAATAAAAAAATTTCACGCGAGTTTTTTTTTTAATTTATTGATTCTGTTAAATTACAAAAAAATGCAGATTGATTAGGCATTAAATTGCCCAAAACCAATGCAGGAATGCAGATTTTTTGAAAAAACTTTTCAAAAGACTTTTTTAAATTGTATAAAAAAACATGGTAGCATATATTTTTACTACTTTTTATTATGTGTTATATAAAGTAAACACTAATCTTTCATTCTTCAAAAAATCCCTGAAACAGCTACAGTAAGCAATTTTTCAATACTAAATAATGTTTAATAAATTTCATTTTGAAATCGCACTTCAGATTGATTTGTAGAAGTTACTATTTTTTGAAACTATTACTTCCTGCAGGTGATCAACTTCAATACCCTGAATTTTCTGAAAGCTTAGGTCCTCCTCTTTGACTTGGCCAATAGTTTAGGAAATATAGATTTATGACCAAAATTTTTGGGATTGACCCCACTGTGATGTTGCTATGGAAAAATGCAAACAAAATATTACTTGCTGGTGAGCATTAAGAAAATAATAATTTTTTCATGATTGAATTTATAATTATATATATATATATATATATATATATATATATATATATATTCACAGTGGGATCAATCGCAAAAATTTTAGTAATAAATTTATATCTTCTAAACTACTGTCCAAATCGAAGAGGAGGACATAATCTTTCGGAAAATTCAGGGTATTAAAGATGCAGACTAAAAGTGTTTTCAAGCCATTCTAACTTAATTTTTTATATCCTCAACATTTTCTGAGTTACTTAGAAATAAATGTCCGAAAAAAATTGAATATTTTTTTTTCTTAAATTTGTTTTTTAAATTGAAAATACCAAAAATATTTCAGTTTTTTGTTTTTATCATTAAGGTCATAGTGCTAAGAATAAAATAAGCCATGTATCATCAAAACTGATGCAAAAATCTTGATTTTATTCACATTTAAGTGAAAATAACCATGTATCAAGTGAATATAGTCTGGTGAACGAAAAAAAGATCGTAAAAAAAATATGTGGACTAGATGGAATTTGACGAGCTAAACAAGAATCGGCTTTTACTTTTTTTCTATCACGTACTGATTCTTTTTTTATTGGCATGACTAGTGTATTCAAAAAACGAAACCGGAAACCGGTTAACCGGTTTTCACTTTTTAAAGATCCGACCGGTTTCGAATAATTTTTATTTTCGAATAATTCAACAGGCCGGTATTTTTTCTGTTGGTTAAACGGTTTTTTATGAAATGCTCCTTCTATTATATTTGTTTACTAAGTTAACCTATACTTTAAATTTTTCATATTTGTTAATTGAACCCTATTTATGGCCTTATGCATTAAAGGTATCAAATTGTTTAAAAATAAAATTTGTATGAAAGTTTAAAATACAAATTTTATTTTCAAACAATTCGCTTATTGTACTGAATCAGGCCATTAATTATTTGAAAGTATTTTTAATTTTCGTTATGAACTAATTAAGCTTTAAGGCTGGTTTCTTTTAATTCATAATTTGAGATTTGAGTAGCACCAGACGTACTAAGAATTGAGATTTGTATATATTTCAATAGATTTAAACCATTTTTTATTAACAGAATCTAGGTAAAAAGTAAATTTTAGTTTTATCGTTTGTCACAAGAATAAGGTGAATTTCAATAAATTGGAATATAGGTAGAGTTGGAACAGAAGAAGCATTATCAGAATTCAATTCAAAAAATACAAAATTTCAGCATCATCCTTTAGCTGCAGAAGAGCGATACAACTTTTTATTTTTATATTACTTGTCATTGCAAATGATATGTATTATAAATGTGCTCTCTTTAGTAAAAATAATTATATTTTTAATAAAGACCGGTTAACCGGTTTTTTACGTAAAACCGTATTCTAAACCGGTTTTTTAAAAAAGGCTATTTATTGATTAACTCGAAAATCGGTTTTCAGAAAATGTCGCTTTTTTTAATACACTAGGCATGACTAATATGACAACCTTATTCAGTGTCACACTTGTAACACGATAAAGATTTGTCAAATTTAGATAGATAAAATTCCTAAAGATGCCGACTAAAATTATCTTCAGGATATTTTAACGTTATTTTTTATCCAATCAGTATTTTCGGAGCTAAGGAGCAAAATTCTTACAATTTTACAAGTTTACATTTGGTTGTTACTAATTTTCGAAAATATTGAACGCATAAAAAAATGCTAAGATGATTTGCATTTTAACCACCTAAACCATCTAACCATCTAAATCGGGCAACCCGATCTCGAGTTATAGTAAAATATACTTCTGTAATTGCCCATAGAAAAAAAATCAAAACCTGATAGAAAAAAACTGTAGGCAAAAATTCAGATTCATGCTCAGCACGTCAAATTTCAACTAAAGAGTGGTCCGAAGAGGTTTATGTCATTTTTGAAACGCTATCAAATGACTAGTTTGTGCACTATGAAAAAACTAATAATATCAAATTAAAGGTGATTATCTATACTTTGGACCAAAATAAAAATTAATATGGAGTTTTTATTCACTTTAGAATAATTTGCGATCTTGTTTCATAACCTTACTTTTTAATTTGGACACATACTAGTGTACGTGCTACACAGAAGTATTAAGTTAAATTCAAAATGTTTGTACAATATTTTTAAGCATCGGAGATATACTAAACCCTGATTTATTTGGAGTATAAAATTTCTTTAAATAGTTTAGTTATAGCAAAAATATATCTCAACATATTTAGTATCAAATTGAAATTTGGGAATGTATAACCCATATACTACAATGACTGATCGCCAGAAATATCCAAATAAATTAAGTACTTGACATATATATTGTCAAGTAATAATCGTACAATTTGAGCTAGTTTTAGCTATATTAATTGGTACAAATTGAGGGTAATATTTCTAAATTTCAACATTTAGAAATTATCCATAATATACCAGCAAATAACCTAACTAGCTTTTTAAGTAATTAAAGAAAATTATGTCCAAAAACCTAAATTGCTCTAAATAATACAAAAATTTGGGCTATAATGCTCAGAATAATATCTGTGCACCAGGATTTATTGATCAATTATGTTCTATATTTAGAAGCATTCAGATGATCATTTATTAGTATACAAGTGTATATAATTTTTAAGATAATTTACTCTTATTTGTCTTAATATGATCTACTGATTATGTTTTAGTTCAATTTTGTGCACAAATATTTCCTAAAAATAACGGTGAAAAAATATAAATTCTATAAACTTGTATAATCAATTAGTCAAATGTATAATTAGTTAGAACTAGCTACTTGCTTTCATTTTATAGCCAAATTTATTGCAGACTTCAAATATGTATTTCTTTCACCCAAATGTACATATAAGAATTATAATTGGCTCCATTTTAAATTAAACCATAATTTTTTTTTCCAAAATGTCCAAAATTTTTTTTCTCCTTTCTACCTATTTTTATTATACCTAGAGTTCCAATTGAATAAATCGGGCGATCCCTTCTCGAGTTATGGTAAAATATACTCGTGTATTCATCCATGAAAAAAATCACGTCCTGATGGAAAAAAACTGAAAACAAATTCGTGTTTAGCAAGTTAAATTCCACATGGTTCACATTTTGTTTTCTTTTTTTTTTTTAAGGAGGAAGAAACAGTTTTTTTTTTCCGACCAGCGCTATTAATGATATTGGTATTTTATTTATCTTCACAGACAAAAATATGTTTTGCTTCTAACACGTATAAAATACATTTTATATATACAATTTTTCTATATTTCTTTTAGGGGGGGTGGAAAGATTTTATGAAATTTATTTATTTATTTTCCCAAAACTCAAGGTGTCTTCAAATAGAAAATAACGGTAGCAAAATATGCGTTGTACGTGTATAAGTAAATTTATTGATTTTCAAATATTTGTAGCTGTTTTAGCATTTTTAAAACCCATATTATTACTTTACTACACTCTCATATTTGCTGAGGTCAGTGAAATGTTAATAATTCAATCGTATATAAACATTTGTTGTTATTATTGTTGTTGTTACTGTTGCCGTTATAGGAATTATCATTATTTCCCAATCAAATTATGTATATTATTGGAATAAAAAAAGTAGCAAAAGAAAGAATTAAACTGTCAAGATAAGCAATAAAGTATACAAAACATATTGGAAATTTATTTAAACAGAGACAAAATTTTTTTTTAATATATAAAAAATAGAAATATAGGAATTTTCTTTTTTTCTAAGCAATAATATTTAATGCTTCATTAGAAGGGGATTTCAAAATGCTTAAGTTTTTCCATCTCTACTAAATGGTTTAGAACATAATTTATATTTTTGGGAAAGTTGGGAATAGATATTTTTAATAAATTTATTAAAATACTTAAAATATATACACTGCCTGCTACTTGAATAAGTACTCACATTTTGTTAACTTTAATTAAGTATGTCTCCTAAACTAAAGTTCAGTAAAAACTAATTTTTTTGCGCAACCAAATTTCAAGGTGTTGGCTTTAGTCTCCTGAAGAAATAAAAAATATACATATTTTGTTATACTAAAATTATGCATTTATTTAAAGACATGTATTTCTGTGGTACTTTTTCGTGTGTCACTTGAATAAGGAATATTTTAAAACTAAGCAAATTGTAATTTATTTTTAAAGTTTAGCTTATAAAAATTAAAAATTATTATCTTCTAGCATTCAATTAGTAATGAGTACTGCCACCATTTTTAGAAATAACCTCAAAAATGCGATTTGACATTGACTTGTATAATGACTCTAAGTAATTTAGTGAAATTGAACTCCATGCTTCCGTTATTGCATCCTTTAAGGATTCTATCGTCTCAAATTGTTTTCCTCCTTCATAAACTTTTCTTGCAAGCCAACCCCAGACATTTTCCATTGTACTCAGGTCTGGTGAATATGGGGGCCAATCCAAAAGTTGAACACCTTGTTGATTAATCCATTGTTTTACTGCTCTGGCGGTATGAATCGGAGCGTTGTCGTGTTGGTACGTCCAAGGGTCCAAAGAAATCATTAAATTTTGGAAATGCTTCCTCCAGAATGTTTTTGTAAGTCGTTGCAATGATTTTCTTGGATACATTTAGGTCATGGAAGTAATAGTTATACCCGTCGGGACCATCAATATTTTTTTCATCGGAAAATACAATAAACAATTTGTGGGATCATGTCATTGTATTTTTTGCAAGCTGTAGACGTTGTGATTTGAGTTTTTCATTAAGTGGTGGTTTTTTTGCAGTTTTCGTCGGATCGGATGTATGGGCACTATTTTAAAATATGGTGCACTGTTCTTAGACTGGCACTGACTCCACTTTTTTTACGTATTTTTGATACCGACATGGCAGAATTTTATTCAATTCTAAGAATTTTTCGTCTTTCTTCTGGAGTTGTTGCCATGTTCTTCCGCCCTTTCATGTTTTTCTATATCTTTCCACGTTATTTAAATAATTGTACACAACTGTCTTTCCTCTATTAATGTTTTTAGATATTTGGACCGGATTCTGACCCTGAGATTTCAAAATCAAAAATTTTTTTTTTCAGAGTTATTAAGAGCCTTACCATGTCCCATTTTGAATAAAAACTATTTAAAAACTATCAAATTAAAAATTCTCTAGCCGTTTATATTGAAAGAAATTCAAATCATAGTCTTTCTGATTAATATTAAAAGAATTCCTTATTCAAGTCACACACGAAAAAGTGCCACAGAAATACATGTCCTTAAATAAATGCATAATTTTAATATAACAAAATATGTATATTTTTTATTTCTCCAGGTTGCACAAAAAAATATTTTTTTCTGAACTTTAGTTTAGGAGATATATTTAATTAAAGTTAATAAAATGTGATTCCTTATTCAAGTGGCAGGCAGTGTACCTATATGAGATATATACTACATATATTAATTATAAAGCGACTTTTTTATATTTTTTAAATAAAGTCTTGGAAAATTTTAGTGACAAATTACCTCGAAAATTGGTTGAAATTTTCATGTAAATAAATCTCTTTAAACATATACCAATTCAGTACTTTCATTATGAAAGAAATTAGGCAACATTTTATTTTGATGGTTAGATCTAGTTAGTCTAGATTTGGGTATCGAATTATAGAATAGGACTCAGAAATTCCAGTAAAATCTTTTGTTTTAACTTTTCGGATCCTTATAAAGTCAAAAATGTCCTTCAAATATTTTATAGTTAAATACCCTTAAGATTTTCTTACAAAAATATTTTGAAATTATATTCATTTTAAACACTTCAAAATTTCAAATTTTAAAAATGACCTGTCAGTGTTTATGTAAATTTTGTTTTCGAAATATATATTGCAATTTTAAATATTAGTTATTATAGAAAATGGTTCAAATGCATCATAATTACTATAAATATGCATATATTTATATATAAGAAAATCGGAAAAGGTATGTTTTCTATTGGCTTTAGTCGTACATTTAAATTTCAAGAAGTAGTTCTTAGAATTTTTCTAAATAATACTGAATAATTATTTAGTATTCAAGTGCAAATCCAGCTGTTAAATTTTGCAAGGTTCGGCCTATAAATGACATTACCTCCCATATAACACCAACTCCAGAAAGTCAGTTTATATAAATATATAAATATTTTACTTTTGGTCCACAATTGAACATAGTTCCCACTCCAGGAGTTTACTTTAAAGCGCATACATTTAAATTAAATGCCAGATTTATAAGAAAAATTTTCTTGGATAAATACGTTAAATATAATTATACAAACTAAAACATTTTCTCCATCTAAAATGCTGTAAATTATATTTCATAAAGTTTAAGATGCGAAAATGATACTCTTTAAAATGTGGTAGATTTTTTAAATTTTATTTTAAATTAAGCGAATTTAAGAATTTTATAAATAAATATATGCAGTTTCACATTTGGCAGTTTTAGTACTACAAAAGTACAGTTTTGGAGATATTGGACTGAAATTTAATATTCTGGTAGTAGACAAGGCCGTAAACACTCCCATTAAAAATGGGCGGATAAAATCACTGCCACTCCCATACTAAAAAAAAAAATTGTTTTTTACACACCAATCTTAGTTGCATAACAAATTTTTAGCCAATGCCTTAAAATTTTGGAATAATGCCTAACAAATTGCTAATGTGAGTTACCGCATATTTTTTTCTAATATTTTAAAAGATCGCAAAATGTTGCAGCCAATATTTTCAAATATAATTTTATAGATGTTCTTTATATATATATATATATATATATATATAGAATTACGGTTGATGTATAAAGAAAATCTAGAAAATCATATATATATATATATATATATATATATATATGTGACACTGTGCAGTGTGTCGGTTTAAAAACTGGCATAGTGTAAATTTTACTTTTCTCTTTTCCTCTATACTTTTTTGAACAAATTAAGCAAATTACTATTACTCCAGACATTGTCATGTAAAAGCCTTAGAAAACACTTAAGTCATTTATATACCTGTAACAACAAATTAAATAATCAGGTTAATTGAATTTATATTCTTTAGTATTTTACGAACGCCATCCAATGTCAGTATTAATACTTAAATTAAGTTATCTTTTGTTGGATTTTGTTACAATAATAGAGTTTTTCTTTCTATTGCTATAACAGTCGAATTATTGAAACTGTGTCAGTAGAAAATTGAGGGTTTATATTCAAAAAAGGCTATCTGCAGATTTCAGAAAGAAAAAGTCGCGTCAAACTCTTTATTTTTGTGTTTTTTTTTTATATATACGCTATTAGTATTAAAGCCAAAAGTTACTTCTAATACTATGTTTTTTACATGTTGTTTTTGTGCTATCTATAAACAAAATATTTTTTTAAGGAAAAACAGACTGTCAACAAGTTTTTGTTTGATTTTCAAAGTTGTGTAAATTTAAAAGTTAATAAATAATGAGAACTTTCCTTGAGGTTTAACCTTTTTTCAACTCATTTCGATTTGGCATGTTAAATTGTTTCATCACATTTATGTTATCTTAATACAGTCTGAAGAAAAAAGCCATTAAAGATAGATTTTTAACCTTTTTGGTTAAAATCTGGCGTATACCCATCAATATTTAATGAAGCTAAATAAGAGCATTATACCTTAAATTTTAAGACGGAAAGAATATAATTGAAAAAAAATTCGTTAACATAAGCAAAATGTCTTAAATATCAATACTTTCTTTAAAAAGTTATATTAAAATAAAAAATGCGATAAACTTAAAAAACGGTTGATTTTTTTTTTCTTTTTTTGGAGATATAAACTATTGGCATTTTCTAGAGAATTTGACATTTTTTTCATAAACAGCACAGAATCTGTAATATAAAAACTTATAACTACTATTCCACCTTTAAGTATATATATATATATATATATATATATATATATATATATATATTCGACTCGGAAACAATTTTCGTGTCCACAAGAAAAATTAAGGCTCAAATATTTATTAATAAATCGTTATTACTTATTAATAAATCAGTATTAGATTTTAAAATTATATTTTATTGGTTGAAAATGATTTTAAAACCAATACACAAAACAAAAAGAATTTTATTTTAATTTGACAATTGACAATTCAGTAAAATAAAAAATAAAATTATAAAAATTAGAAAATCAAAAAATGTGAAATCCAACACGCCATAAGGGTCTCTTGCCTTCTGCTGCCGTGTCACCTAATTTCCTTGCTTTTGGATGAACCAAGTGTTTTTTGATTTGCATGCAGCAATTCTGCAAGCACTTCTTGCAGACTTGGAGACTTGTGCCTATCTCCAATTCTTTATTTTCAAACATTTTTGCTGGCCAACACGCTCCTTATCATGTACATCAAAATCACAACTTTTAGGTATCAAAACTTAGATAATTTAATTTAAGTTAGTTGTTGTCAATTGGAACTAATGTTAAATTTTAATAACGATTGGATTTCTTTTGGCTGATTTGGTACTTTATTTATTGTTTTATTTTTTTATATGTATATTAAAACACATTATTATCTCTGCATCATTTTTACTATCCCAGTAAAAACTGTGCTTTCCTGGTAAGCTAGCAGGTATAATTGGAAACCAAAATAAACTACTTATTTTTTTTCTGAATAACTAGTTATTTTTGTTTAAGTTGTCAACGACTTCATGTAGTTATTTTTAGACTTAGGGGTACTCAAAAATATGTACTAAACGAAAATAAAAATAAGAAAACAAAAAATTTTGCCGTCAGTGAGATTTGAACTTGGGCACAAATTAAACATTCGCTTTTAATAACTAACGTCTTACTCAGTACATCATATCGCACATAATTTTCTAAGTGACAAAATTTTTTTTTTTGTATAAAATATCTTTTTATACATTTTGTTAAAAAAAAAAAAAACTAACAGCATCAGAATGGGTTTGAACCAACAACCTTCTGGTTGTTAATCCAGCGCTCTAGCCAACTGATCCACGTGATTGCAATATTACTGTGATATTATACTATTAAGTATTTATTTATATAATATAGAGTGGGCAAATAATAATGACGCCTCATTACCAAGAAACTACTTTAATAAGTAGTTGCCATTAACTGCAACCAAAATTTTTTATCTGGGTAGCTGTAAAAATATCAACATTACGTTACACTTCATATATACGTATTTTTTTCATGAATCCTCCTATACTTAATTTACACAAACATTATTAGATTATTTCTTTTACCAATTTTATTGTAAAATATGCAATATTAAAAAAATATAAATTTTTATTAAAAACTAAATATTATTTTCATTGCTTTACTTAAAATTTTCAAATATTCAAATCTATAAATAGTAAAAATATTTTAGTAAGAAAAAACTTATTTTGATTTTACTAATTCAGTGATGGGTCCGATTAGAATATGAATTTTATTTATTTTTTTCGTGTCGGTTTAATGTCTTTCTATAACGATGCTATCTACCATAACTTCGCGAATAATGGAGTTAAAAGATTTATTTTTACGTGTGAGGTTTAGTAGACGTAATATTAATAAATCGTAGAAGACTGAATTGCAAAATGTTGAAAAATGTGAGAAAGGAACATTTTATATGCTCTCCTAAACAATTAGGGTTTTGCAGATAGCCACTTTTGAATATAAGCCCCCGAAATATGTTAAATAAAATTGAAAAAGAAATTTCGTTTAAGTATATTGAAAAATATCTAAATGTATATGTATGTAAAAGAATAAAGCTAAAAAGAATCAAACAAATCATTTAAGGCATGTACATCAGTGTTGCACATAAAAATAACAAAAATATTAAAACGGCGACAGCACATAAACATATACTTATAGACGTTTATTTTTAATGATTTACATAACAGTAGTATGCACTAAACACTTGCACAGTTACACTAAAACCACACCAATTTCATTGTCTGCCAGTTTGAGTGCGTATTGATGAGTATTTTTGTGTTTTTGTTATTAGTTGGTATTGTTATTGTCTTTAGTAGTAATATATTTGTTTTACTACTATTCGCTGAAACAGATAAAGTGGATATAGAAGGTTGTACTATTAATACTTGTTGTATGTTGATAAAACATATTATTACGTATTATGAAAATGCAGACATTAAAACGATTAATTTATTAAATTAAAACAATTATTTTTATGTAATAACATTTTTTTGTTGATTTAAATAAACTTAAAGTTTTTTAGTTAATAAAATAATTCAGCCCTTTAAGTTTTAAAAAATTAATAAAAACAAAACAAAATAGGAATTTAATCATTAGTATATAGAAAAAAAAATAAAATTTAAATATGAATACTTCATTAGCATTAGTTTTATATAGCCTTTTACCCATTATCTAGTACTAATGAGTATGGGAGGATATCATAAATAATTTATTTTGTTAAAACATCCACACATGCCTTTTTTGCTTCACGATTCGGTTCAATAAGTTCATTTTCTTTTTCATTTTTTAACAATGCACAGCACTTGTGTTTGTGTAAATTTGCTAGCGAGTTTTGTCTTTTGTAAGACAAAAACAGTCCCATATTTTACTTCGTCCCCTTTTTCAATAATTGTTACATATTTAAAAAAAAAAAAAAAATTTATATCAATATTGTTCATTATTAAATGCAAATTTTATCAAAAAAATCACTTATTCACACACTGCACAATAAAAAGTAATATGTTTACTTGTGTTACCAACAGATACTCTAAAACACTAGTAGTACAACAGTTACTTGTAATAAAAAAGATAAATTTCTCATTCAATTCAAAACCAGAAATAACTATAACAGTTTTTATGAGTATAGTGAGTGTGTAAAAATAAAATCATACCACATCAGTTGTACTCATTTAATCCAATACTCACAAGTATTTATTTGTGATATTTGTTTTGAGTATACTTTCAGTTCTACTCTTGCACGTCTTTAGTATGCACATATACATATTCAAGGAAATGAAAAAAAATATACTTAGGTATAAGAATTTTCAACAGTTAATTGCATTTTCGGCGTAATACCCGATATATTTCATTAAGTTACCACCTTTGTATATCACTATAATTATACAATTTCAAAATATTAATTTTTCATTCCTGAAACCAAGATCTTATTATTAATGTATTTGATATGATATTTTTTTGTTTGTTTTTTTTTTTTTTTTTTTTTTTAAAGAAATTTAATATCATTAATTAATGGCAAAATATAAAATATTTTCAAAAGCTAATGCAAATTTTTTACATGATATATTCCAATAGATTACGAATCCTCTAATAGATTAGAATGACTTTATTTATAATTATTAATATTTTTTTATTTATAGAAAATAGTTAAAAGATTTACTGAATTTATTAATTATTTTGTTTAATTATGTAGCAAGTCTTTATAAAATAAAACAATTTTTTCTACTTTTATCAACATTTCCATTGCTATAAGGATAAATACTTGTACCAAGTTCATTACCATTTTTTACCAAAAATATAGTACAACTCGTTCACTTTTCTTCTCAAAGTTTTTTTAATAATTTTTTTTTTTTTTTTTCTTTACATATTTCAAAAGACAATGCTTCATAAATGGTTAATAAAGAAATTTCAAATTGATCTAGATTTGTGCCCTACTTCCAGTATTCATTTATTTTTCGATTTATTTTATTAAATTTATTGATGCTGTTTATTTAAAAAGTACATTTGGATCAATTTGGCTTTAAACTGCTTCCTGGCCGACTAAAAACAAAAGCAGGAGTGCATATTTTATGAAAAAAGTCAACTTTACAAAAGACTTTTTTTTAAAATTGCACAAAAAACATATTAGTATTTCTTACGTTTATATAAAGCAAATATTAGTATTTCATTCCAACCAATTTTTATCAATTTTTAAAATATAAATAACATTAAATAATTTAAAAACCAAAAAATAATATATATTTTTTTTAAGCAAAACTCCGTCTACTTTTAAAAAACATATTAAATATTAAAGGAATATAAAAGTAGACTCATTTACCCCACTTTGTAACAATCATGTTTTTAACCACATTTATGTGTGGTTTAAAAGGTGTGTTTGTGAGTGTGAAGAAGTGTGATTGTATTTCCAATACATTTAAATTTTTTTGTGATTACAAGTGGTTTTTCCTTTTTTGAAAAGGTATAAGGCAAAAGCTTGAATATTGTAAACAAATCCTTAAAAGCTTAAATTGGATTATTAATAAAGTACGAAAGTAAGTATATACTTATGTGTGTGTGTGTTATTGCAGCAGACATACTTTGGAAGATGTTGCTGAGCTTTTTGTTGTTTTGTGTGAAAAAATTTACATTCAAGCATTTAATTACAAAACGGGAGAAAGAAATATTAAAGAGCCTTAAGAAAATACTTTACTAAACCTTATCTTTTAGCCAAAAAATCTCCCCCTTGCAATGCAAACTCCTTTCTATGTTACAAAGCGTGTAGTTAGAGACAAGATCTTGCCTACTCCCTGACAAAAGAAGCCTGTAAACAAGGACTTATGCTTTTGAAAGGGAGCCTGGAATTTAATTTTCTTTAAAACTGGTATACACTCTTCATCTGTGCTGAAATGTATGGCAATGAACTTCTTTTTTTGCGTTTTAGAAATTTGTCGCATTTTAGCAATTTTTCATTTTTTGGCGATTTTTTGCGTTTTTGCTTTTTCTAGATTTAGCGATTTTTTTAAGTATGGTGAACAAATTTTTTGCCGATATCTATGTTTATTGATTGATTTGGTTGATTTCTTCAGCAAAAAAAAATCTGAAAAATATTTGTGACAGCTCTGTATAAGACGAATTTAGTTTTTAGCGATATCCCTGGCTTTTATAGTTCGCTACTTATGTAAGGATTTAAAAAAGAGTCTAAAACAAATTTTGGCCGATATCTCGGTGAAATCTGATTTGTCTATGAACGAAGTTGGTAGCTTTATAAATGCTACAGCAAGTTGAAAAACCTCAAAAATACGCTTTTTTGGAATATCTTTACCCTTTACGGATTTTTGTATTTTGCAATATCAAAATTCTTGAAAGCCTTTTTTAACTTTTGTTGTATATTTCATATATCTATGTTATTGGGAGACTTCATTAACGTCATAATTATTTCGATATCTCTTCCAATAAGGGTATATCAATCAGTGTTGCCAATTTAGTGCTTTTAGTGTTAGATCTATCATTTTTTAAACTCATTTAGCACGAAAAAAAATGAATCTAGCACTTAGCACTTTTTCTAGCACTTTCCAAATTATTTTTGGTTTTTTAATACTATTCACGTATTTTTTTTTTTTTTTATTAATTTCTAGTTTTGTACTATAAAAACATCAGTTTTCTTATTTTTTCTCTTAAAAATTAAAACTGCAACTAAAATTTGGTGTTTTTAACGATGGTAACTAATGCGATATTTAAAGAATGTGTTTAGCAAAATAAAGTTTGTTAAAACCAATACAATTACAAAAAGTTAATCTATAGAATAAAATTTTGGCAATTAAGTTAACTATAATGTTCTTGTTTTAAGAAATAATTGTGATAAAATAACTTATTAATTTTTAAATATAGTTTGTCATTTAGTTGTGAATTGATGTCGTAAATTAAAATAAAACAAAGTTTGAATTAATTTCAAATCTCTTCTTGAAAATTAAAATATTTATACATAATTAAACAACTTTTTACTCAATTAAAAACATCATAGTCAGGTATGTGATTGAAATCGATCGTTTTCACATCGATCGTTTTGAAAAGTTGTGAAGAATTTCGATCGATTTTAAGAATAATCTTCGGAACAATTCTTTAATTTCCATAAGATAAAGTACTATTGAAAGCCAAGGAAATAATTTTCGTGAAACACTGAAAATTTTATAATAAAAAAATATATACGATAAATTTTGGTAATTTTCTGATCAGTATTTTAAAATAAATTTTTTTTTCCGATTTTTGGAAATAAAGTAAAATTTTTGTAAAAAATTAGTTTTTGGATAAACTGCAAATATTTCATCTTTAAGACAATCTTTGCAAGTTAAGATATCTTAACGAAATTTCAAGTCCAAAAAAATTTAAGTTTTTTTCTAAAAAGCATCCCACAAAACAATAACCTATAAAGTCCACATTTGTTGTATGTCCTATGAATCGCGGTTGCAAACTTTTTGGAATACATCAGAGTTTCCGATACTGCATTCTGTTTGGAGATTCAAGCTTTTAGAACACACAGGCTATAGTCCAAATTTCTACACAAAATAGGTCAAATTCGGAAATGCTTGTACCTAGCCAGCCCTATTTAGTATTTGGGCTGGTTTTTATTTTTAAAATAATGTCCGTAAGGATACCTTTCGGAAAAGTATAAAATTATACGTATACGTTCTTGAAAAAAAAAATATTTTAGAGAGAAAATTGTAGACACTTTTCTGGCCAATAAAACACAAAAAATCATAATGTTTGCAATTTTCAAATTCAAAATCGTTTATTTTTGCACTAAACTAAGACTAGATACCGACTAAAAATTTTTTTAACCGATATATAATTTTGTTCTTTAACTAACTGGAAAGAAATTTACAAAATCGAATGAAAATATTTGGCTGCATATTTAAAAGGCTGTACCAAAATTTTGCAAAACTGAGATAGTTGAAATTTCAAATGGAAATAACTTGAAAACTATAAGGGATAAATAGCATTTGCAACATGCAAGTTTTAAGAGGATGTAAAAATTTTTGAAATCGAATAAGAAACAAAAATTTAATCAGCGGTTAAAAAATGTCTATATTGGAGGTATCCTATTTTGAGCCTCCTGAGGAGTCTGTAGAGTCCCCCTAAAAAATCTTATTTAGATAAAACCATCCGATTAGAAGTAATAGATTTAATTCCAAAAAAATCAATTCTGCCCACTATGCACTGTGCTACGTTCTCTAACGTTACTTAAAATAATACTAAATAATTGTGAGCTTTTTAACTCACATATTCAAAAATATTTCTGTACATAATGTGAAATTTTAGCACTTAAAAAGTAAGCGAATGTACATAAACCTTCTACTACTTCCCAATGAAGGAGAAGTATGAACTATTAATAGATCATTTGGAAAAGAAAACCGAAGCTTCCTTGAAACATTTTTCATAATAGGTAAGGTAGAATGTAGTTTACATTTTTTTTTTTTTCTTTTCTTTGGAAAGGAGGGTGAAGTCATTTAAAAAGGCCTTAACAATAAAAGGCTGTCATCCTTTCCGCTGGGTTACTTACATACATGCATCTATACAAATACATTAATTTTATGCATACACAGATACGCACACATTAAATTTAATTGAAGTTATACGAACATTTTATTTACATTTTAAGTGAAATCAAATTTTATTTTGAGGCCTTCGAAATTCAAAGAAAATTAAAATGTTTAGAAATTAATTGAACATTTAGAAAATACAAAGGTTTTCCATTTCAATGAGAGCTAAATTTATAAATATTTAAAAATAGGGCATTATAATGAACAGAAATTATAAGTGTCATCGATTGGGAAGAGAATATAAATTTGTTAATTGTTGTGTAGGATTTTCAAGATCTTAAATGTTTTATTTATTTTCATACTTATATTTTTTGAACATTTATTATTTATAGAGAAATTCCATTGAAAAATAATGAACTTATTTTCATAAGTTACAAGTTATAATACAGTTAGTTGTTGCACAATTTTGAGTATATAAGTAAGTAATTTAACAGTAAATACCTCAGTCAATTAAGATACACGTTAAGAAAGAGTTCTAGTCGGTTTTTTTTTCTTGACTCTGGTTCTCGAGATAAACCATTATATAGAAAAATAATGAAGTTGCACCAGATCATAGTGGGGCCTGTCAAAAAAGGTCTCTATATTTGCTTCATTTATAAACTATAAAGATAATATATACCAGTGATAAATAAGCGCAGAGAAAAACTCTTTTGACTATGGTTATAGAACAACGGTTCTCAAATGGAGGTCCGCAAACCACAAGAGTTATGTACAAACATTTTAGGAGGGTCGCGAACACCATTTACTTAAACACAAAATTTAAATAATTTTTATTTAAGGACCAATAGTACATTTCAAAATTTACAAAAGTTTTCATCGAATTGAGCAATTCATATCGAGGTCGAAAGTAAACAAAATTATAATTATATCAGTGTGAGTGATATGAATTTATATTTTTTGAACATTTATTATTTATAGAGGAATTTCACTAAAAAATAATGAACTTATTTTCTTAAGTTACAAGTTATGATACATTTACCTGTTGCACAATTTTGTGTATATAAGTAAGTAGTTTAGCAATAAAAGTATTTACCAGCAACTTTCCCAGACCCTTGCAAAGTAGAAAAGTTGCATCGATTTCTAAAAAGACAACAACAACCACATAAAATAATATATGGCACAACTGTTGCAAAATTGTCAGAGTAGAACCAATTGCAAAACTATCAAAGTAAGTTGCATCAATCTTTATGTGTAAATAGTACTAAAAAAATCAACTCTAAACTGGAATACACAAAAATCAAATTCAACATAAAAATTAGTGGATTTTAACAACAACAATAAGACAAAAAAGTTAAAATGAATCAAAACCTATAAACAGAAAAATATCAATAAATAAACTGATTAATATGAATTCTACAAATAATAAATATCACGTTTTTCGATATCTTGAAAAACATGTTTTTACTTTTTTTTGCTAATTATATCTCATTTTTACAAAATTAGTTGCTCACGTTAGGTTAAAACAGTGCAAAATTCCTAGGGCTGCAAAATCTTGAAGTGAATACCTTTAATGATTTTCTTTTACAATGTAAATATTGCAAACTAAGAACAGTTTAGTGTCGAAGTATATACATTAGACTGCATCAAAATTTACCGACTTTTGAATTTTGACCGTAAATCCCGCTGTAATTGTTCACTGGGTTGTAAAATTATATTGTGCCGCATTGAACCTGAAATTTTTATTGTGCGTTTATGTGGGGAAAATATGACTTTTTTACAGTTTTTTTTTTTAACTTTGCTATTAAGTACTTTGCTGTGTAACGAAATGTTAAGAAATCATAATCTACATATAATTATCTATCAAACAGGGTACAAAAAGAAAAAATCATTTAAAAAAAAGTTTAAGGTATTACAAATTTCCAAGACCATTAATATGTTTTAGACTACTTGTGTAAGGAGTGTAAAAAAATAATTTTTTAAAAAATATTTAAATGAAATGTTATTTTTAATTAAATTTAAACCATAATTACAAAAAAATATTTTTTTTGTTTTGTTTCTCCAGGATAATTCAAACCCCTTTCCATGCTTGGTTAAAAAAATTTTGTTTTTTTTATGAGTGATTCAAAACTCCAATTTCAAACCTTTATAAATTTTGTTTTATTTTTTTTTTTTTTTTTTTTTTTTAGAACTGATATTCAGAATAAACAGAATTAATCCAGAATAAGATAAAGCATTTCTCAAAAAAAAATCTCAAGTTTTTAAAATAATCGAAATAACGAAAATCTATTTATTTGTATTTGGATTTTGATAAAATTTTATGGAAATATAACTAAAACACCTTCGTTGATATGAGAAGTAAAAAAAGAAAATTTTATGGAAATATAACTAAAACACCTTCGTTGATATGAGAAGTAAAAAAAGCAAATTTAGATATCAAGAGAGCTTAGCTCAGCATTTCTAAATGCACCTTTTCTTAAATATTTGTGAAGTAAATTTTATTAATTAATATCATGATTAAATGATCATTCTGATAACTAGAGTCATTTTAAACCTTCACATTCCTCACAGATATCATTGCATATAAATTCGGATATAAAAAAAAATATTTGTGATGTTTTCCTTAAAAAATTTTTAATTTTTAAAATTTTGGAATTTGACGTTCTTGTTTTAAAGGTAATGCTTGTCCAATTTTGTTAAAAATTTCAAAATATATTTTCTGAGATATGTTTTATGTTAATGTGTAACAATTTTGTGTAGTCTGAATTTAAGTCCAAAAAAATTCCTTATAAAAAAAATTTTCTTATAACTAAAAAACTGCAAAAAATGCCTTTTTGCCAAAATCCACCAAATTCAAATTGCAAGTACGTCTTAGTCATACAAGGTATTGACCTAATTCTTTTTTAATTTTATTTCCTATAGTATGGTCGTAATTAACCTCTATAGTATTATTCAAACTTTTTTGAAATTTGTTTAATAAAATTTTGAAAAGTTTGAAATAGGAGCTTTGAATCAGTCTTAAAAAAAGTCAAAATTTTTAACATAACATTTGAATTATCTTGGAGAAACTAAAACATATTTTTCAGTAATTGTGGTTCAAATTTAATTAAAAATAGCAATTCATTTAAATATTTGTAAAAAAGAAAATAATAATAATAATAATAATAATAATAGTAAAGAAATAAATAAAAAAAAATAAATAAATTTTTTATTTGTACATTCCTTATATAAGTGGTCTAAAATACATTAAAGGTCTAGGAAATTCGTAATAACTTAAAAAGTTTTTAACCGATCTATTCTTTTTATATCTTCTTTGATAGATAGTTACGTGTAGATTATGATTTTTTAACATTTTGTTACAGAAAAAAGTACTTAATAGCTAAATTTTTATAAAAACTGTAAATAATCCGTATTTTCCCCATATAAACGCACCATACAAATATCAGGTCCTATGCGACACGGGTTAACGATATCCGATTGCACTAATATTTTACACAATATTTTTCTATAACCCAATGAACATTTCTAGGGGGAATTATGATAAAAATTCAAAAGTCGTAAATTTTGGTGTAGTCTAATTTACATGCATATTTTCTTATTTGGCTTGGAAACATTATTAGATTCTACAGAAATTCTCTTGAAAAATAATGTATTTATTTGTATGAGTTAGAAGCTGTGATTTTGCAAATATTCGAGTACATAGTTTTACAAGGTCTGCTTTTTTACATTGTGGCATAATAATTTATCTGGTTCTAGAGAAATTCTATGGAAAAATATTTTCATAAGTTAGGAGCCATAGATTAATAAGTAGATATTTATGTAAGAGAAAAAAACCTGATTTAGTTGTCAAAAACTTAATTCATGCAACAACAAAATATATGTAGTCACATATATTTTCTTTTTGTGTTTTTGAAAAAAAAAAAATAGTAATTTTTTGGAAAATTCAGTTCGAAGTGCCTCTCACATAAACTTCTAGTTGTATTCTATTTGTACTAATACATAAATTAGAAATATTATAATATAAAAATTAAATAATTTATTAATTTTTTTAGGTCAATAAATATTAATTAAAAATTAGTAAGTGATTTCAATTTTCATAAAATGCATGGACATTTTTATTCATATTCATATATATTTAAAAAAATGTAAACTGTTAAATTTTGATTCCGCTTACTTGAGGAGTTTTTTTTATTTATTTGTTTTTATTTTTTTGTAGTAATAGTTTCTAGTTGTCCGGGTGTCTAACCTTGTACATTACTACATTTTCTATATATAAAATTTCTCTAATACTGTTCACATTGTACTTTTCACAACTTTTACCAGGAAGTAGTATTATCATATTTATTGTGGTTGATCTTTCTTATTGTAATTATATTATATTTTGGTCTATAACTTCTACACTAAATGAGAGTCAACCTTGAAATTTTACAAGAGTAGGAAAGAAAGCTATATATGCCAACATTATATATTTTTTAAGAATTTAAAAATACCGTTTTTTGGGATATAATGGTTTAGTTTTTATATGTCCAAACTTGACCTTTGAACTTTTGATAAAAATAAACAAGACAGTTGGAAAGGTAATATAGTTGTGTATAATATGAAACTAAAACCAAAGATCTGCAATATGTATTTTTAAAGTTATTAGCAATTAAATAAGTAAAACCAAAAAGGGCCCAAAGTCTAAAAGTTTATATTTTAGAAACACTTCCAATAGCCAATATGTGCAGTGAATTTCATTGAATGCTTTTTTCCGTTTTGATAAAATGTGTAAATTACCTTTTTCTAGTTTAATGTAGTTATTGACTACTAGAACTTTTTTTATGAATGGTTTTTATGTTCTAATAAAATTCTGATAAAAACCTGAAAGAAAACTTTTCGAAAAAAATCCCAAAAACAGTTATCTGAAGTTATGTGTATAACACATTTTGTTGGAACATTTCATATATGACTAACATATAGTTGGTTTTGCTAACTTCTAAACCAATCAAGATATATTAAAACGGTTTGGTAGGCATATGTAAGACCAATAAAGGTTTAAAATAATTTACTAAACAAAAAAAATCGAAAATTGTCACATAACTGATCACGTCGGAGCAGCGACGCTATGTGCTATTGCTTTTACTAAAACATCACAATTTTCATAATTATCTTTTCCTGAGAAAAAAATAAAATTTTCTTCATTACCCCATATGCCACAATACCCCACTTTCCCCTATGTAAACAAATATGAACATGAACCTATTGGAACTACACGCAGACAAGTTTTTTAATTATGGTTGTAGACAATTTTTGCAATATGGTGGAAATAATTTTATAATATTATGACCACTGTATAATCGTAAAATGGTTGTCACAATCACTTTATGGTTGAATGTGTTTTGCAATTATTTATATGTTCACAAACTTGAAAATAATATAATGGCATTAAAATATTATATACCATAAATTAACATCATCATGTTAGTATAAAAATTGTAAACATATAAATAATTGCTCCACACATGCAAATAACATCAACACAACCATATTTAAAATTTAAGTCATTGAAATCGGCCTTAATTTGTTGAAACTACAAGCTCTTAAAGCTTTAGCGAGCACTAAAAATTTTGATACTCTGTTGCTTATCCCGTATTATAACAAGGAGACTGCATATTTTTTTTTTTTTTTTTTTTTTTTTTTTTTTTTTGGAAGCTTATGCCTTCCTCTACAACTTTCCTATACGTTTCTATTCGTTCCGGCTATTAGTTTAGTAGAGAAGTGGCAAAACCATTTCTTTTAATTAAAATGTAGGAAAGTAATTGGAATAAAATTTTCATTAGATAAAACTGCAGGAATACTATATATTTACTTCGAACTCTTAATAGTTTATACATGTATTTATCACTTAAACATTTGAATATAACTGATGACGTAAATTTTCTCATAACACTTAGCATTAATCACTGTACTAAATTTTACGAAGATCGGTTTAGAACTTACCATACCTCGCATATGAGTCCATTTGCCGAAAATTACTTAAACAACAAAAAATCCCGCTTAAATGTTAATATTGATATAAAATTTGAGACAAATAACTTTTGTATAATTATATATTACGCTACCAAAAAAATTATCGGTCCATAATTGGCCATAGCGACCATATAATTCCCGATCCAAAAAATCATTTAAAAGTGCTAAAATTCCACATAAATGTTTTTAGCGACATAAAATTTGGCATAAATACATTTCGTTTAAGTGTAAATCGCTCTACAAAAGACCATGCACTATGGTGTAGAATATTATACGGTCGGCCAAGTCCAACTATAAATTTCTTATTTGTTTCTAATTTTAATCTATACTGAAAAATCCGGATTAATTTCGAAATTATGCAAAAAATTAAAATGTATGTCTTTGATTTAAAAATTAAACTGTTTTTCGATCTGTTGAAAAGTTGTTCCAAAAACTTGGGATTTTTCGTCTGTGCACCGATAATACTATTTTTTTAATACTTTACTTAAGGATTAATATTGACTCTATTATGCTTTTATTGAAAAATGTGATTGCATGCTGTGGACTTAGCTGACCACAACTTTCGATAATGATATATTTTCGAACATTTCTCTGAAAAAGTTTTCGACACCTTCTATCAATGGCCATCCGAATATGACCTCATTAAGCTCGCTCGTCGCTCACTTTGTGGTAGAAAATCTTTCGTTCTCGAAGATTCGGCTATCGTATTAAAAGTGAACCTTTAACTATATTAATATCGAAACGTAAAAATATTCGCATGTGATTAGTTTTCGATATCAGAAAAAAATTAGTAAATGTCGATATTTTTCATATATTTCATTGGCAATAGTTCGAAAACGATTTTTTCTATTTTGCTCCATTTCCATTTTGTTCCAACTCTAAAATAAAAGATTAATAAAGGAGTGGTAAATAATAGAATTATTTTGTCAAAATTTCAACTTTGCCCAGAGGAGTCATCAATGTTTTTTCCTTCAATAATACTATTTTTTCTGCTGCTCAAATATACATCTTTTATGGTAAAATTTTTTGAACTAATATGCAAGAAAATAAATTAGATATTTAAATAAATATGCTATTTTACAAATATCTTTAGGCAAGTGTCAACATTACTTACCTTTTATTCTAAAACTTTATTATAATATTTTTTATTACAAATTGCAGAGGATTTAACTAACATCATGAATTTTAATAAGCAATATTTTACAACCAAATGATATGAACTATAACTCAAGAATGACACTAGATTCCCTTTGTTGAAATGTTTTGCAAGCACAAACAAGAATATACGAGACGTCGCTTTTTTATTTAAGTAACAACCCAGCAAAAACTTTGCTTTCGTGGTAAGCTAGCAGGTATAATTGGAAACAAAGATAAACTACTTATTTTTTGCCTGAATAACTAGTTATTTTTGTTCGACTTGTCCACAAATTCATGTAGTTATTTTTTGACTCTAGGGGTACTCAAAAATATGTACCTAAACGAAAACAAAAATAAAAAAAAACAAAAAGATTTTGCCGTCAGTGAGACTCGAACTTGGACACACACTAACCATTCGTTTTTACTGACTAACGTCTTACTCAGTACACCATCCCGCACATAGCATCCTAAGCGACAAAAACTCTATTTAGTTTAAAATATCTTTTTAGACATTTCGTTATAAAAAACTAACAGCCTCAGAATGGGGTTGAACCAACAACCTTCTTATTGCTAACCCAGCGCTCTAGCCAACTGATCCACGTGATTGCAATATTACTGTCCTATTATACTATTGAGTACTTATTTATGTAATACAGAGTAGGCAAATAATAATGACGCCTCATTACCGAGAAACTACTTTAATAAGTAGTTGCCATTATAGGAAACCAAAAAGTTTTTGCTGGGAAATCTTCGAGAAATTGAAAAGAATTAATAATTACTCAAAACGTTTAATTTTGAGATTTGTTCAGAAAAATTGAACATTTCGATATCGATGTCTTTAAATTCTCGAATATTACGCAAATGTTTACTATCGAGAAATTAACGAGTAAAGTTCGATGCTACGAAAATTCATAGTTAATATAATTGTCTATATTTGCTTGAACACTTTGTTTTGAAAATTCTTCACTTTTATCGAACATTCACTATTATCGAATCTCAGATTAGGCGAGAGATTGTACAAAGCTTATTGTTAACTTGTTTATGTATTGATGAGAAACCTTGTTTTTGAACTATGTAAACAGTATATAATATTGTAAGTTGTATTTGAAAGCTTTTGGTTCTTGAAATTGCTACTAGTATATAAGTAGGGATCAGTACCAGCATTGCTAGAAACTTTGGACAAAAAATTATTATTTGAGTAAAAAAAAAATCATGACTTTAGTGTAAAAATCATCAAGATTACTTTTTTCTATATTTTAACTTTATACCTAGTTCCGACACGATTCAGAAGAAAATCTTCAGAAGAAAATGATGAGAAATATTTCGCTCAGAAAACGTTCTTGAGATTTAATGCATAAGTCAGCATTGCCATAATGGCATTTAAAGTGCAATTCTAGCACTTATTTTTCGGCTGTTGCACTTTTTTGCGAAAAAATAATGCTAAATTCTTTTTAGCACTTTTTTGTACACTTTTACAAATAGAATGAATTTTTTGGCACTAAAAGTGCAATTTTAATACTTTTCATTAATTTTTTCTCTTTTTTATTTATAAATGAAGAAATAGCAAAAATATCTGTAGGTCGTTAAAAACTTCCAAGCTGATCTTATTATGTCTGTGTGTCAATTGCGTTTCTTGTAACCTTTCCTAATATGAAGCGATTTTAAAGGTTTTCTAAGTTTTACTAAGTACCACATTACCTCGTTGGTTTAAAAGGTATTTGCTTCTAAAAACTGAATTGTTAGCTGCCTTAACTTCTTTTCGTTGTTGGCTTATAAATTTTTTATAATAACCACCTAATGTTCTGTTTTGCATTAGCTCAATCCGTTAAATCGAAAAAAATTTTTTATTTTCAAATTGGTCTCAAAATTGCAATTATTTTAGTTTATAAAAACATTATTAAAAACATGTATATATTTTTTTACTTAAAAAAAAAACTGGACTTTAAAAGTACAATTTTATTAAATTTTATATAAGACGCTACATTAAGCAATAATCGAAGTTCATAAAATTCTAAACATAAGTTTAACTTTGAATTATTATTTTGGAACTTTTCTCAATATGCAGACAAGTTTCCAAAAGTCAAGCATTAGAAAATGTTGTTGGAATCCGACAAGAATTCAAATATAAAAATATTTTAAACATGAAATATGATTGAAGAAATTAAAAATTTGCAAATAAATTAAATCTTACTTTCCTCTTTACTGAAGAACGCTATTAAATTCAAGGCTTGATATACATTTGTTTTCAGCTTGAATTCCAGAAAAAAATGCTTGTTGGGTTTTAACTTTTTTTAAAAATTTATGAACAAAATTGTGACAACCTACTGTTGAATATAGTAATAATAAAATTTTTCATCTTACAGAAATATTTTGCAAATTATATAGATTTGCTTAAATTTTGCATTTCTGAATGCAAAATGAAGCACTTAAAAAGATATTTAAAATTTATTGCAATGTATTTGAATGTGTGAAATATGTTCCTGAAAATACAAAATCATATTTTCAGGAACATATTTCTTGGTTTTATTTTAACTAAATTATTTTATAAATTGTTGAATAACAAAAATACTTTATAAAATAATTAATAAGATGTAATTCCTGTAAAACATATTTGTTATAATAATATAATTTAAATTTTAGTATTTTTTCTGAAGAAGTTCTGGCAACACTGGCATAAATCATAAAGGAAAAATTTCTTTATGAAATATAATAACTGTTTTTATTTTAATCTTAATTTCGGTTATATTTCAAGAAGTTTACAATTGCTATGTTCGAAGACTGCTTAAATGGAAGAAAAAAAATCATCAAAAATTACATCAATCCACAAACAATTTACTATTCAATGTTTAGCATTTGATAAAGATCGTAAAAACAGAATAAGTTAGGACAATTATGATCCTTCTTAAAAGTTATATAATTACCATTTACCATCTAAATTTTCCTATGGCAATTGTCCTCGGAACTAGTAGCAGCATAATCCTGGCATATATAGTTAACGTTTTTTAATGTTGTAGTAATTCAGAAAATACATTTCACTTTGGTAGTGTCTAACAGTATACAATGTAATCTTACATCAAAAACTAAACTTGAGTCTGAAAAAAATCCACATAATTATCAATACAAACTTTTTGTTGGTGATGGAAAAAAGCATATTTTGAAAAAAAAAATCATTAAATTTTATTTTGGTTAAAAAATCATCATTTTTGTAATGCTGATCAGTAACCCAGTTGAGTTAGTTAATATAACATTAGGCGTGTCAATTAAGTGTGAATAGTGTAAAAGTGTATATATAGTTATAGAAAATTTTGCTTGAACTCAAATTTGTAGACTTTTGACAAAACATCTTATAGGATCCCAAATGTATATAATGTAAATTGCTAATGGCATAACAAATACACTTATATATACTATTATTACCTATGGCGAAGAGTATCAAAATTAAATAATATTTCATGTAGAGGTTTTTTTTATATAATCTTAAATAAAACACTTAAAATAGAAGTAAATATAGAAATTTTTATTATGATCGGAAAGAACATTCGCTAACACGCGTAATTCGCGACATACCGGTAGCAATATCGGAAAGTGTGATTGAAAATTGGACCTATCAGACAGTGGTCTTTCATTCATAATAAACCCGATTTCAAATTCTATTTTAATAATTATAAATTATTTATAACAATATAATAATGAAATAAAAAAAATATATAACTTATCTTCAATATTTCTTAATTTTAGAATTTATATATTTATTGGCATTTATTTTGCTATAAGTACCACTGTGTATTACAAAAAAGTGTTGTAAAGTGTAATATTATAAATATTTGTAAACTTGTAAAATGTAATTTGTGGTTACATTTTTGTTAAACTATATATCTCGACATGTTGAGAACTACACTATATTAAAATATTTATAATTTATTTTCTTTTTATGAATATAAAAAATTCTGGTAATTCGAACCCACATCAAATCTTTTATCATTTTGAACCAAATTCAATATCCCAGACAAAAGTTTTTCAAATAGAAAATATTTTGATCGTCTGAAAATTTTTTTCCTTTAACAAACAAAATTTATTTTTTGATTAATTAAAAAAATAAAAAAGTAAAAAATTAACTTTAAAAAAGAAAAATGCATATGAATGTATATTTCATTTCATTTCATGCAATAAGCAGCTGATAGAACATCAAACATTTAAAACATTGGAGATTATAAATACTTATGACTAAATACAACAAATTTACTAATTACAATTCTGTGGTTAGGTAATATTATATTATAAATACTAAAATACTTACTTAGTATTGGAAAAAATGAATCGAATGCTTTTTTTCATTTTTTGAGTAAGAGAACAAGTAAGACATTGTGTAAGATCAGTAGGAAAATATGTTTTAAAGTGAAAAGAGCAGTGCTTGGAAAATGTATATTACAGTTTGCTAATTCCAATTACAAAGTAAATCTGATTAAATTGTAACATTTTTATAGCGGGGTCACAACCAAGTTCACGTAAACAAAAATTAAAATAAATAAATAAAACAGAAAAAACAAAATTGAAAATAATAAAAAAATAAGAAAACAAAAATAACAAAAGTGATAGATTGAGTTGAATAAAACCAGCGATACAGAGAGCAGTTATAAAGTCCATATGTGTGTGAGTGTATTATCTAAAGCTAAAAATAATTAATTTTTAAATTGTAAATCAGAATGTGGTAAGACAATGCAATTTTTCTTAATAACTTCTACATGGTTCCAATAATTTGTAGAGTTCTTCTAAATTTTCCGTATAATCCACAATATAGACCAAATCTTATTTTCGCTTATTTTTTGACATTGCACAGTGGTTTCAAAACGCTTTTGTTCGGAAATAATTCTATAACTTGTGAACCGTTGGAAATATCTCAACAAAATTTCACCTGGTCAGAGAAAGGTATTTTCGAGTTGATTTGAAGGAACACAGATTCCTAGCAAGTTGGTCATCTCGGGTATTCAATTTCTTTAAAAAATCGCCAAAATTAAATTTCATTGTATATGTATTTGTGTGTCATTTTCGAAATACATTTTTCATTAGCATATTAATGTTAAGAAATATAGTCATTATATTTACTTTATTAAGTAATATTGTATGGCAGCCTGGTCCGTGTAAAATAAAGTGAAAACTGTACTTAATTTCAAAGATTTATTAATGAAATTTCGAACGAGTAATTATTTCAGCATAAGCAAGAAGGATATGGAAATTGGCTATGATCGATCTATTATTTCACCTGGCCCTCATACAAATGTCCTCCCGAAATAGGATTTTAAGCTTATAAATGTCTTAAATATAAACAAAATTTCATGAAGATCGGTCCTATATAAGGCCCACTTCTGGAAATCATTTTAACGGGCCCAAATTTCATATAAATATTAATATCAAAAAATATTTTACAGAAATAAGTTTTATATAAGTATAAAACGCACTACAAAATTTTGGGAACATCGGTCCATCATGGCTACCATATAGGGTCCACTTCCAAAAATCACTTAGACGTGAGTAAACATCATAAAATTGTTAGTATTAAGATAATATTTTACACAAAAATAAATTTTATATAAGTAGAAAGCACGGCACCGAGTTTTATGACGATCGGTTCATAATTAAAAATCAAGAAAAATACGGATTTTTGTTATTAAGTTTTTGCAGTTTTAGAAAGTACACGAGCAAAATAAGCAATCAAATTTAATTAGTATTGATGTAAAATATAATAATAAATATTTTCTAGGTAAAATCTGATAGATCAACCGATTTTCAAGTTGGTAAGGTACAAATTTATAAACATAATGAGGTTTTATTACTTACAATATTATGTACAATATTGAATTTTGAAGGAAAACTTTCTGTCCTCTCCTAACGTATTAGGGTTCATTTTAAAGTTTAAACACTTGTCTTTTAAATATTATGATATTTTTAACGATAAATGTCATGAAGTGCTCTTTAATACATATTACCGATGTTATTGCGAAGTTATCATAGTTATTTTGGTTCTGCACCCATGATGGCAGCTAGGGGCAGGCAAATTTTATTAAACTGGGTAGAGTATTATCTCATAGAGTATTATTTCATTGAATTTGGAAAAATGACCTAAATAAAATACCAAATGAACATTTTTCTACCTCAGTTTATTAAAAATAAACCTAGTTTTTAAATGTTTAAAAAAAATAATGATATACTGACATTTTTTTCCGATATATATATATATATATATATATATATATATATAGTAGGTAATTCCAAAAAAGTTCGACCCAAAATTAAGGTACGTTCGCACTAATATTTGACCAAAATGACGTAACCACTATATAAAATATTTCCTTATTTTTCTGTTTTAATGGGAAAACATTTTTTTACTTATCACTAATCATAGCTGACATTTTATCGAATTTTGTTTGATGGTGTTTTCTATTACAAAACATTTCCATGATCAAACAACGGCAAACAATATTTTTGTAAAACTATTGGTCACACAATTTTGATCAAATATTTGCCAAATGTGAACATAGCTTTATAGTTGTAAAAATTTTACATCTTCGATTTTTTTTAATACGGGGTGTTCATCAAGCTAGTCATCATGCATTTTATCGCATATGAATTAGTTCCACATCTTCTATGGTTCATATTTTATGGACCTCTAAATTAGAACACCTTGGGCATTTTTGTCAAAAATGAAAAAAAGTTTAAGCTTAAATAACTTATATCTGCATCATCCGATTTTAACAAAATTGGTATCAGTTCAAAAGACTGATATTCCTCCTTATCATAAAATCATAAAAGTCACACAACTTCCGGTCACAAGGACCTCTAAAATGGAAAAATTTCCTTTATCCTAGGATATCCAGAAAGAGGGTCTTTTAATTTTCATTATTTTTTTTAAGTGCTGTTTACAATCAATTTGTCATTATAGTGTAAATATATTAATATGGGATCTTAATGGGATTATATGTTATAATAGTTTGTCTTTAACAGTTAATACAATTTTGCTAACAAATTAACATATTTTTAAATGTTCTAATACTTTTATTTTAAATTTAGTATAAAAACAAATCGGAAAGGATAAAAACAAACAGCGATGGTCATGATCGAATATATAATACACTACATACTTTTGTATCGGATGGGGAGCTTATATGGAACCTATGTGTAATTATGCACCGATCATTATGAAATTTAATTTAGTGATCTATACTTGTACAAAGCTTAGTTATGTTAAATTTTAACTCGATATTGATATTTTTGTGAGCTTTATGAAAGTTTAATCTATGTTCCATTATAGATCTATTATTGTGAAATTGTGTACGATAATTTATACTTATATACAACTCAAATATATACAATTTTGTATTAATGCTAATATTAATGTAGGATTTATGCGCTAATTCACCTGGCGAGTAGTGTGGTTCCATCAAAACGGACTCTAACGAGTCTAATTGATTGCCCGTAAGTTACGCGCTACCACGTAAACCAACCAATGCGCTTTTAAGTAAGCGGAACCAACATTAAATATATTATCAATTTTGGAGCGATTTTTATAAAATTTCGTACAACGATCTATTCATGGATAAAACTTATGTGCATCGAAATTGTATAAATACGACATATTTCAGATATTTATAGGCGTTAAACCACTATTAAGAGGAAAAAAGTTGTTTGGGGTATAGGTGAAATAATGGACCGATCACAATCAATTTCAGTAGATTTTGCCTTTGTAACCCTATGTATCAAATTTTAGTAAATAATCTTTAAGATCGTCACAAAAAATACGGCAGATTTTGTAAAGTGGCTTTCAGTGGGTTAGAGGTCTGTTAATGTGTTCCTGAAATTCTAAAATAATATCAAATTATTTTTTCGAGATCAGGAATGTGCTATATATACGACTTAATTTAATATTAAAATTTGAATAAGTATATCAATATGCCTACAAACCAATCACTAACTAATAGAAAATTTGTTAAATAGTAAAAAAAAAAAAATTTTTTGTAACTTCTGATCCCATTGAGATCTCATTTTGAAATATTTGCACTATAACGACAATTTAATTGTAAACACTGTTAAAAAAAAAAACAATGAAAATTAAAGGGCGCTTTTTCAGTACATAAATTATATTTTTTAATTTTAGAGGTTCTTGCACCAGAAATATGTTGAATTGTTATACATTTATGATAAAGAAGGATCTCAATATTTTTCAGTGATACGAAGTTTGTGGTAAACTGATAATACACATAAAAGTTATTATTCAATTTTTATAATTTTTGACAAAAAAGCTCGAGGTGTTCAATTTTTGAGTTTCATAGAATATGAACCGTTAGCGATATGATGCAGGTTAATACGCCATATGAAGCGCATAGAGGAATGGATTATACCTGCTGTATTTCAATTTCATCCAAATGGGTGATGTTAAATATGAAAAAGTGAATAAATCAACAAAAACCATATGGAGATAAAACAAGGTGTATAAAAGTTTTGGTTCTTGAAATTTAGTTTTTTTTTTCTTTTTGGTATAAACTGCATATTACACTCCATCATTACTTTTATCAAATTCTTCTGTAAAATTTTTGATTGATTTTGCCACGGTTTTGTGCAAAATTAGCAACTATGAGTTGTAAAGATAATTAAAACAAAATACTTAAAACCTCTTACATTAACTAATAGAAAAGAATTTTGAATAAATTTGTATCTCCTAAATAATTAAACAATTAGATTTTGTAGTCACCATGTTATAATACCGGACGAACTAAAGGGTGTCAAAATTTACCACCTCGAGCTTGGAAAAGCTTTAGGGCTTCAATCGGTTTTTGATTGAAAATCTTTTTTTAGTTTTTTCATGCAAATCAAACAAAAAAAAAAAAAACAAATAAAAACTACTAAAATAAATATTTATGATACAGCCTATTCAATTGATTTCAGAACACAGTAAGCTTTTATATATTTTGTAGTCACCATGTCATAATACCGGACGAACTAATGGATATTAAAAGTTATCAGCTCGTGCTTGGAAATGCTTTAAGCTTCAATCGGTTTTTGATTGAAAATATTTTTATAGTTTTTTCATGCAAATCAAACAAAAAAAAAACAAATAAAAACTACTAAAATAAATATTTATGATACAGCCTGTTCAATTGATTTCAGAATTTTATATATTTTGTAGTCACCATGTTATAATACCGGACGAACTAATGGGTGTTAAAAATTATCAAATCAAGTCCGATTTTTATTATATGATTATTTCAATTTTAAGAGATGAAGGAAAAGCAAAAAAATCACATCTTACGGATAGTTGCGCTTGAATTTTAGTTTTGATCTTTTGTCTTGACTTTATTTGTTTTTTTGGGAATAATTCCCGTAGTGTAGGAATGACAATTTTTATAAACATATCTTGTAATTTCCAAAAAATCTTTTCTTTTCTACATTCCAAAAGATGAGGATTTAGAAATAGTTAAAAATTTGATTGAGAGTTGCACCCAGCATAGGTCGAAAATGGTGAAATTTTAACAAAATTTCAAGTTCATTGAGCTAGAAAAAACGCCGCGCAAGTTTTTTTTTTCAAATTTAAAAAGAATTGTTCTAATAATCACATATGGATAGACCAATTTAACACTAAAATGGTTCCCGTCCGCTTTAAAATGCGAATAGGAGAGAATATGAAAATAGTAAAATGTTGAGTATAATTTTATTTTAAGTTAAAAAAACGTATTCAAATATTTTTTTCCAACTCTGTTTTATTTGTTCTGTATACAAGATAAAAGTGTTTTTTATATTTTTAAATTTTAAACAATTTTTTTCTTTTTTTAATCATAAATTCTTACATTTTTATATTTTTTCAGCATATTAAATATATATATATATATATATATATATATGTGTGTGTGTGTGTGTGTGTGTGTGTGTTTTTGCGAAAGTTTTTACATACAAGTGTATAAAAATTTATTTACTCCATTATATATAAATATATGCACATATGTTTATAAACATAGAAGTAAGTATACAAAGAAATAAATACATAAATATATACAAATATATACAATGTGTGTTTGAAAAAAAAAATATTACAAAAATTTTACTCTATGTTAAAATTTAACTCAAACTATTTAAAAATAAAAAAACACTATTTCCTGTTATTATTTCTACTGTCAATTCCAAAAAGTTTTAGCTTTTTTTTTCTTAGAAGTTGTAAATGCTGGACGTGGTCTATTCGGTCGAATATTATCCAATAATGAATGCTGGGTCTCAAAATGGGTGATGGTGTTCCGAATAGTACGCTCAGTAGGCCGATTATGTTGATCATAAGTTGAGCAAAGTGCACGAAACACATTCCTCGTAATAAAATTGAACGATTTGTAAACGTTGTTCAGGCGTATGTCTTTCCATTATGAAATGCCAAACAATACTAAACAAAAATAACATGACAGCATGACACGACTCACACGTGATCTGTCAAAAAAAGGCTATTGAAAAAAAGTATCTCTACTTTAATCACCCTTCATATTCTTCTACATGTTTGTTTGAATCTGTAAAATTTATGCTAATTATATCTTTATCATTGAAATGATTCATCAATATGTGGTTGTGTATCTGTCTGCTTCTTTTTCTGTTTGTTTATCATACTTTTTGTCTAAATTATACAAACGGAAACAGTCTCTTCTTCCTATTTCAGACCTGTCATGAAGACACACACATTTACTCTTTTATCAAAAGTTAACACATATACATACATAGTTTAAATGTCATGTAATGTCAAACATATATGTAAGTTGAGGGTGTCTTATAAAAAAGAAGTTTTCCATCTATAAAAAACATTATTTTATTTAGGTAATATTATTTTTTGTCGCCAAATTTATATAAGAATTAGGAAATAATGATAATTCTGTTTTTTTTTTTTAATTTTTAAGATATGTTTATTTTTGTAATAAATTTAATGATTCATATATGATTCAGAGAGCAAAAAATTTCTTTATAAATTAAACAATAAGCTGTAAAAAAAAAATACTTACTTCAATATTTTAAGAATTGCTAATACTTTATTAACATTTTATCACAGAAAAAAAAATGCATCATGGCGCACTGAAGTGTTTAATATCTTTCTAAAATCACTGACAAAATATTTGCCAATTTCATTTCAGGATTGAGTGTATTATATTTAGACAACCAAATGGGCATAAAAAGTATTTTTTATGCGCATAAAAATGCTCTTAAAATCGGAAAATATAACATTAAATATACCATTAAAATTAAAAAAATATAAGTTTTTCTGCAAAAGCTTTTTGAATTTGAATAATGCGTAGACTTCTTCATGGGAAAACAATAGAACTGTCGAAAGAACTAAATTTGTTTATCATTTTATGTTTAATTAGTTTATTTTTATATTTTTAAACCTTCATTTTACTGAATTATCGTATAAATATTTAAAATTTTTAATTATATATTTTTGGCTGGAATTCCCTCGATCCTGGCAAATTTAAAATTCAATCCCGATTTCCCGGGGGTGGTAAAAAACAGGGAAAAGAAAAACTCCAGTAATGAATAGTACTTACTTCATCCGTTACTTAGTAAGTAGTAGTCATTTCAAATGCCATTATTTTCGAGAGCCAAAATAAGTACTTTCTGGTAGTGATATTAATAACCACTTGTTTATATCATAACTTTAAGTAATAAAATCACTACATACTAGCAATGACCTTTTGGAACTACTATTTATGGAATACCACGATCACTTTAATTAAGTAAACAATTTTTAGATTGGATTCGCATCACACCAGTGCTTCATGCAAACAAGCAGAGTATATATATATCAATGAGGATCTCATCAATATCGCTGGAACTACCAAATTTTATTTTTTTTTTACTTCGCAAAAGCACAATTTTCGCTTAGGAAAGTAATATAAAATTTGTTTTCTGGTCTATGTTAATTTTCGAATGAGAGTGCGATATTATGTCGGTACTTATATTTTAGTTTAGCGATAAGCAAAAAATTGGTACATACTTTTTGACTGGAACTTTTCTTTTGACATGTTGCAATCAAAAAATAGATACATATTTTTGAGTACCTCTAAAGTAGACAAATAATCACATGAATTTTTGAACAACTCGAACAAAAACAAGTAGTTGTTTAAGCAAAAAGTAAGTAGTCTTTATACGGCTCTAATATTACCTGCTAACTTACCAGGAAAACAAAATTTTTATAACTACTAAAAAAATATTTTCATTTGGAATCAAATATAATAAATTTTATCAGGAAATGATAGAATTTCTATCAATTTATAAGATAAATATTATTAGAGAATCGAATTTGAAAAACGTATGTGACAGTAAAAATGAAATTTCACTAATGAAAAAATATATAAAAAATTCAATTGAGTGCAAAATATGCAAAATGATGCTCTTAAATGTAATATATGCAAACTTATGCTCTTATGTATAACATATGACATTTAAATTGCTACACATGCTCTAAAATAAGGATTTTCTATAAAAATATGATAAAAATAATGCTAAGTCCAATATATGCATAAATATGTTATAACAAATCGATAACAAAATTCTTAAAATTATCTGAAACGAATAAATAACTAACAATTTTGTTCATTTGAAGCACAGGAAAAAATAGGATTTTTCATAATTTAGGTTGCGCTAATTATTATTTATAGAACACCCTCTCTCATAAATCTCTTGGCTGATTTTTGAAATAAAATTCATATTATTTGTCAAAACCAAAATATTAATTATAGCATTAACAATTAATTTTGTCATAATATTTTTTAATGATTGTTATCTTTCATATTTGTATAAATTATTTGTTATTGTTTGTATTGAATAAATGTGACATGATGGCAAATTAATTTATAGCATGTGCACTGCCTGCCACTTGAATGAGGAATCAAACTTTTTTAACTTTAATTAATTATATCTCCTAAACTAAAGTTCAGAAAAAAATAATTTTTTGCGCAACCAAAAGTGTTGGCTTTAATTTCCTGAAGAAATTAAAAATATACATATTTTGTTATACTAAAATTATGCATTTATTTAAAGACATGTATTTCTGTGGTACTATTTCGTGTGTCACTTGAATAAGGAATTCTTTTAATATTAATCAGGAAGACTATGATTTGAATTTCTTTCAATATAAACGGCTATAGAATTTTTAATTTTATAGTTTTCAAAGAGTTTTTATTCAAAATGGTATGGTATTATGGTACCATAGAATTGGTTTCTGTATCCAACAAAATTACTGCAACGTCTTACAAAAACATTCTGGAGGAAGCATTTCCAAAATTTAATGATTTCTTTGGACCCATACTTGGACGTACCAACACGACAACGCTCCGATTCATACCGCCAGAGCAGTAAAACAATGGATTAATCAACAAGGTGTTCAACATTTGGATTAG